>VXAY01001313.1:1089682-1112363 GCA_013399855.1 Oxyruncus cristatus | reverse complement strand
AAAAAAAAAAAAAAAAGGGCACCTAGGGCAACTCTTGGGTCACATCTGCCTAACTAAGAGCAGCTGTGTTGGAACAAAGGTAGGCAAGTTCTCTTGTTATGTAAGCAACATCAATATCCCCTGAAACATTTAGATGCAAAATGTATTAAATTAATTGTGCGTTGGTTTGCTCTCTCTTCTCCTTGAAAAGATATGAATTCATTTTTCAAGCAAGAATTGGTTTTAGGTTGGCTTAGGGATTTTTCCCTTCCCGATTTAGCCTAATGGAAGATGTAAAGACTGGATTATTAAAGTAAAACTAACATTTTGGCAGCCTACAAATGCAACAAATGAAAGGAAAAAAAGCAACAAAAGTATGAAGCTAAAACTGGGAGAGAGAAAGCAGCCAGGTTAAAAATTATTTTGATCATTACATTTCCTAAAAAGTATAGAAAATAAACTTTTACTTAGCTGCTACTATTAAACTAAGAATGACAAGCAAATGGTAGAGTTAAAGCTGCAAGTTTGTGGTTGGAAGTTTCCTAGCAGAGCCTCGAGTATTGCACACACCAAATCTCCATTTCTCCAGCGTGTGAACACGGGGCTCTGGAGCTGGGAACGCCAGGGCAAGCAAGGGCTGCTTGATGTGTTCTGGACTTCACTATTTAGTGAAGAATTCATTGCAGAAGGGCTACAGCAGTCAGAAGTTGTATTACAAAGTAAGAAGCTCTGTCAGGGCGGGCTGCCCACGCTAAACCAACCTCTTCACATTTGTCAGCCAAAGGATGAGGATGAGAAATAATTCCGAGTTTCTACCCCATCTCCTCTCTCTTGGGCTTGTATATGAAAATTCTAGGGCTGGAGGAGGAAGAGAGGCTTTTTTTTTTTTTTCCCCCCCATGTTCCAGCTGCCTAGTAGAACTTGTTGAATTCTTTCTATGACAGTTAAGAGAGGAATGGGATAACTGTCTTCACAGAATCAGTCTAATTTCTGATGGTCCCTCCAGTATAGAACAGCTGTAAGACAGGTAATGTCTTGAAGACTGAGATTTCAGAAAAGTGCAAAAAATCAGTTCCTCTAACTAGAAGTCTGACAGCAGATGAGAGGGTCAGAAGACGGGTCAGAGATGGTTCAGGGGTCACCTCAAGGATTGCTTTAATTGACAGATGTATTCATTTATGAAAACATAGAGTTTGCTTTTATCGACACACAGTTGTCTTTTTTTGCCACAAACAACTACTTAAAAAGAAGCAGAACACAGCAGATGAACTTGTTAGTATTTGTTAATTAAATGCCTGCAGTGTCTTCCTTTACCATTTTTTAAAATTTAGAAACACAAAGGCAAAGCATGAAATTAATGGACAAGGACAGGTCAGAGAACTGAAGTCACAAAGTACAATTGAAACCAAGGCTACAAACTTTGCTGCTCAAGAGCTGCTTCAGGCTGTGGCCAGAAACAAGAAACCAGACTGTCCTCTAACAAAAGGATGTAAGTCAGGGCTTTCAAGAAGTCTGCACAAAATGCCTCCTTTCCTCCTTAAACTTGCCATCAGCTCTTCCTTCCTCCTACATTCATCTGCAAATCTCTTCCTCTTAGTACAAAGAGGAGAACAGAAATTGAGGTTGTATTTTGCCTTTGGTTGGAACAAGAAAAACACTTAGCAGCAGAACCCCCCTAATTTTTAGTCATTATAATTTATAATTATTATGGCCACATAATAATGTATCCCTAAACATCCACATGAAAGAGGAATGATTTGAAAAAGACTGGAAGGCAGATGCCACCAGCCTAGCAGGTCAATGAAATCAGCTAGTAATTAAAGTTTTCTAAAGAACTCATTCTTTCTGATTTCTTTTCTGTAGCTTGAACAGACAACACAGAGGGGGTCCTTCCTTTAAATGCAATGATATTCATCAAATCCATTTGTAAATATTAGTTCAGTTGAAACAACGCATAAGATATAAAATGTAATTAAGTTCTATATAGATTTCACTTTCATGGAAGACTAAGAACAGCAAGAAAGAAATGATGTTGTTCTGTTTCTAGAGCTCACAGGAACCACTAATGATTTCAAAAGCCCACGACTCATCAGCTGCAATTGAAACAATTGCAATGACAGTGACCCCAGCAGAAGAAAAAATATCATCACAAAGACAGCAAGAAATACAAAGAGATGAAGTTGGAATACAGATGTCACTGATTCATGGGATCCATAAAAGAATAATTCTGAGAGTGTATTTCCGAGTACCTCCTATTCCAGACTTACAGCAATGATGGCTGGCCAGAAAACAGCAATTCCAATGCACTGCACATCTCTGACTGAGGACTTGACTTCTACTTTGAAAAAAAGACATCCCTGTGAACTGCTTCTGGAGGGAAGGTAAACAAAGCCCAGAAGCACAGTCCCTGCCAGAAGGTGTACCATGTGCTGCACACAGCCAGCCTTGGGGTTTTGAACATCTCAGATTTATTCATTTATTTACATAATATTTTTAGTAATAATGGGCAAGGACATCCTAGTTTCAACAAAACAGCCTCCACCAAAAAAAAAACCAAAAAACAACAACAAACAAAAAACCCCAAACAAATACAAACAGAAAAAAAAGTTTTGTAAAATTGTCTTTGTTGCACTCCTGATGTGCAGTTACTTTAATTTATATTTACAATATTAAAGAAAAAAACAACTGAATAAAAAACAAAAGTCTGTATGTCAACATCTGGCCATTATTCTCAGCAAAACCTCCTTTCCCATTTTCTCCCTCGAAATCTTGGCTTTCAGTATCATCATCTTGGGCAGATTCATTGTCCCCTCTTCACTTGCTGACTTATCATAGCACAGACTTTTATACTATTAAGCATTATCTTTTTCATAGGTTGGACAGAATATCTGCATTTGCATCAATTTCCCTTTTCTCCTCCCATCTCATGTTTGTAGCTTCTTTTCTCAGAGACCTTATAGCATCATTGCTGTATTCCCTGATGGGATGCTTAGACCACATGAGCATTTCCTCTTTTCCAGCCAGGCCTCCAATTAGAATGATTGCTCTTTTAATACACAGGAACAGTCAGAAGAGCTACAAAAATTAGCTACATCCCATTCAGAGCATTACTTATGCAAAAAAAAAAAAAAAAAATCACCCAGTTAAATAGCTTTGTGCTCAAAAGAGCTTGGAAAAACGCCTTCTGAAAGTCACTGCCCCTGGTATCTGGCTGCTAAGCTGCCAATATAATCATCCCCTCAGTAATTTCAATGAAAATGAGCCATGTTTACAAAACCCTACTGTTTCAGCAAACTTGACTTATCCAACCAGATCAAGTCAGCTGGCAGAGCTTGTCCTCCTTTGGGATGAAATATTGGGCAGCTTATAACTCAGAGAGGACTTGTGACACAAAAATCATCTCCCTGATCCTTTCCTCTGTTCTTCAGCAGTAAGAGTTAAGCCCATCCGAGCCTACTTATTTGCAGGTAAAACTGACTTGATTAAAACATTCTCTCCATTCCATGTCTCCCCTCCAATTTATTGCATGTTTTGAGGGGTGCCAGAGTGCACCGATTTGTGCTGGAAGTGAAGCTCACAATTCCAGTGCAGTGCTCAGAGAACCAAACAAATGCATTTCCACCCAGGAAAGAAAGCCCTTCCCCTCCATCTCTCCTGTGCAGTTGGTGGGCCGCTCTTGGCACTCCATGCACACCTAGAGCTTCCTGTGCTGGCACCTTTGGGATGGGAGGAATCTTCGACCGTATTCAATTTTGGGACTCAGACTGACAATTTCTGTGCAGCTCTCAGAGAAGGAAACAAGTGCATTTCCACCCAGGAAGGCAAGCCCTTACCCTCCATCTCTCATCTGCAGTTGGTGGGAATTGTCAGTCCAAGTCCCAACAAAGACTACGGACGAAGATTCCTCCCAGACCAAAGGTGCCAGCACAGGAAGCTCTAGGTGTGCATGGAGTGCCAAGAGCGGTCCACCACCTGCACAGGAGAGATGGAGGGGAAGGGCTTTCTTTCCTGGGTGGAAATGCAACCATTCGCTTCCAGAACCCCTGCGCTGGAATGGTGGACTCCGAGTCCCAAAATTCAGTACGCACGATGATTCAAAGAGAGAGTGAGCCAGGCCATGTAGCCAAGTCAAGGTCAAGGCTACAACATCTGTATTCTTCACTCTGTACCAGTGCTCACACAGTCCTGCAAGGCTGCCCCTGGCTTCCACTCACAACAGCCCCACCCTGGAGGCGCTGGGGGACATGGAATGGATGTTTATATACATTAGTTCTCCCACTGAACTCGGCAGTGCTTCAAGTTCAGGCAGAAAAGTACATTGTGAGAAATGAGCCCATGTGCCATTTTTACTGACTCAGAGAGCCAAAATTACTCCGTCAATTCATTTCTTATTTGGCAAGTGAGGTTTACATTTCCCTAAACAACCTCTCCAACACCACCACTTCCTCCAACATCCCTGTAGTTAATTCATCCTATGAGCTTTGATGGCATCAGAGCTACAAGACTTCCTTTGGAAACCTACAACAGGCTTAGCACATTTTACATCCCACCTACTCAGCTCCAGCCTTGGCCATGGACACAACCCTAAATTTATGGAACACTCACACTTACTGCCACTGTCAGCATTTCTGACCAGGGCAAAAAAGGACCCACAATGCAACAAGCAATAAAAATGCCCACTCAGTACTTTTTCAATTTCCTATTTGCTTATATAATCATCATTATTATTTTAATATCTCTTCCCAAAAATGTTTCATGTAATTTCAGATAATTATGAGAAAATATTATTTTATTAACAGGAATTCATAATAAAGTTATGACTAACTGGAAGTATTTATCAAAGCAGTTGCCTGACCAGAAAGAAAGAAAAGCAATCTATTTGTTACAATTACAGCATTTTAAAATGTTGGCTTTCTTACCATTTTTTTTAAGCCAGATAAAAAGATATTAAATTCCTTTTTTTAATGAAACATTTCCTTCAGAGTGATTTTTGAACAAAAATTTATTTAATATAGCAAGAAAAGTTGTAAATATGTAAATTTGATAGAAAATATGTGTCTTAGCTGATGAAGCATTTTCATTCCATTGTTTCATATTTGGAAAATTCAAGTAAATAATTAAAGCAGATGTACCTGCAGAACTCAGCACATGAAACATAAATGAAAAGTGGGCCTGACAAAAGGTGAGAAATATTCCCAGGATGGATGAAATGACCTAATGAAAGCCAGAAAATGAGACATTAAGTTCTTACTCTTTCCCACTGTATCTTTTTAGTTTTGAGAAAATGTTCTGAACTTCCCTGATGGGTAGTAAAACCGTTCCAGGATCTTTATTGCTCTGGCTGATGACTGATGAATTCTGACTGAAATTCCCCGCTCAGTATATCCTCTGCCTTTTTTTCCCATTCCGAGACAACTAACTTCTTGTGCTCCATATATCACACACAGATACCTTGCACAGGGTTGCAGTTGCCAAGTCAGATGCCTAATTACTAAGTGCCACAATAAACAACTGAGTGGACCCGGTCCCAAGGCGCCAGTTCCACCTTTATAAGGGATAAAGAAGGCAAAACAAAATATAATCCAAGTTCAGGTTCAATCCCCAGGCTGAAATTTGATGGAACACAATGTTTATTCAAGCAGCTGGAACAGTAAACATATGCATAAGAGGCATTACTGCCATTTATTGTAGCTGTCATTTCACACTAGCACAGCCTCAAAAATGGACTAACATTCAAGCCTCTCAAGTCAAAGCTGGCTTCACATCCCAGTTTCCATATGTGATACAGGAGGTGTGTGCAGCCTCAAACATTTGACATAATTGCCTAAAAGGATTGACCTGACGAAGAAACGCATTCAGTGGATATCGTTTCCCCAGTGCCCTGGGCTCAATCCCTCATCTGTTTGTCTGTTACAGATGTATAAGTCTCCAAGTCTTCTTTTTCAGCCTGCTTCCTTTTTTCATGCTTTTCAGAAAAAAACGAAGCAAAAAAAGGTTTTCCTTTTCCTTTCTGCCAAGGCTGTAAGAGAATATGCTCCCCAAGGGTTAAACAAGCTGTCCTTTGGTGCATTTATGGTGGCAGGTCTGATTTCTGCGATGAACATTAAGCAAGAGCTTCAGTGTTACTCTCATTACTCATTCAGGAGTTCAGATTAACTGATTGAATAATACTAGTTTCCTTTTCTATAATGCAGATAAGAGCCACAAGGGCCAATTGCCACTGACATGGTCTCAGACACTCCTTCTATGCAGTGATTTGCCTGGCACAGCTGCCAGATGAGCATTTTTTTGGGTAGCCAGGTAAGCATAGCAGCAGCTGAGCTAGAGGGGAGAGGAGGTGAAAGTGTAGAAGATTCAGAAGGAAGCGAAGAAAGCAAACAGAAAGGAAAGGAGGCTCCTTCCCTCTATGCCCTGCAACAGCCCTGCCTACCCTACAGAAGCAGCAGAGACAGGATCATCTTCTGGCCCCACTGCTACTGCTGAGGCTGGAGGGAGCTCTGCCCTCACTCCCCTACTAAAATTTCTGGAGTGGAGTTCAACTTGGAAATGTGCTTTTACCTTATCATCTCTCAACAGGCATCTGTTTCAGAAAAATTAGGTGTTTCTCTCCTTAACACCGACAAGTGAGCTGTCTCAATATACTTTCCACATGATTACACATCCTTTCCACTCCAAATACAAATTAAGTAATAAATAAATAAAAACCCACCCAGAGCTGACAAACCCCTTCATTTCTCCTACTTCCCTGTTTATTTTTCTGCTGGCATTTTACACTCTTGCCTTTAAACTGTTTGTCCATGGTATGTTTGTAAATGCTACAAGCAAGAGCAGGTTCGAAAAACAAGAGAGTTGTACAGTTGGAAAGCTGAAGTGCAATTGGCATACCAATAAATGCCTTGATAGTAACTTCAATACAACTGCACTAATGTGTCTGTGTCTTGTTTTCAGAGTTTCTCTCTCAAAATCCTGTTTTTTTGAAAAACCTTGGGCCCCACACAGAGGATGAACCAGGACGGGCCCTCAGTGTTACGAAAGAGATGGTTAAAAGGGTAAAGACTCTGCAGAGCAACCGCTGATGTTGGAGATACCTTGCCAGGTGTTCCAGACTATGACTGAGTCTAATCCTCTTAAAACAGGGTAAATATCACCTGCCAAACGAGTGCTAAATACTGTGCTCCCGAGGGATTATCCCTGCTGACTACTTTCCTTTTTTTCTGTTGGATCAGAGAAATGGAATCAGAACGGAAAAAAAAAAATCAAAAAGTTATGCCATCACTTCTTAATGAGTGTAGAAAGGAAGGGTTATGTCTGCAGTTCCAAAAGTTGTAGTTTTATTATGCCAGAACTGAAATCTCTGTGAAATATCTTAATTTCACAGACATTGAGCCTGCCAGGTCAGATCCTGGTTTTGGTGCTCTTGGCCAAGACAGGAGAGGAGCTGTTCTTGCCATCTACAGTTCATCCTACAGGTAAGAGTTTCCCCACTGTGCTGCTTTGGGCAGCTTCTGGCAGTGCAGAAGGCTGCAGCCACTTTTCTGTACATCTTCTGAACATGAAAAGCTGTTCCTACAGCCCATACCAGATGTCCACACTGTCCTAGCAGCTTGCCCCTTGTCACACAGCTCAGTGTCTCAGAAAAATCACATCTGCTCTTGGTCAAGCAAAACTGAGGTTACCAGGGGATGCTCTAGCAGGATGTCCCCTCTCCACAGCCAGATAACAACTAAAAAGGAAGAAACCAGCTCTTTTTTCATTTCTTCATAATTCTGCCTGGTATGATGCATCTTTGGTGGCAATGACAAATACATGAACTCTAACCAGGGATTCTTAGAGGCAGAAAACTAGAGGGAATTTATAACCTCCTTTCTCTGGTTACTTTTTCACTTGAAAGGAGAGAACCAAGATTGAAAGGTTGGACGTAGACGCCCATACTTCACCGTAGTCCAAACCATAAGTCCCTGGTCACATATTCCTGATGTCCTGACATTGTCAGATCAGCAAATGGAACAGACACAAGGGGATGGGACATTCCCCAAGATGATGTTGGGTATAGAGGAGTGTTGCATGGAGTGGAAAATCTCACACTCGTGTTTTTGACTAATGTTCTTTTTAAACAAAGTAGAATGAGTGAAGAGGGCTTATTCTATTAAAGGAAAAGAAAAAAAAAATCGTGGTAAAGTATTTTTTTGGTGAGGGGGGACCAAGAAAAAGATTTTTCAGTGACGATGTTTGGGTTTTTTGCTTTATATGTGATGAGGTAGAGAAGTGTTTAAACTGACCTGAAAATTTCCTGTTGTGTCACTATATTTTTAATTCTAATTTTTACTGTCCCCACTTTTCTTTACAAAGTAGCACTTCAAGAAAAAATATCTTCAAGAAAGACGTTGAAACCATAGGCAATTTGATCAAGCCCACAAGGATAAAGCCTAGGGCTTGACTCTTGAGCTCTGGTGAAACTAGTTGAAGTGTTTAAAGACGTTCCCATAGCGTGCTGACCTCCCTGCTCCTTTGCTGACCTCCCGCGCTCCTGAAGAAAAGCAGCAGAAGTGAAATGTGTGCAAACACCTCAGCCATTCCCACTCACAGGCTCTCTTACCAGTGTGATCTCACCTCTCTGGCCTAATTAGCCTGAGCAGTCAGTGACAACATGCCTGCAATTATGCAGGAGCTGCTCAGTCATAGCTGAGATGCTGCATATGCTCCTCAGACGTGGCAACTTCCTGCCAAAGGGCAGGGAGAACGCTGGGCTTGGTAGCATATTAAGTTGCTTCAGCCAAATTTAGCAGAGCACTCAAGCCCCTGGTCCTTGTCTTAATCACGTATGTATGACATTACAACAGCAAGAGAAAAGAGCAAAGACATGGCTTTCGCTTGGGGGAGCAGGGGGAAATTTTGCAGAACACATTTGCCTTCTCACAGATTTGCTGAGCTTGGCAGTTGTTTAACTTTCTCAAGTGCACCAATCACTGTTATTTGCTATGAAGAAACAGAATCCTGGTGAATGACTGGAGTCTCAAAGCTCCTTGACACTAAACACTCACCTTACATACTGTATATTGCGCTGACAGGAGAGAGTGAACATGGATGCAGAGTGTCTTCCTGCTGTATAAGCAACACTATGTAAAGGCAACACTTACATACAGACCAATCTTCATTCTCCACTAAGAATGGCAAATTACACCCTGGCACAGTACACAGTCCCTTACTCTCCCTGTTGGAGCTGGTTCTGCTTAGACATTCCAAGGTAAAAAGGAAGTGGGAGCATCCCTGCAGCCATTCATTGGGGCTCAGCTGGGAGAGCACAGCTAGAGAGAAAACTGGGATGTTCTGAAAAGCAGAAAGCCAGTCTAACTCCATGGCATCGGGCAGGGAAAACTCTGGGTAGTTTTACTAGCTTTTCTAGAAGAAAATTTATGTAACATGTACAGCTGCCTCAAGTATCAGAAATGTGGCTTAAATGACACACTGACTGCTTGGCTAAGGTCTAAAGCTCCAAGCTTTTTTCCAAGCACCATTGAAGCCTGCCTGGATGCAGCACTGACCGTGTGCCTTGATGTCAGGGGACTGCTGGCCCGATGCAGTAAATAGAACTCTTCTTTTCACAGTTTATTGGCACAGAAAACGTTTCCTCTATTTTATATCCACAGGAGTCTTTCAATTCCTTGAGGTTTAATACCTCTGTTGGTATTAGATCAATCTTTCTCTTTACAATAGACTTTTCAACAGTAACTGTATCTTCCTTAAGTTAAGGCTCAGAAAAAATTGACAGATCAAGAGATACTGTGTGGGTGAATGCTGAAACCAAAAGAGAAAGGGGCAGAAAATCTGTACTTGTATCCAGAACTAATTAGATCTGGGGAATAATGGATTTTTTTTTTCTCACTTTGGTGGATGAATCTAAATTTAAAAAAAAAAAAGGGTTAGATCAAATCATTTTATTTATTATAATAGTTGGGAGTTTTAATTTAAAAAAGACAGAAACCTCTCACTATGATTTTGGTGCTATTAGATCTTCTGAAAGGTTTTGCTTTTTTTTTTTCTTATTAGGCCTGCTTTTAGTAAATTTGGAATGCCTTATTGTAACTGGGAAACAATAAGTTCTGTGCAAAAATGTGGAAATGGGAAGTTCCTGTATTTCTGGAATACAATACAACTTTGAAAACAGCAAACTAAATTCTAAAGATTTCTTTGCTTGTCCCTGCTCAGTTTGGCCTAAATTCTTGAAGTTGTCACACAGCAGTTTTTCTTGGGTGAGCTGTAGCAGTAGGTTAGTTTCTCTCCCTTTGCAGAGCTTTGAGCATGCCTTAAAGTAGTTCAGGGCCCACATTCTAACCTGTCACAATCCTGACAAATCCTACTCTGTCCAAAATAAGTGGCTTTGATCCACTTCAAAATGAACTGCTCATTCCATGCTTTTTCAGCCCCATTACCCATAATCCCCATCCTGTGGAGGAGACACGATGAAAACCTAACCTCTTCTTTTCCAAGCTTTTTATTTTCTTGCTGGTTTCTCATTTTTTACACTCCTTCTGCTTCTGACAGACCATTGCCAGAAGTTTTCTGGGTCCCTGCTGATGACCGGGGGTTGTACATCTCCCAGTTTCTGGCCCTCTCTTTCTCTGTTCTAGTGTAACTCACGTTTCCATTGTTTGACTCAATCCATGGTCTTGCCCCCCACCTTCACATCTCACATTTCATGTCTTGCTGCTATTTCGTGTGTGCTCAATTCCACTCCTAGTTTTCATTCCCTCAAATTATAAGCAATACTTATAAAGTTACGAAGTTATAAACTTATGCAAGATACATTATTCTGTAGACAAACAAGGCAGGGATTCCACATGGCATAAATCAACGTGCAGGACTTGTAAAACCTATTACCAGATTCTCAGCAACCAGTGTTTCTGTCTGGGCAGTGTTATCTGAATGTAATTTCAGCAGGAGCTGACAAAAACTTTCCCCAGAATTAAAATCCCCAGCGAAGCTTTATTGCTCCAATGAGGTTCTGGCCTCTTTACAGGGTGGTAAGAGGGTTTCCTTAAGTCCCACATCAATGGATTCATATGGAAAGGAATCATCTTAGTAAACCTTTCTTTCTCATAGGCTGGTTAGGTGATTACCAAATGTTTTTTCTTTTTTCCCCACGGAGAACTACTCCTGTTCTCATCATGTGAACTATTTTATATGTAATCTGTTGCATTAATCAAGTCCAAGGTAAAGTCAAAGCCCAAAGTCAGCCTAACAATCTGATTACCCTAAAACAAGTGTACATCATCATCCTCTATACAAGATAAGACCCTCCATGCCTTGTCTTGCCATTTCAGAGTTTTAGCTTTCAGCAACACAGCCATTTATCAGGCACATAAGTATTCTGTGCTCCCTGCTCAGCTCTTCATTCGGGGCTCTGAGGGAATAGCAGTTCCCTTTTTTCCTTCTTTCTTTTTTTTTTTAATTTTAATTTATTCCTTCTCCTGGAGAAGTGGGCCTGAAACCCCCCCCCAAAAAAGGAAAAAAAATACTTTTTCTGGAATTTTTCTTCAAAGCTTTTAGTGATCAGAAAACTGTCTGGTTCTATCAAAAGTAACACAGCCTGAGAATGCTGAGGTTAAGGCCCTTTGGAGCCTGGCTTATCAAAAGGTACAAATATTAGCCTGACACCAAAAGCAGAGAAAGAAAAGGGAAAGAACATCAGGACTTAGGAAAATCAAATTGTGACACTCCATCAGGAGGTGTTCAAACCTTTTCCTCCAGGCTGCTATGATAAAAAAAATAAGCCCCAAACCTAAAAATCTAGCTCCAAATTCAGAGACTTAATTTGCTTTATACAAGAAAACACAAAGAATATAAAGTAAAAAAGCAGGGAACAGATTTTTTTGGCATTGCTGATCTGTTGAAAACAAAGTGAACCTCTAAGAAAGGGCCAGAAAGACAGAAAGCTTTCCATGGTAAAAACACAGTCTGAAGTTTATTAGACCATTTCTGTTCATACTTGAAGGGAGTTCATTAAAAGGGATTGCTGGGGCTGTTAAGCTTGAAATTAAACATACGTCTGGTTATGCTCCATGTACCTACATGCACACCACAGCATTGTTTTGCTTTGTGCACAGCCTGTCTCCTGGGGTAAATCACAAGGCAGACTGCCTCCCTCCTGGTCCCTTAGAAAGATGGGGAATGATGTAGCAATGCACCCAGCCCGGTTACCACAGGTGAAATAAAACCTACATTTTCTCCAGGGAGTTTCCCAACAAGTGGCGATACCAATCACAAAGATGTTACTGGAATAATTTTTGTTCTAGCTATTAGGAATTTTTATGCTCATAGGAAAAACTCAGATCAAATAAATCTTGACTATATCTTGCATGAATCTTTCAAACACGCTGAGATGGCCTTTCATGCTCAAGTGTTATTTTTCAGGATGATTTTATTCACTTCATAGCATTTGGTGCGAACCTTCATGCCACGGAGAATTTTTCTAAACAGCATTATTGTCACTTGGCAACTTTGAAGCTTTCCTTTAAAAAGAGGAGGAGGAAAGCATTTCGTATAACGCTAAAGGAAATACAGTACTTCTATTTGAAGCTAAGTGCAAATTAGTGACTAGGTGGGTTCTTAAAAAACACGTGGTCGACTTCCTGCAAACTTCTAGGGGGAACAAGCCTCGCTTCAGCTAACTTTAAATTTACCTCTTAGCCTTTCTCTCTATATTAATTGAACTGCAGCTATACTTTGACACACCGCTGCTCCCAACACCAGCTATAGGCAGCAGATAGGACCACAGAGGTTCCTATAGGCCATTGCAATTCCACGTGAGCATTCACAGTTCTCTCTCCAAGTTTTAACAAGTTTAAGATCCACCCAAGCCTGAATCCTCACTGAAATTTAGCTCAGTCAATGTAGCCACTTCTGTATGGTATTGACCTGAATACTGACTTAAACTGATTTATTCAAAATTGCTTTTATCCTTGGGTAAATCTGCATGTTTTGAATCTACAACAGACCCTGAAAATCCTGTATGAAAATCCTAACCTTAGTAGAATAAGGAGTAAAAATTGCAGATGCACGGTAATCATCAATTTACACAGCAGAAATACTTTTATTAATTTAATTTTACTCATAAACTGTGCCTGAAGTCAGGTTTACAATGCCTGTATTTAGTCAACCCTCCCAGAGGCATTGCTGGTAAGGTGACTGATATCAACAGAACTTTAATGACACTTAAAAGTTTCCCAAGATCTTAAGGGCAATAATTCTGACAGCCTTAGCCTGAGCCCTCCCAGCAGTGCTGTTGGTTGCAGAAGGACTATAGAATGAAGTAGGTGTTCACTGGCACGAGCAAAGTTGATACTGTTGACATCATCTGGCCCTAGGTTATCTGGGCAATTATACTGGAGAGCTCTTCAACACAGCACATTCAGTTTTTCATAAACTCTCTTTGGGCATTATTAACCTTTTATATTTTTAACAGCAATTAGTTTTCAGGGTCCCATTTGAAACAGTATAAGTACACTAATACAGCAAAATTCTGCTGCCAAAAAACCAAAGTGGACGTTCTCTTTGGCTGCATGGCACTGTGCCTGCACTATTTGTTGCAGTGGAATACTGCAAATCTGAAATATAGCTTTGCTGGAAGCAAACATGATGCATGCATGCAAATCCGTGAGGATACACTATGTGGATAATTTGTCATCCTTTCTCAAGGGAAGCACAACCTGCTGATGGCATCATGTAGCTATGGCTCTGTTCCCACACTCATTAATACTGATCTCAGAACTACTGCATCACCTGGCAGGACAAACAGTGCCAGTCAGGCAGAAGCCCACAGCTACATTTCTTTAGAACCAGACTGAGATATGGAAGGACAAGCAGCTGCTGACATACATAGTCCAAAATGGCAAAGTCAGCCCTGAAAGAAGCGTGTGTGTGTTTTTAATAACATGGTTCCACTGAGCAAAGGGAAATTGCTCATATTCAGGACCAAAACTTCTTTTTAGAGCCTTAAACTCCTGGAGCTGCAGCTTGGCAGGGTTGGGGGGGGTGTGGGGGGTAGTGGTGTTCAGGTAGTGGTTATTTGGTCAAAGAAGATTTGGTGGCTTTTTACGTTTCTGGAGTATCTGAGGAAATGGGGTTGAAGAGCAACGAGCAACTGAAGGGATAAAGCAGCAACACAAGCCTACCTGACAAAGATTAACTCTGAAATCCAGCCTTTCTGTAAATGACACCTTCCCAGAACCACAAAAGATGACAGTAGATTTTGTGCTAGGTATGATGTGTATGAGACCAACACTAAGGAGAGAGGGTTTTTTAAGTCTGTCGTCAAATATACAGTCTTTTGTGATCATCTGTCACGGAACTACAATACAATCTGATGGTAATTAGAACATCAATGAAGTAATTACCTCCATTCACACTGAAAGGTGGCTGGATAGTGGAGCGAACCAAAGGACGTTAATACAGAAGGAAGAGAAACAGATCCATTCCTCTCTGTCAGATAAATGCATTGCATAAAGCTATCTTTGTATCATTTGGATGTGTTCTTGTGGGTGCATTAGCAACCTCAGTTTTTCATGCTTGGATTTATAGATAGATACTAATCACTAAGCACAGAAAACATACTTCAGTTTAGCATCCTCAAATGAGGTCTTCAAAAGTAACCCGTTTCTTTCTTATCTACCATATGATTAGAAGATTATTATTTTTTTCCTTACACACATTTTTCTTCAGGGTGATAGCAATATGTAATTACATCATTTAAGTGAAGTCAGAGAGCAGTTTTTAAAGTGAATATAGCGTGCACATCTGACAAGACTGAAAGGAACATTACCTCAAGCTTAGCTGTTTGATTTTTCTTTCTCCCAGCTCGCTTTGCTGTTTGCTTCACCAACACCAGGTTGTCCTTAGCCAATATGTAAATATAAACAACCTTAGAATATTTTCAAGATATATTTTGTGCTTTCCAGCTCAAGCACAAAAATCCATTCATCCATCTCCACTATCCCAAGGAAGATAGCAAAGCAAGTTAATTATACTTAATTCTTCTACTTAAAGCATAATACTTTGACTGAGTAAACTGGTAATAATTTAACAAGCTGTAATCAAAATCACAGTATCTATCCATATGCATCTGTTGTAGGGGCCCCTACACTAATGAAGGCTTAGCACTTTGTATTCTCACCGCAAAAAAATATAAACATATGCATGTTCTAAAAGCCCCCAAGGTAAAGAGCAACATTTCGTGTTCAAAAAATGAGAGAAAAAGGAGAATTGATGAGTGACCTAGTTTATTTAATGTATTATCTTTGTGAGTTTTCACGTGTTGATTTTGGCAGAAATAGGATCAAATGCTGCTGTCACTTACAATGGTAAGAAAGTGTTTAGTTAAGGCCTGACTAGGTTTTATCACGCAAAACAAAACTGCCTGGTTATTCCGATTGCTATATCTGATCAGCACAGATCCAAAAGGAAAATGAGCAAGTAATATAGCAATAAAACAAGTTTTATCATGTCAATGGTTTGTCGCTGAACCAATGTTTTTTACAAAAATATCAAAGCTGAGAGTTCGGCACTTATCCTGCAACATTCAGTATCTGCTGGCTTGCATGGTCTCATAGATAAAAAAGTGCTTGAACAAGTTTGGTCTTAGTGTCACTATTATCTGTTTTGACCATTTTCACAATTTTCATCAGTAAAATGAAACTTGTTTATGTGAGATACCACCAAAATCACATTTTAGTGACGTTCAGAAATAATTTCTGTCCTTTAGGTTACTTGGGTTTACTTTGCCTTGGATGAGACTCGTAGCTCTGCATGAAATACTGCTTCAAACTTTGCTTAAAGGCACAGAAACACTGTGTCTTCTGTTACCCTCAGTTCAGATTTCCCAAGCAGTTTCAAAAACTACAACACTGAGAGACTTGTTTAAACAGACCACAGATTTTGTGAGAAACTATGAGTTCAAGAAATGCACGTCCGTATGTCCAGTCAGTACAGATGAGCTCCGTCTCTGCCCTAGAGAAACAGAGATGGGCTGGCAGTTCCAACTAGGGTCTTCATTTCCCACCCATGGGTCCCATTTCCCAGTTCTCAGTGATATGCCATAACCTGGCTTCATGGACAATCTGCCTGGAAAGCGGTAGCTCAAAAAAAACCCCCAGATTTAAGACGAGCAAACTGAAAATGGTGGCCAAGCACTGGATTTTAAGCTCTAGCTTCAGTCCATAAGAGAGACAGGGAGTATTTTGAAAGCACGTGTGCCAAATAGATCCCAAACGCAGATGTCTGAGTCTCAGAGTGGCGCTCAGTCAAAACTGTAGCTCCAGGCCACAACTGTGCTAACAGCTTTGTATTAATGAAGGGAGGTTTTCCCAAGGAGATTAGCATGAAACTTCATCTTCCTTAAAAAAATATGTTCTAGAATTATTCATTTGGCAGATCATAAAATATCTGGTTTCCTTTAATTATTTTTAAAAACCCAATACCCAACAACGAGTTCACAACTTGCAATTTCTTTCTCTTTTCTGTAGTCACCTGTACTGTGACTGAATAAATCTGAACTTGAAGAGGAAAGCATGGCTTTACCCCTCATTATGTAGCTGCCAAAGTTATCGGGTAACACTCAGTATCCAAGAGATAGCCACCTCCTAGGCAAGAGCAAATGGAAGAGAGAAAAGAAATGAGTGAGAGAATGGAGTAGTTTGTGCCAGCTGGTTTAACTTACAGAATCAGGCCCAAAAATCTCTGGATTACTCCAGTGCCACTGTCTCTGAGTTCCTATGTTATCACACTTGGTGGTACAGACACAGGCAGGCAAACAGCAAGTGTTCCTTTTGCAGAAATGGTCACTCCTGGAAAAGCACAGTTCCAGTGTGCTGAGACACATTTTCCAAATAGCTTGGTTGTTCAGTCTTGGACTCACACTATGGCACTCACACTATAGTTTCTCAAAGAAATAGAAAACTGGAAAATAAATTATCAACCAACCCGAGTTCTTGTATTATCAGTCTCAGAATTCAGGAACCAGATTTTCTTTAGCAGTCACCAAGAAGACAATGCAAGGGACTGTTTTTCTATCACTTGCTTTTTCTCACCACTCAAGTCAATGAATTTTCCCTCACAGGATCAAGAATTATTGTTTCATAGTGCAAGGATACATGGTCATAGGGCCTGAAAAATAAAACACACTTCTCTTGACTGCTGGTTAGTAACAATCAACAAGTTGAGTGGAACTAATGGAGCTGGGCAAGCCCGGGGGCATGTGTTTTACAGGAAAATAGGCGCTCCACTGCCCAATTCCTGCAGGCACGCTCAGACTTTTACCTCCATACATAGTTCCTACTAAGTGCCTGCCTTCCCCTGCTGCTTCCCCATGCTCCAGGCTCAGCAGTGACTACTCATCACATGGACCATTTCCTGACCACCGTGCTTCACCTCGTAGTTAGGAGTCAACAGGTTTTTACCAGCGTCACTATTTAAGTGGTTGCAGAAAAATCTGCTTGCCATTCCTTCATGTTTGGTGCTACACTGACATCTTGTGGCCCTTAACCCTGGTGAGACTGTAAACAGGGCCAACGGACTTCCAAGCGTTTCAGCAAGGATGCAGTAACATTAAGTTTGGGAAAGCAGCACCGATGTTTGAATTCGTGTTACAATCTTTTACATACTCCATTTTGGTAACAAACTTCTAGGTTAAATATCTAAAATTAAACAAAATCAAATCAAAAGTAGTAACGAACGTTTGAAGCTAAATCAGAATTGCAGAAGGAGAACTCCTTGTGGAGATACAGATGACTTCTCGGTCTAAGGAGTCTACAGATACCTATTGCTCTCATGTTTCATTATCAGGCTATATCCTCGGTTTTATAAAGTTGAGGTTTTAAATTGCTGTAACATTATCTACACTTTACTTCAGCGAAAAATTTTCAAGAAGAGCAAAAGCATATGGATAGTGTGGTATTATTTATCTACCATAATTAATGATCAGTAATAAGAATAGAAGCAAGAAAATCGATTTGGAAACAATGCCAGTAGTTGTATCCATAGCTTAAAGCTACATAAGATGAAATCACATCCCTGTGAAGAGGCAGATCTGTCACACTGGCATAATATACCCAAAAAAAAGGAGACTTTCCCTTTCTTTGCCTTTATCCTAATGAGGAGTGGAGAAGAAAAAAACAGACACCATAGAGTTGGACATAACTGCTTAACCCTAAACTGGAAAACATGAGAGACCACACTTCAGTCCAGATTAATTCCTCTAAGCACTAATCCACCTCAGCTAAACAGCATCTCTGACGCTTGCTGGGTAGGACAATGCAGAACCATTCCTCTGCAGGATGACTGAAATTTTGCCTTGGATGCACTGAGTTTTGGAGGCATGGATCTTTCTTTTCAGCAATTATTGTGTTTGATAATTTAGTTTGATTAAAAGCTAGAAGTTAAAATGTTTTCAGAGAAGCATCAAGAACTGAAGTGCCATGCCTTTTTTATAAGCAAAGTATTGCAGCTGAAATAAATGGGATACGATATCACAGCTGAAATAAATGGGATACTGAAGTTAGGGTAATGGAGAGGAGATTTACATGAATAGTCTAACAGCTAAATCCAATTCAATCAATTTAATTCGTATTCCTATTACTGTGCTAGGTAAAGTTCCTTTTCTGATCTAGTAAATTATCAGTGTATAATATTAAACACTTAGCTTATCACAGAAGCAATATGGGAGACACACTAGGAGTCACAGGTGCTAAAAGGGCTTCTCTATATGGAAATAGAGGAAGATCTCACTGCAAAACCCAGCCTAGGGGAATCAACTTCTTTTCTTAGAAGAATACTGAAAGAAAACAGAGTATTTTGCACATTCATCATTGGGTCTGATGCAATCACTGACAAAAGGGACACTGCAAGGGGACATTTTCCCCTCCCATAGATGTCACTGGCTGTAGAAGGACACACATCCCTGCACAGGAGACTCCTGAGGGAGGGAACAGAGAAGAAGCTAAAGAGAGAGAGGACTGACTTGACTGATGGACTCAAATTCAAAGCAAGTTCAGAGCAGTGACAGAAGATTAGATTGTCTAGCCTGGTCCACTTGCCCTTGTAGACAACCTATCAAATAAACTCTCCCATAAACCTGTCATGTTCCTCCTCAGAAGTCATTTTGTTTCTACCATGTCAGACTTCTACCGGTTAGAGATCAGAACCTGCTTCTCCATTGCAGCCTGTGTTTATTCACAGTCACTACACCTGCTCTTGGCTTTTGTGCCAACACACTCCTTTTCCCCACACAGCTCTTGTCTTTCCTGATGGATTTATAGACGGTTTCCATATTGTCTCTCACCCTTCATTAGGCCCAAGTGGACAGACAAAGCCCTTCTAATCTCTTCTCATCAGGGCTGTCAATGGAGCAGACTGTGCCTGTGGAAGTTCAGTCTCCTCCGTTTTGCACTTGGCTGATCAGAGTTGCAGACAAGATCCCAGATGATCTCTCCCGACTGCTTCATACAGGGATGGCAACAACTCTATCTCCACTGGCAGCACTTGTCCCCACACAACACTTAGCCTTTCTAAAGGCTCTACAGTAGAGGCAAGACCCTCCTTTTCTTTAAAGTCATTGTTGCTTGTTTTCATCTGTTTCATCCTGATCCTGTTATTTCAGATGTCAAGATAACTCGGCATGTAGAAATGCCCTCTAAATTAGTCTTTTTCAGCACATTCTCTGCTTGTCCTAGGAAGACCTTTTCCTCTTACAGGTACAACAGGTATAACAGACCCCCCCTTTGTCACAATAAGTGATACAAACACCTCTTATCACAGTAGTCAGGAAGAACTACCTGTTGCTGGAGGCACATGCTAAAGCATGACTTCTTACAAGCAATGCTATCACTAGCAAAAGCAACTTAGTTGAAGAAAACACATCCTAAGTGACTGGGATATTGCAATGACAAAAATCAGTAAAAGCATGCTGGATGCAAGTGTTTGGATTTGAGTCAAATGTCCCAGAAAGCATAAAACAGAAAAAGATGACGTACTAACGCTATGTTTTGGATTGAAAACAGTTAAGCAATGAGAAATATGGGTAGTGATGAAATGCCACACATCATATTAATTTAGTAGAAGAAATGGCTGAAGCTGCATTTGATTTTTTTTTTTAAACCAAATGGGTTACAGATTAATTGTAGTTAAACAGTGACTTGTGGGAGAAATCTTTCATTAGCAGGCATATGAAGTCAATATTTGATCCAGTATAGCTTCTCTATCTTTGATGCCTACAATAAGCAGCCAGAAATAAGGCAAAGAAAATAAATGTAATTAGATTGGAGCATTTTCACAGGTGGAATTGGAACCACTTCCACGCTACCAGCACTGGGAAGGTTACTTTGTTCTGCTTCTTTTTCCCCACCTGTTCCATGAGGTGAGAAGTCTTTTTTGTAGCTAAAATACAAATGAATCTACTAAACAACAGAGCATGTGATAATGTTGGCAACTAGAACAAGACTTCAGATATACTGGCAGATTCACTGTCATGCTGTGACACTCTGCTCCTTTGATACTACGCAGCAAACTCTGGGAAACTTCGCTATTGGATATAATCTTAACACAGAGAGAAGTTTCAAGCAGGTTCACAGCAGCCTGAAGCTGCCCTCTCCAATGACACTCAGCTACAGGGAAAGCACGAGGAGGGTCTAAACCCACTACTTATCCCAGGCTGGAAGCCCTTGAAAAGCTGTGATCCACAGATACGAGTTAGAACAAGCTCTGTTCTTGTTAGATAGGAGTTATAAAGAAAACAGAGAATCTGAGAAGCAGATCTCACTCTGTCGGACACATCCAATTCTCTTTTGCACTGCAGGAAGAAAGCAGACCAGTAAATCTGGCAGGGTGCATAAAAATGGCCTCAGCATTGGTTGAACTAGACTGGTTGAGCAGGTTGCAACAGGTGACAAAACTTACAGAAAGAAAATAGTCAGGCTTGATCTTCAAATCTTATGTTATCTGCAATTTAACAGTAATTCTGCTTTAAAAAGCTGCTAGACTGACACATGTAGAGATGCTGTTATCTGACATCCACCAAGTCAACACAGCATTGTCAGAAGCAAAGTCCACTCCACTTACTCCACCCTGCCCTCCCAGCCCGACCCAGGGGAGGTGAGCAGTGCAGAATGCAGACAACTCTGCTTCCCACACAACCCTTGGCCTCCCTCCGACATGCCTTGGGAGCAAGTCTGGGCTGATGGGAATGCTTCTGAAAATGTGAATAGTTGTCCCTGAGCCCAGACACCGGCAAAGGGAAAACATCATCTCGTGTGCTCATTGTGTGAAAGGAAGATGTAAAAAGAAAGACACCAAAAAAAGGCCAAATAGTGAATCCCAGGCTCTCAAGAAAAGACATGGTGGAGCTACAGCCACTAGAATTGCACAAGCACTTCATTAGGAGGGACTAACTCCCAGCATGGGCCACAGTCAGTAGATGAGGTGAAATCAGATTCTGGGTCTCTGGGTCTCTAATGTTTTGCAACTTTGTGACTGGAAAAAAGAAAAAAGAAAATCCAGCCTAGAAGAAGAGCCACAGCATGTCAGTATTCCAAGTCACAGGGATGTAGCACTGGAGAACCTTAGTGGCCTGTTATGAATAATGAACAAAACCATCATGGATGAACTCGTGTGTCATATAGGTTTAAATGTATCTCTCTGTTATTCAGAGGGAATTAAAAATATTTTGGTGAGCACTGTGCCTGTTCAGAATCACTACATTGCAGGGAGAAACAAATTCTTCCAAATAGCCCTTGTGACTGGAGGAGGATGCTTTTGAGAAGCCATCTACATGGTTTCATCCCTACCCAAAAAAAGCCCTTGGGGAAAAAAAATATAGCTGTGCATTCTTTTACACTGCTCAGCATGATGTTCTGCAGTATAGTCCCTGGTTCAGGCCGTGTGAACTCCTATACTATGTCTTAACAATACAACTAAAATCTAAAATATCAACTCTTTGGTGGTCTACTTCAAAAACATTTTCTTTTAAAATCTTCCCTATAAGTTTTCTCTCAGAGAGTTTTTCTTGCATTTGTGTTACTTTCTTAATTTAATGGAACCAAACTTCCATGAACATTTTTGGTAATGCATCCTTATCATTCCTACATCATATTGTTTAGCAATGTCAAACTGTATCCTTGCAAGACATGAATCATCTTCTCATCTAATTTTATTTATACTACTATAGCAATGCATTCATTTTAAATATAAGACATTTAAATGTCTTAAATTCTTAGATAATACAGAGCCTCAGACTGAAAAGAAATATCAGTCTTTCTATATCTAGTGCCCAGCACTGTATCCTAGGCAGCTTCCAGACAGTGCTACAACATACACTGTGCTCTGGAAAATAAAACATAAAGCAACAGGCAGAGTGGAGTTTAAGAGACCACAGCTATATTCCTTCAGAGAAAAAAGCTTGTAGGAATTTTATTTTACGTGGAGAAAGCCCTGAGAGGCTTCTTCCTAAATGCTGTGCTCGAGCCACAAGAGCTGCTTGGAACGAGCCACTCCACTTGTGTCATACACAGCACTGCACACCAGCATTCTCCCCTTTCCCACTAAGCAGCACAAAGAACCCTTTGAGCACACCTGATCAAGATGATCGTGCCATTTCTTTTTTTTTTTTTTTTTTTTTTTTTTTTTTTTTTTTTTTTTAAATTTTTTTTGAAAAATATAC
>VXAY01001313.1:1017400-1089677 GCA_013399855.1 Oxyruncus cristatus | reverse complement strand
TTTTTTTTTTTTTTTGTATAATACATGCTGGAACAAGTCTAACTCCATGCCTTTTGGCAGCTGCTCTTTTATTCTCTTAAGGTTAAAAAAGTCACATGCCGGGTGCACTCATTGTTATAAAGCTATAAAAACCTCTCTTAGTTTCCTTTAATACAGATTAATTATTATTTTTCATATTAATAGTCCAAGTCTTTTTCCATTGGTTCTAACTGTTCCCCAGCTCCCATAAGGATCTAAAGACTGGCTAAACTGCAAGAGAAAATACTTCTCCCCTTCCTGCTACAGCTGGATCCACTTCTGGGCAGGCTGCAGACTTGTGGGCAAGACAGCATAAAGGAGACAGCCTCTACCACAGTGTATGCTTTCTCTGCCAGGGATATTCAATTACTACCCCTGCAGCTGGCAGTCCAGCAGCTTCTGACATTCTCAGATAAACCAGGACTAGCTAAAATAAGACAATATAGCTTTTTTCACTCAGTCCAGCCACCAGGTTTAATTTTCTGCAGATGTGTTTAATTCTCATGTTCCCAATCTACCTTTAGTGCGTTGAGAATACTGCACAGGCTTCTCCTCTGTTGGATTTGTGATGCTTCTTTTCCTAGTTCCAACTCACTGTGGTAACTCTGCTACTGAAAATTCAGTCATTCTACCTGAAACTACACAAATAGAGGGTTTGGACTGATTTGAGTTAGTATTTAATGTTCATTTGAGGAGAAGTTTAACTATGAGAAAATTGGGTAGAGAGCGTATGTCACCATAGAGGTCACAAAGAATTTATTAGATCAAGCAATATTGATTTCTGACACATTCATTTTTTAATCAGCAAATAAGCCAGGAGATATCCTGAGCACCCTACATGGCGCTTTCCCTTTTTTTTTTGGAGGATACTCTTTAATCTGTAGTAAGGGCAGTTAACATTATTTTTTTTGAAAAATGGTGACCACTGCCCTGATCCATTGACTGTTGAATCTCAAAGACCAAATTTAGTATCAATATCCTTAGTATTCCAATCAGACAAAAGTACCAAGCAGCTTGTTTACGGAGGAAATTCAAACCAAACCTGAGAGCTCTACCAGTTTCTCATTAAAATACAAGTGTTTCTATTTTATTCTTTAAATGTTCTCCACTTAGTTCTTTTTCATATAGTCAGACTCCCTTCAACCTGAGAATCCTCCTAATGATCGTGCTTGGAATTGGCTCAGACACAGCAACAAGGAGCTCGGGAGGTTCAGAGGGCTGTTGTATAGACACCTAAATCTGTGCTAATGACCAGAAACTCCCCAGGAGTTAGGAGGAGGAAAGAGATGTTTTAGAATAGAATTCATCAGACTTTCAGACAAATACTTTCAGAGGGAGAAAGCATGCTCTGGAAGGGCTTACTTCTTTTTGGTGACTCTCAAGTGAGACACTGATGTCTGTGTTTGGTCACCTAAATCCTGCCCTTGTGGCACTAATCGAAAGCATGGACTGTGGTGAAGGAAGAGAACTTAAGGAATGCCAGAGGGGTTCTTAAGACTAAAAGACAACTCCCAGTTCCAAATTACTGTAGTGGATGAGAAAATAATATTTAGCTTCAATATTGCCTCAATTTCACATAGTACTTTACCCTGTTTTTCAATATAAAGTATAGTTTTTCAAAGTTAAAATTAATTTCCCTGGCACTAACTATTCAGGGACTTCTACTAGAGTATTTTAAGATTAATCACCACTATTTTCACATGATGTCAATAACCTGCAATGGAATATGAATAAAGTGGGCAGCTTGCCTCTTCTAGAACTAACTGCTTTGGCTCAGAAAGTCTTAACCAGAGAAATAAATTGTTTCCAAAAAAAAAAAAAAAAAGACAAAGAAAAGAAAGGGGAAAAGAAACCTTATTTTAAAAGTTATATAAGGTCATTCAGGAACTTTATAGATTTAAACTTAGACCTGTTCCTAAAAGATCCACAAAGAAAATCAACCTATAGCAACGTATTTAATTTTTTTCTTCTCATCTCGTTAATGACAATTATGGCACAAAAAAAAAATAAATGGATCAAGTAAGAATTGCACCTTACCTGACTGTATCCCTACCTATTTAAAGTGCAAGAAACTTTCACTCTTGAATTCCATCTCTTCTTCTTGCGCCTCTGAGTTCCTGAACTCTTTGACAGCAACTTTAGGGCTATTGCTTTTGACCCCCTTGAGGATGTGACCTGCACTTTATTTTCTAGAACCTACACAGCCTGGGGCACATTATCTTACGCTGCCTTACAGAAAAACGAAACAAAACAAACAAACAACGTCAAGCAAACAAACAAAAAACTCCTATCAAGAACTTTCTTTTGAGTGACCAGTTTGAGAGCCAGGGAAAATATTAAGTATGTGTATAAATGTTTGAATGAATCAATGAACTTATCTCTGTTTTTCTCAGAGCTGGAGTGCAGCCATAACCTTCCAAGGCTAAAAATAGTGTCACAGTAGGCAGCTCAGACAGATGCAAATCATGTTCCTCAGCTTTCTTTAATATCTCCTGAGTAAAGGGACAATTCATTCTTTTGAGATGTTATCGAAAATGAGTGGAATTATACCAGCAGTGAGTTGATAAAAATCCAAGAAAATTGCAATGGATTAAGTATAGTTAGTTTGAAATAAAGCCACTTGATTGACTTGTTCTTCAACCTTCCTTACTCCTACAGTTTTAAAGACATGAAAAAAGTTCTCCTGATCATTGACTCTAAAACTATTAGCATCATATTTCAGAATAACTTACATTTCCCCTTTAAAGCAGTGATTTCTGTAAAAATTCTGTGTGTTTGACCATATCAAGGTCAGAAGCAGAGCCTAAAAGCTGTCAACATGCTAATAAAAATCCCCAAACTTTGCTTTCTCCTTTGTGATCACTGAGGGCTCATCTCCACATCCAGTCAGCAAGATAATTGAATAACATGGGTGACAGAACACAGCCCTGCCAAACTTTTGGACTGACCTTGAACTCCTTGGTCAGCTCAGCATGTACAACGCCTCTTTGTGTAAGTCCCTAAAGAATGAACTCTGAGTAAGCAGACCAATTTCCAGCCATCTTTCTCAAGTAGCACATAGAAAGATTCAACAGTCTGAGTAAAATATTGCAGTAAAATTGGCCCCAAAAAATAAGACTTTGAAACCAATATGAATGTATATCCTGATGAATCTGAAGTACATCATCACCTGATGCCTGGATCTATGTTGCAGTAAGTATATGACATATATATATATGTATTTTAATATAGTACAATAGTTGCACACCTCAGGCAATACATTTTTCTATGACCCAGTTCTCAGACTTGTTTTATAGTGCTATAACAGTGTTATGGGTCTACAGAGTAAACATCATTATATTTTCATCTACTTTACTCTGCCAAAATGGTGACTAATATATCTATTATATACTCATTTATTAAGAAAGATTACATACAAAGTAGTTCATCATCCAGAAAGAAATTAGTAGCCAGTTGTTTTCACATTACTGTGCATAGTGATGAGTCTCTAGCTGTGGGTCATGCAAGTTTAAAACTAAGGCAGGCTGAGGCACTTGGTACCATGTTTTGCAGCTGGAGCAAGAGTGTTTCTCAGACACCCTCTGCAATGGTTAACTTTAAGAACTGAAGGGTCAGTTTTCTTTGGAAAAAACAAAAAAACTCCAACATATTCCCAGTGCTTTTTTATTTCTTTTTTTTTAATGAGAAATTGCACTATTTTCCACCTGCTCAAGATGCAGAGGATTTTCTGTTGTCATTTCTTTCTGTTTGGGTTCCTCCCAGGACAGGGTGAAAGCAAGGACTGGTAATTGTGTGAGCAGAAGCCTTACTATTTTTCAAATATAACAGTCAGAGTTCAAAAGGCAAGAGGCACTTTTAAGATATCCAGGCATAATCTGTGTACTCCTCTTGAAGGTAAAATTTGTAATTAAAGTTGGCATTTCTGAGCAGCCTGCTAGTGCTGGTCATCTTGCTAACAAACAAAGAGGACATGCTTTGTGACACTGGCACACAATCCGTGGGTAAGAGCCGGTGCCTCTCTTGTAGGAAGCAGACAGAAGAGATGTGTGTATCTAAGATGGCCTAGAGGGAACACAACTGAAAGATGTTTGGGAAAAAAAGAGGTCGTGTAATCAGAGCAAAGAGAAATATGAGATGAAGCAAGGGATGTAGGATCACTGCTTTGCTTTCCCACAAGCTTTGCCCAGCATTTTGCCTTCCTTCCACTTCCTTCCACATATTGCAGAGGAGGAAAAATGTATATTTTATTTTTTTTAATATTTTGAAAATGAGAACTTGAAAAGCAAGATAACAACAGTGTGACAGACTCCAATATTCAGAGCAAATCTCTGGATGGGAGGTAGAAAAACATAATTTGGTTCTCCAAAACCCTATAATAAAGAATCAAGAAGTAAAATGCATCTGATTTGTATGCAGGTTATTTTCTCAGAGAGAAGGATGGAGCAAAATCAGATCACTTTTTTTTTTTTTTAATTTAAGTAAGTTTTAAGTAGTGTGGATATTATAGTCTTGGAGATCACTTAGGCATACTTCACATTTTCATTATTCACACTGCGCTATATGAAAAAGTATCTTAGGTAATCTGGTCACGAAAATAATTTCATGTTTTATTGAAAATCTCAACATCATCAGGAAAAGATCTTAAAACAGTCAAAAGGTATAGGCCCAAGAGAATCCAATTTATATACAGCTAATTGCTTCAGAGGAGGAAGAACAAGTTGAACCCAGTGAGATTCAAAATTGTGGTACCAATAAGTATGTTAATCTGTTCCACTTGGCTTCTCAACGTGTGAAAGCAAGTCTGCATCCGCAATTCCTGTCCTCTTGGAGAGGTTTCTTAGAACAGATTATAGCACTACACTTTGTTTTAAGCATTCTTCTGCAAACAAGTTAGAGAAAGGCACCACCACGATTAACAGGGGTCAGAAGGTTAAAACTTCTGATAGGGTGCAAAGTGGGAACACCCCTACTACGGGAAATGATGGCTAGAGCATTCTGGTGGCATGTTATAACGTGCTATGGCAGACTCACATCCAACTATCAATTCTTATCGAAAGGGAATAGAAGAAAGGTAGGGCAGGACGATGAGAAAATCCTTCTGTGTTTGAAGAGAGATTTCTTCTTAGTATTTCTTATGAAGGTCACATAACTAATTTATGCAAAATTAAAAAATAGCTAAAGGCAAAACAGAGAGAAGGAACGTTGTAGTATGAAACATTTGCTTGGAAAGAGATGATATGGTAAAGACAAGCATGAGATTCTTATGTCTTCAATGAGATCTCTGAATTGTTACTATGACTCAGGAATGATGGATAAGGGGGCAAACAGAAGCAAGTGATGGCAAGTGTGGACTGTACCTCATTGAAGATGATCAGATCCCCCATCAGAGCTCCCACCAAAACATTGTTTTTGCACCAGGTTTCTGGAGACAAATCAATCCCTAAAGAGAATTTCAACAGAAGAAAAAGGGAGATACAGAATGTGGAAAGGGTTGGCATACAGCATACCCAGGGAAGATAAACAGAAAAACACACGAGCATGGATGAAATAAAGAATACCAATGTTCAGATCTTAATACAGACAATATTCCCGTGACAAGAAACATACTGCTGAAAAAGAAGCAGATTAGGTCCACCCAGGAGAGACGCTCAGACACACATTCCTCTGATGTTCCACCTGGTGAGCAGAAACAAGGAGTCAGCTCCTGTGCCAGGCAGAAGCACTGCCACGCAGAGAAGACAGAAATCAAAGAGCTCCAGAGAGAAAATTTCTGCCTCTCTGCTTGCTCATAACCCATTAATCTGACAGAAATGCTGGCTTAAACCCAGCTCTGCTGAGAACAATCCTCCACAGGTCCACTGACACAAAGAGGCATAAAGACAGCTATAGTTGTAGCATGGTAGAATATAAATTGTTAGAAGTTGTACTAAATATCAAAATCAGGAGATACAACTAAACGTAGTGAAGGGGAATTCATAGAGCTTTTCTAAAGGCAAGTGGTGTCACAAAGATGTGTCGCACTTTGGTTTCAAGGAGTCAGTATACATCAAGAAATTCCAGTGATTTTACACACCTACAATTTGAAAAGTCCCCAATAGGGTTGCTCAGTAAAGAAAATAAGGTGCTACAGAAGTGTTGGGGCTGGGAGCAGCTGTACTGTCCATTCAAGCCCAAAGACAAGTCTGAACTCCTGGACCACGGGAGCACCCTGGCTGAAACCCACCTTGGAGGGGTCTGAGCCTCAGGTATACAGTGGGCTTTCTGTCCCATCCCACCTCTGATTCCCTGGGGAAAAAAAGCAAGCCACACTGGGTGAAGGGAACCAGAGCACTCTCTAGTCAAAGTCCTAGGGAGGACAGCAGTGGGCCCAGTTTCATGGGGGACAGTTCAACACGAGACAGGGCTTCTCTGGCTGCAAAGAAGGGACAAAATCCCTGCAGAGACAACTGCCAGTTGTTATTATGGGCTTCTGAGCAAGGCTGAGAATGATTCTTATGCTGTTAAATGTTGATTCTTTATGTCAAACTTGCTTTTTTTATTTACTATCATTTCCCTAGAACCCCTCCATCCCCGAGGTACAAAACCATATGAATAAGAGAATCAAAACCCAGAAGATGCCTACATTGTACTACGCTTTCATTCTTCCACCCAAAGAAGGACTGTTCTCTGTGGCTAATTTCCAATTACATTTAAAAAAATCTCACCCAGACTTACATCTCCTCTTGCCACTGAAAGGCTTATTTCACTATCTATTAATGTCTTTAAAAAAGTTTTTCTGGCAGATCATCTTCCTGCTCTCCATGATAAATCTTGTACTAATTTCTCTTCCCCAGTGATGTTTATTCCCTCAAATATTTGCAGAGCATTGTCAAGTCACCTTGCAATCACTGCTTGGAGCATTCCTATCCCATCTACAGCCTTTCTGCACACAGCAAGCCAGTTCTTCCAGCCCCCTTTATCATTTGTCTTGTTCGTTTTGTCAATTAGTTTCTCTGACCTGTCCTTTCACTTTGTTTTATTAATTTTTCAACACACCAGCCCCTGTGAGGTAAATAGAGATTAGCAGCCTCCCCCCCTCCACATTGTGCGATCAACATGGGACCAGCGAGGGGCTGCTTCACTTGGTCACACACAAACAGCAGGAACGTGGCCTGTGCAGTGCAGCTACTTCAAAGAGAATTGAATGGTGGATCACAGCATCCAGCAGCCCTTTACACAGGACATTTTTATGTCACTTCAGTCTGAGAGACCCCTGCAAGCCTAGAGGGTTAGAACTCCTCCCAGAGCACTTCTCTCCAATGTGGGTTCAGGAGCACAGTCCCAGCTACTCCCTTGGTGGGACACTAAACTCCTTCTCTTCATTGCTTTGCTTTCTTTCCTGTGTTCCTTTTGCTAGGCTGGGAGAGGGTATTGCACTTCACCACACACACTTTTTTCTGAACAAAGGTGTTATTTATGGTGAGTGGAAGATAATGGAGTTTTCTCTCTGTGTGGGTATGTCATACCCACTGCAGTGATTTTCCATTTCATTCCTATGCTCTGCAGGTTCCCTCCTAGTCCTGCAAGAAAATAAAACACATCTGTATTGATAGATACAGATACATCTAGATTTTTGACAGACCTGGATGTTGCTGGCCTGTGTAAGATTACATTCATCCCTATTTATCAGAGTAGTAGTTACACATGCGTAGTGAAGAACTCTATTATCCCATCTTTAATTTACTCTCGAGGAGTTCAGCTCTCACAAAAACCATATCAGAGCCCCCTTTCTCAATTATTTTAGCCAGGGAGGGGAGAGGTCTCTATCTGATCTGATAATGGAGCTATTTGGCTCAGCCCAGCCATTAATCCATCTGACAGCTTTCCTATGAAAAAGCAGAATTTCCATCCTCCACTCCAATTTATTTCATCATCTGCACTTTCCTTCTTCTATCCTTGGTCATTGGTAATAATGAGAACTGTCTAGAAAAATATATAAATATGGCACATGTGCCAATAAATACAGCTAAAGCAGGTGGCACAGGTGTGACAAGGAGAGAATTCTGCCTCTACAAGAATTTTTACCTCAAGCATTTACTTGTCCTATGGAAACTCAAACCAGTCACCATCCTTTTGAAAACATCCCAACACAAATTTCCATTTTTTCCACAGTTAACAAGCTCTTTGTTCTGGTTGTGTGTGGAGGGTTGTTTCCTTGGGGGTTTTTGTTTTAGTTTTGTTCTGTTTCTGTGTAAGTCCCTATCACAACAGTTCTCTGGTCTCAACGAGAAGTACTATATTGTAATTCCAAAGTGCGATTTACTGATTGTGACGATACTCCAGGTATTATGGAGTGAATCTGGAAAAGAGACAGGCATGCAATATGGATGTTGGGCTCTGCTGTCTGACCTGCTGCTCTGCAATTATCCTTAGTTGACAGCATTTGACAAGGCTTAGTTGGACAAGCAGAAACCTCAGTGGAGAAGGGGTTTTCTTGGTTCTTTTTCTTTTTAAGTAAGAAAAGCTGATATATAGGGCAGCTGACAAAATTTACATTTTACCTGGTATCAATAATTTTCAAAGTATTTTTTATTTAAAAATGCCAAACTTGTTAAAAGTTTGGCAAAAATCTATTTTTTAATAGAAATAATTTTTCTTTTCAAACCTTTGGAAGTAGAAGATAATGTCTTTCAGGTTCAAATAATTTCCAAAGTTAGGGTAATTCTACCAATAAAAATATCTCATTTTTAAAAAATACATTCACGATACTTAGTGGACATACTACGGATCAGCTGTAAGATATCCCCATCCAAGTGCAGGCAACACTCAGTTAAATGCTCAGGCATTCTCCTCAACTGCAGCCTGGCTCCTTGTTTTTACAGGTGGCAGCTCAGGAAGATTTCAAATGCAGTCAGGAGAGGAAAAAAGGATTTTTCCCATAATGACATGGTGACAAGACCGAGTTTGTACTTTTCCTGCTCATATTTACATGTTAGCTCCAAAGTCACTAACAAATAATTTTTATGCACGCAATCAATACCTTGCATTTTCATCAAGTTGCTTCAGTTTCTTAATTGAAAATGGAAATGTGAAATGGAAAACATCTCAGCCACGCTGGCTGGGCAGTCTCCTCCAGGTTTTTGAGGATCTTGTATTTTCTGGTTGGTTTTTGATGCTCCTGTAAGTCCAGATGAAAAGGCCCCACTGTGCAGTAGATGGGTAAATGGCAATGCCCAGAGAAAATCCTACCCTTCCTCATGCTCATTGCGGTCCTTTTATGGTTTTCCTGCATCACTGTGAGTCAGGATAGCAGGCCAGGCCTTGAAATTAATCTCTACCTGGAAACTGCATGAAATGGCACAAAGATACTGGACCAATTTCTCTCTTTAGAAGGGCACAGCAGTTCCAGATGCACCAGAACAAGGTCTTCTGCCGTGCCTGGGGCAGAACCCTGCCAGGGCATATGCACTGCATCAACTGATGTTCTTTGTTGCTATTGATATCCTTTGTCTTAGCAAGATGTGATTTAATGTGTTCAGGTTTAAACCCCTGCATTAAACTCTAGTTGAATAGGTTAAAAGACTCATTTGGGTTATGAGATTCAGACAAATTGGAATAGTTGAGGTGGAAAAGGTCTGAAACTCCCTGCACTCCCCTGGAGACTTGATAAAAGGATTCTGGCTTCTTCATTAATAAGTTCCATTTCTGGCTTCACTAAGACAAGATTCAAAGCAGAATCACTTTAAAGAAGGGCATAAACCAACAATACTTTGAGGCACCTCAGTGGCTGTGTCTGAATATTTAAGTAAACCACTTTCTTTCTACCTTCTGCCAAAGCATCACTGCAACCACTGGTACGTTCCCATCTCTAATGTCAATACAGTTCCCTGGAGGAGAAGTGGTTCATGGTATAAGCTCAGAAATAGCAATGCAACTGTGAACTACAAAGCTTCCCAAACAGCCTGAGTATTCTGTCACTACTGACTTTTGGTCTTTTCCACTTATTTTACATTTTCCAAGGCTTTTTTGGGCTAAGATTTGAGGCATTCTTTTCTGCTTCATGATCCTCAACAAAACAAAATCTGTCTGCTCCCCATCACACTCTCAGCTGTTTGAACTGACAGTCTCAAATCCTGCTGTGACTGAGATGCCCTGAAAGTTTACCACAGGATTTATACTGCTTCCTACAAAGAACTTGAAGTCTTTATAGGTCTTGAAATGAGGATGAACTTGTGTTTTATAAGAGAGGTTATATGCCAATTCATCAGCAGTTTCAGAAGGGCAAACATCTCATCAGAAGATGAAAAATAAAGATACATTTTCAATCGTGCCTCCCAGGCCCAGGAAACACTCATAGCAAATTCTGGTCCCTTTCGGGCTCATTTGCCCTTGTCTGTCTCCTACATAATGTCTCCTCAGTACCTCTTTATTGGGGAAAATCAGAACAAGTGATGACGTGCAAAAAAAGAGGGACTTTCATTTGTTTATTTCTGCAAACACACTGCCCGAGTGCATTTCAAACTGAAGGTAGCTCACAGAAATCATTGGTGCTAAAAAAAAAAAAGGAACTAAAAGGATTTACATGGCCTGCATAAATTTTAAACTACTTTAAACATTTCCCTGTAGTAAATTTTCTTCCTTCCATAGAGCAGTATTGAAAGAGGGAGACAAGAAAAAACAATTTAATTAAGCGTTCCAAGGAATTTTCAGGATAAATTCTTAACCATCTCTGAGACTTCCTTCTTGTAACCCAATCCTCTGTCTGAATAAGCTTTTTTGGGTAAACATGTTTACTTTCATGTAAAATCTGTTTAAACCAAATGATGAAAATTTGCCTTAACAATTCTTTTACAGCATGACGTGCTTCTTGCAGTACCTGTTTGTTTCTTCTTAGCTCTGGCAGTGTATGCTTTTTAAGACTTGAGTCTTGCACACCCTGCTCAGCAAAGCAGGTGACTAGGAGCCCCACAGGACCAGGTAAAGCAATGAAACTAAGATTTGAAAAGCTGAAATCAAATACAGTATCTGATTGACCACTTAAATCTTCTACTGGACCTGCCATCTCCGAATAACTATTTTTTTTTTCTTTTTAAAATATTTTAGAGCTTTGATTTATGAAAAATCATGGTAACCCTTTCAGTTTGAGTTGGGAAAAAAATGTCAGTGTTTCTCAACGTTCAAGCTGTTTCTCGGTCAGGTCTGTTACATCAGGCTAATTTTTAACATGCAGACACCCCTACTTCTGATACCCTGAAATTCCTGAAAGCTCTTGTCATGAAAACAAAAACTAGCCTGTATTGCTGATGATTATTTACATACATGACAGACAACATATCTGGCTTTCCTAGGCACTCCATTAAAATTGCTTTATTCCCAACCTTTTGAAAGCTAAATGAGCAAAAGAAATAATGATACATGTGACCTGTGGCATAAGCCATTTCATAAAATATGCTGCAGGCAGAGAAAGCTTTAATCCATTTTTGGTTTCAGGCTTCAAAACCATGCAGCTACCCTGATCTCTCTCAAGCTGTAAGGTACCAGGTCATGACGAGAGAAACTCATGTGCTTAAGTTTTAAAGTGTTAACTTGCTTGATTGCTTGGTTGGTTCCTTATCTGCCAAGTAGCCGATCTGGTGGTGGCATCATCCGCTGGGATCCCCTGCTCAGCCTGCCCTCTCCAATGCCAAACCCCAGCACTCCTTGAGAGAAGCAGTACCCATCATCCAGTGTGAATATCCTCAAACATGTTACTCAAAACTAGCCCAAACAAAAGCACAAGCTTCACCTACCCAGAGATTCAAGCCGGTTCTGGAACTACATGGTGCAATAACGCTGGAAGTCAACAGCTTAGATACATAGCAAACAATTTTCCCCTGGCCTGGCTGTCACCAAAACCAGGTCCTAAATGAACAGTGTTTGGTAATCCTGCCAGGCCCATGCCCTTCCAGGTAATTGTGATTGATCTGTTTCAGATAATCAGAAAGAACAGATGGTACCCATTTCTTCACAGTCTCACAGGAAGGACATTAGTAGGGCAGCACAGGATTTGCTTCTGCAACCATTAATCAGCTGTGAGACCATATTCTACCATCCACAGACAGAACAGAGCAGAGTTGTGCCGTCCTTCGGAACCTGAATTGCCAGAACCAACAAACTGTCATTCAGAGAGCAAAACTAACAAGAAAACTGAAAACAAAGCAAGGAAGAAGGCTCAAATGAGCTGTCTAGGGGGTAGAGATGATACAGGCGAAGGGAAGGGAAGCATAACTGTCAGGCAGCCACAGATTGAAGCAGGGATAACCACTGTCTTTGCATCAGTCTAAGCAAATACTCTTACAGGTTTGAAGAGAAAGCCCTCATCCCTCCATAATGGCATTTTACATACAAGCAGCATTAATTGCTTTTTTCATAGTCCTCCAACTGCTCCACTGTCTTGAGGGAATAAAAACAAACAAGAAAAGCCTAACTATGTAAATGCCAAAGAACTTGCAAAGCAAATATTTTAAAAGTGACTCAAACCTTGAGAAACGTAAGTCCGTATGTAAATGAAAGAGTTATAAACATTAATGGACTTTAAATGTGTTATTTATAAAACACTTCCAGTTGACACAGTTGCTGCTTTCTTTCAAGACTTTGTTCATCAGGCATCTGCATACCCTGCAACAAATGTACTTTCTTACTCCTATACACTTTTCTCTAATTAAAGATAGCACTACCTATTATATAAATAGATGGCATGACAAGCAGGGATGGTAACTGGTAGTCCATAACAAGTTTTATGTGTAATCACTGAAGAATATCCCTAGTTTACAGAAATAAAACAAAAAAAAGTGAACTGGATAAGTGACTTGGTGAAGATTGTGCTGGTGCCAAAACTGGACTGCCACGCTGTGATGCCCCCCCAGGTTGCATCTCCACTAAGGTTAAAACAACTGTAGCTTTCAAAGCATATGACACACTCCATTTTCTTTCCACTCAGTGGCCTGGACCCTGCAGCACTGAACTCATACCTAACATAAATGCTGCAGCATCTACTACAACTGACTGCAAGTCCTGTAAAATATAACACCTAAAAGTAGGATTTTTTTCTTTTTCAGTTTGAATATTCTTTTTTGCCTCTTGTAAACTATTTCCTTCCAAAAATCACAACCACTTCAAGGGGGCTTTCTAGTAGTTACCACTTTTATGAGCTGCTTTATTACTCATCCTTCCTTTTTGCCTCCCTCCTCCATATCACGCGTCATCAAAATAACAGAATGGAAGCCATTTAAGACACCAAATTATTGGTGAAGGTGAACGGGAGAGAAAGTCAAGTACCAATCTCTGCCTGCCTTTTGGGATTCCTCACATATCACATTCTGTATTTCACTCATCAAAATGTCACGCTTAAAAAAATACACAGCCTGAAGAATAGAGGAAACAACAGAAAGGAGAGGGGAAGAAAAAAATTGACCCTCATGCTATTGCTCATATTTGTCTATAAAAAAATTGGAAAAAGATTCTCAAGTCTGACAGCAATCACAGCCATCCAGACAGTGTCTAACGCATGAATAATGCGTTGTCAGCTCAAGAAGAAGACCAAATTTTCTTGCCCCAGAAGGGCATTTTACAGCTTGGGTATATATCTGACATTAGGGAAAGAGAGATTGCATCATCTCAGCTATATGACACTTGCTGTGTATGCAGCTGCTTTCAGGATTGACTTCCATGATAAACATGTCACTTCTGGGGAAAATTGATGGGAGCCAGAACTGTCATTTCTCTAATTCATTCTTCCCAGCCACTTTGTCCTCCTGGTTCCAGTGTGCTTTGTAGACTGAGATTCGACACATCTATTGATTTTCTCGGTGCATAATAAATGTAAAAATATTTTTCAAGTGTCTGACTGAACCGGGTCCACGATACCTTAGTACTTTGATTTTTTTGCATTTCAGTAAAATGAATTAAAGTTGAGGAAAGAAAGACAGAGACATGTAAACTTTAGAGACAAAAGCCTGCTTTTGAGCAAATAAAGCTCCTTTGAGAATAGTAAGTCCCCATGTTAGCATGCAGCTTAATGTTACTTGGCTATACCAGTATTTTGTTTCTTCTTGCCTTTGAACAGAGACACAACCCAGTCTGTGCATACAGATTTGGTTTTGGCTGCTTGGTAGTAGTTAAAGTTTCTAACAGTGTCCTTAATACAACCCTCATAACTCATAATAATACTTAAATCTTTATAAAATGAAAGCATATTTTCACAGGGTCAGAGATAATTGGGGTAAGTATAGCCCATTCTGGGCTACGAACATTGCAGAATATCTCCTTCGATTGCTTTCATATGAAATGAGCCCCTGTGCCTACTATTTGCTCACTTATTTCTGTCATCTCACTGGCCACCCCTGGTAATTACCAAATATATTTGAATTATTTAAGGTTGGTATTTAAAAAAAAAAAAAAACAACAAAAGCAACACATGTACACAGTTTCCCTCTTTTTTTGTGCTTCTTTTGTGTGCTAGTTCAGTGGAGCCTTGCTGCTGTGATTACAACATTGCTGTCAATTCTGTGGCACAAAACAGATTCTGCAAAATCCCACTCTTCTGTTTTCACCTTCCCGGCAGGATAAGGCAGTGGCACAGCAGGGCTGAGGAGAGCTGGACCTGCTGCCTGTCTCTGTGGCACCCTGTGCTTCAGGAGGGAGCAGGGACAGACTGCAGAGCTGCCACACATTTAGCTCTGTAACTCTGCTCAGGGTGAGATGAAGTGCAGAGTAGCAACTCTGCCCGTGGGGGTGCCTTGTCAAGTCAAATCAGTTCACAACACCTCCTGGCCAATGCTACAGAACAAGAGCTGTATTCAGAGGGCTGACCACAGGTCCATTTCCTCAAATACTGGGGGGGGAAAGATGTTAATCATTCCTCTGACCGCTCCCTAGCTTTCCCCAAGTCATTGCCAGGATGAAACCCTCCTCTTTGCTGCATGCTAATAGGGAAAGCATAAAGCACTGGATGTAAGCTGCCAGTGTGATACAAAGGATGTACTTTTCACTCTTTTCTTCCAATTTTTCTCCCTGTGCTTGCCCCAGAGTGCAAATCCTGCTTTCCTTTCCATGACAGTTACACCTGTCAAACCTGTCACACTCTGCATTCCTTCATGCCAGATGCAAAAGCTAAAGCAGGTGCTAGAGATGCTAGTTTGATTAGTGCAATGTGTTGATATTGTTTCCTGATACCTCACGAAGGAGAGAGTGGGAAAGAATGAAAGATAAAAAGAGAAAGGGAGGGCAGTGGCAGCATTCAGTGAGATAAATGGTTTCAAAGAACCTCGCTCTGCTGTGATGGCTTCCATCAGACATGCCCGGCAAGGTAAAAGAGGCGTTTTTTCAAACAGATGGTCTCAAAGTCTTTACAGCATTACAGCTCAGAGTAGCAGCTACCTCACTGCCACATGCTGGGGAGAAACTGTGCCATGAAGGAGACGCACTCAATTTACCTGCCTGCCTTAATAACATCTGAACGTCTGGTCTGTTGAAGTGTTAAGGTACATCTTAGTAAAAGGCAGCTGCTAAAGGGACATAGGTGAGGTTATGGAGAAGAATTAAAGGCCTTTTGTTACAACAGTGAGTTTACCTTCTGAGGACAGAGGAACTTCAGTATATTTCAAACAAACCACATAATCTCTGTGACAAGGTTTATGCAACAGCACAGCTTGAGGACAGTGAGCCATCAGATACAGCCATCTTTTCTTCATGAAAATACGATGGAGGCAGTCAGCTTACCAGAGAAACTTTCATGCAGGCTGCAGAAAGCTGGTTACCTCCAAAGTTCTGCAAATAGCATATTGGTTTATTGAAAATAGTATATAGGTGTGCTGTTGCCATACTGAGCCAGGTTGTCAGGCCCTTTTGGGTACACATACTGCATTCACTAGAGAGAAGCCTTTAGTCAGCATGGGAGACTCATTTCCAGTTGTCCAGATAGACAGTAACTCTGGATTTGCAGGTTGCAGTAGGTCTATCTGCCTCTCAAAAGATGATTTAAATACAGCCAGGGTTTCTGCTCCCTATCTGTAGAATAAGGATAATAAATTATAACATTATCTTTGCCTTTCTCTCTCGTCTTCTAAATCTGTAAAAGCTTTACGAAGAAATAGAAAAATCTCATAAAAAAGGGTGTTTGTTATAAGTGGCCAGCTGAACTCCAGGCCTTTCAGATTCCTTCGTCCAGAAGCAGAAATCAGCATGTCAGTTGGATATGGCTTGTGTTAGTGCAGAGTATCTTGAGAGAGGAAAGCAGACAGGAGAGAGTGAGTGCCTTCTATCAATATATATCAAATTTGATATATATTATTAAAGGCTACAGAGAGTCTTTAGAAATGCAATTCCTGTCTCAGAATATTTTAGCCTTTCTCTGAAGACACCAGTGTCTCTAACCAGGTAACTATGAAAAGCTTTCCATCTAGTCAAGGATCACTCTCCAGACCAGAGTTCACTCGTGCCTTTTCCCAAGCCTGTTACAAACTTCTCAAGGAAACTTGAAGTTCTTCCTTCTGTCACAGAGCCATCTCTTCCTGGAAGGCTGGAAAGGCGAGGACAAGCTTTCCACCATGGTGTGACAATCAGAAATACTCAGGCCGGTAAGTACAATAGCTGCCAAGCCAGACATGCCCTTCTAGCCTCCACTGGGCAGGTGAAGAGAAGAAGAATGGGCCAGGAGTCATGACAGAGGCCCTAGGGCTGGCAGCCAGCTGGCCAGGATGGGGTCAGCCTGAGCGGATTATGCCTCATGCAGCGCAGGAGAAAGCCTGAATGTAGCCCAAGCAGTTTCCAGAGAGGGTGCTGCCAGCCAGGTCTCGAGCCTCCTTAGCAAAGATGGCAGGTTTTGTACAATACTGATATTCCTTCAAGCAGATTTGTAGTCCAAGGGACAGCCCACTCTGCACATAACCCCATGAGTCCAAGCGGCCCCAGACTCCCAGCAAAGAGCCCTCAAGGTGATTCAGCCTTAAAATGCAACTGAGCCTTGGAAAAAAATATATTCACCATCTGAATGCTGGGTGAAGGCTTATCCCCTGGGAGGTGGGGCTTGCTGTCATGCACTGCACAGGCCACAGGTCTACAAGCATGATCTGCCAGCAGAGCAGAGGACACCGTATTCCATAAAAGCCTCATTAAGAACTTCCGCCCAGCATCCATGGTTTTTCTCCCAGGTGTTTCACTGCTGTGATGTCCCTCGGTCCTGATTTCCAGCATCCTGACTCTTCTCGTTTTGTACCCTTGCATGCTAGCACACTAAACTGCTACTCTAAAACAGCCAAACACCTTCTTACAACAAGAGAGATTCATCACAAGGTACTAGAAATTCATGGCATCCCATGGCTTCATTCGTACCTCTAATGATGCCGCTACCAGGCAAGAACACGCATAAGAAATTCTTTCACATGGATCTGCTAACACACTTCCTTGCTGAGGCATAAACGAACTGAGATGCTGAGCAGAGCCAAAAATCGGGTGGCTAACTCATTTCCCACCGTTAACTCGGAGCAAATGGCTGGACTGCAACTCATGCCTCCACAACTAGTGTGATCAACTCTCCTGCACCAGTGACTCTCCGATACCCTCAGCAGGCTTTGCTATCCAAGGGTTTATTTTGTTTAAAGAAGCAGCTATGCCTCTGTACCACTACATCAGAAATGAGCCTTCAAATCTTATTCACCCTGGGCCATGAGAACAGGAAAAAGATTTTCTCTGAAATTTGCCTAAATTGGCATGTTGTTTTCCAACTGCTGTCCCCTGTTTGAGTGGAGCTGGCAGATTTATGCATTCAGTATGTATTAACTTAAAGTACTTCTACCTAATGATAAAGAAAAATGTTAATTCAAAAATAACCCTGGGCAGTGGCAGGCCTGAAATCTATACATTACTTACTTACATCTGTGTTCAACAAGCTGAAAAATGAGACTGCCCCAGCAGTGCAACCAGGCAAAGCATAAAGCGTTCAGCTGAGCAAGATGGAGAGTCCATGCTGTGCTTCTCTTACAGGCTAAGCTGGCAGGTTATATTCCTGGTGTGGGTTAAGCTGGCTGTGTGAGCTGCCAGCACCTGAGTCAGCAAACCAGAAGGTGAAACAGAGCCTTCAACCACACCTGGGTGCCACAGAGAACCTGGCAGGTTGTGGCCTTCAGTTGAGGCACCATAGGGCATAGCTTCCCTCCCTCCCACCCACAACCTCAGATATTTCCTCTGCTCTTCCGCCACAGGAGACAGAGGATCTCATTTTCCCTGGGGCAAGCAATCCAGACAATTTAATAGCTTGATTTTTGCCATGCTTTGTTCTCCCCTGTGAAAGTAAATCCCAGAGCTGCTGGGCTGGGTCATTTCTAAGTTTTGCAGTCAGGGATTTTGACAAAAAAGAGCTGACAATGCAAATGGCTCCGGCAAAGGGTTTTTTCATGACCCTAGTGACCTTTTTATTTGAGCAGATAGCAGCTTTTATGTCTTTGCACCATTTGGTCATCATATTTTTTTATCGCTGAGCGAACCTCTAGTGATGTTGCTACCAGGTGAGAACAGGTACAAGAAATTCTTTCACATGGATCTGCTAATGCACTTCCTTGCCGAGGCACAGCCCCCCAGCTATCCCAGGCTCAGGCATTCACATTAAGCACTTCATTCTCACGCTGCAGTATCTCCTTTCAGTCCATTACTGAACAAGCAGAGCACCCATCCCAATAAAAGCCCGCTATGCATCAGTTATGCTTCAATCATCACAGATTGATACATCTGCTAAAAAAAACACAGTCAGGCTTGCCTGTTTTCTTCTTAGTGAGTCCATACCCGTTTCAACTCAAGTTTGGCATAGGTGAGAATCTGAGAGAGAAAAGTTAGCAAGAATCCTTTCTCTTACCTCACTCCAAACTAACTCTTTAAAAGGGACTGGCCTGGAAATTACTCGAGTTCATAACCTCTTTCTTAATTACCTACACAAAATCAAAGCTCTGCAAAAACATACGAAGACTATGAATAAACTTCCTCATGGTTTCCAGCAATGTTTTCCTAATTATTAGTAATTTTTAATGTGATTACATATGAATAATAAGGAAAAAATTCCTTTGCATTTTTTATGTCCTCAATACAGTAAATGTGCAAAAGCCCTTCACTAATCAGAGATTCCCTTCAGCAAAAATGCAACCCATTATTTCTGAACTTTTGATACCTTCATCCTGTAAACTCTGGAGCAGTGTGACCAAGGATACAATCAGCTTAAAAGTATTTGGATGCTAATGAACTACAGCTGTAGTGTTCAATAGGCTGAGAATGATAGTGTCTTTAACTCACTGCGGTGAATACCAAAGCTGGGAAACGAGAGGGAAGATAATAGTAACATAGGACATAATGCACCCTAATCTCTGGCATCAGTGGTTCTCATTTCTCTCTTTCAGGCAAAAGAACAGAATGCCTAGATCCAGGGTTTGAATCCTAAATGAAAGATTAATCATCTTGCTTAGGTATTTTGCTGAGGTAACAGCATCCCATCAGCACATCCGCTTTCTATACAGTAGTGCTAAACATGTGTTCCCATGTACCCTAATCTCAGGATTACACTGGCAGAGAGATGAATAAACAAAGGCGAGTGAATAGCATGCCCACAGGGTGTGTGGTGGCCAGAAACCAGCTCAGGCTGACACAGAGTTGCTAAAAGGGACTATGAAACAAGCTGTTAGGGCAAGGGGAGCCAGAAGTCCTGCAGTCTCTTATGTGGGCACGCTCCCCAGGAAGGAGGCTATGGAAAAGCACAGTGAAGTAAACCTGTCAAGTGAGAGGTGTGTATGAAATAGCTGAGTAAAGAATATATCTTTATATTAAGCTTACTGTAAAAGCCATTTTATATGGCTTTACAACTCCACAACTGCAGGAACAACCCTCAGTTGTGAAAATTCTTCCAGAAGTCTTCCAAGACATATATCCTGTAAGGTCACAGAAGGGCAGTGGGTACCTCAAATTCGAGTAGAAGCAAAACATTTAATAAAATAATTACAAAGTCCTACCCATTATTTCAGCTTGGATTTTGAAACATGCTGCCTTTTACTATTATTCATATATTTTTACTGACAGATCATGTCAGCACTGCAGTTATTTGTGCTGGTGCCAGTGTTCAGCTTCTGGGGTGGCCCAACATCCTAAGAGGATTAAGAGTGTGGAACCTGTTATGCTTTCTGACTGACCCTTTACTAACAGGAAAAAGGCAGAGCCACATCACTTGATCAAGCTCTAAACTTTGCAAATTTATCTTCTGATTCACCTTGCCTGTCTGAGCATACCAACTCGTATGCAGCACTGTAAGCAAGCAAAATGTTGTTAGCAATTCATCTCTGAAAAACACAAATGTCATGTTATACCAGTGGAATCAAACTTAGATTTCACATTCACCTTTTAAAACAGCCACCTTATAATGTGCTTTGATGAGTTATTAACACTTTTGAGAAGACCAATCTTCTGTCAATAGCATCGATTTAACACTAATGGCTTTTTAAAATATCACCTCTTTCCAAACTAATGTGCAGGGACTTTGTTTAAGTTGCAGAAATCCAGGCAGGCAATGTGAACTGGCACAGGATTCGTATCCTTCAGTGTCTCTCTGTCATCTGCATTTACTAATTGATAAAGATTTGAGACCACACAAAAGTACTTGTCTCTCTCCAGTTCACCTAGCAGCTAATAAATGTTTCCAGGATTCCATCCTTTCATTACTGAGTCAATTGAGGGGAAAATAGGTTTGCTCCTTGTGTCAAAATATCCCCAGAGAATTTGAGGTGCCATTTGCATATCCTTAAACATTGCATCCCTGCTGCATTTTTAAAAGAGGACTGCAAATGCCTCTTAGAGAAACTTAGACAAATGAAGAGCTTGGGAAAGGTAACAGTATGATCTATGTAAAACAATTCTGAGAGAAAACAGGAAGATACCACAGTCTTGGGGGTCTTCCAAGGTGGTTCCAAGTCAGGGCCTTTCCCACAGCAAAACATAGTTTAAGGTTTCCCACCCTTCCCTGGGCACCCCCAGACACTGCCATCATCTTCCTCCACCTCTGCAGCTCTGTCAGTGGGTTTGTATTGCCACGGGACCCCCAGTCTCTGAGGAACAGAACCAGCCTGCACCAGGTCACTGAACGGCCCTACAGCGTGGTCCTACAAACCTCGGCACCCGCTCTGTGGAACAGGCCATGGACTGAATGAGGCTTTCAAAAAGGGACAGAGGCTTTTGTCCTGCCCTGACAGCTGAGGAACATCGTGTGCAACACTACACTGAAATGGGCAAAGGGAGGGGAAATGACCTGAGAGCTCTTCAAGAGTTTCCCAAGAAAATCTCAGTGGAATTAAATATTCAGAAAGCACATTGAATAAGGTCATGTACGATAAAACAACCCTATCCCCATCTACAAGTACAACAGAGTAACTGAGAGAAACTTGGGAGTCAAGTGCTGTTCCTGTCCCCACTAAGAGATGCTGTAGATACATCTGCTTTCAGCTAGTTGTAGGGGTGGGAATACCCTTCTAAAATTCAAGGGACAATCATCACCCTTATGTAAGCTTGCATTTCTAGTAAAGAATTCCAGAAAATTGTTTAAAAGCAAATAGAAAGGATTATCATTGTCTATGGCTAATGTTACTTTTTCTTCCAGAGTCCCCAGTTACTCTTATTTGTTTCTCTTTACACAAGTAGGTTTTTCCACAACTGTACAGATACAGCAGCACTTCAACGTAATTAACACTTGCCACAGATACCTGGTGATAGTAACCTTAATGATTTAGGGCTTAGCCCTTCTGTCTTTGTTTCTGCTCTCACATATTAGTGATCTGGAGACAGTCAGGTGTCAGCCATTCACTGATCTCAGCACACTACTTACCTGGTAGATCCATTGAAAACTAAAGTAGCTATTTACTCTGATCAGTAAAAAATACCCGGAATCTGGAGTTTCAAGTCCAGGGACTGCCAAGCTGTTACTCTTCAGAATTGAGACTGAATGCCATATTACTTCATCTGGCCCGATTATCTTTCCTCCTAAGACTTAGTGAGGAATTGTCACAGTTGGATATATATATCCATAAAGAAAATTTACCAAAAAAACCCAAAAGACAAGAGACTATTAAAGAAACTGCACAGTGTTAGTTGATTGCTTTCATTCTTCTTTTTTCTGATTTTCAAAAGGTGAAGTTCTAGGATTGCTGCTTTCTTTGTTGATATTTTAACTTCTTAGCAAGAGAAACGTAAATAAGCAGGAGAAAGTCTGCACATTGCAGAGCAAAACTTTTTTGTCCCTCTGGACTTCTGAGGGGAGGAAAAACATGAAAGACAAGGATACTAATGTCTGAAACAGGGAAGCCAGAAGAAAAGTAGGTGAATTTTGGTTTCACTGATCAGAACATGTACACAAGGTTGAAAAGGAAGAAAAAAGACTCAAGAGAAATACCAAGAGCCCTGGGAAACAGGAAGATGAAGCACATAACTAGGATTATGTGAATTGACAGGCACCAGGAAGTAAATCAATGGGAAATCGCAAAAACAGGAGTGCTGCTGTGGAACCAGACTTTTGGACACTGAGAGATTTCCTCTGACATGAAGCAAGGGAAAGCTAGGATCTTAATAAACTATTTTGGATATACAGAGAACAAATTTTTCCTATTAAAATAGTCCCTTTGGGGCCTTTTTGAACTTCTTCTTTGAGAACTATTAAATTTTGAGAACTCTGATCCTTTTTAAAAGTCCTTCTTCAGTTTCTCCTATCCATAAGGGAGAGATGGAAAAGGTTTCTTGAAAAAAGGAGGCAGGCAGAAGCAGAGAGGTTTTCCCATGGGATATTATAGCCTTCATGCATTCCCATGAATAACTTTTTCTTGACTGTTTCTCCTCCTAGAAGTAACAGTGGAAAAGGATTTCACCAGAGATTACAAATTAAACTCAGTGTAGAGCTTGAGAAAGTCTTTAATGTTCATGCAAGCTGGGACTTTAACAATGATCTCAGGCAAGAGTAGCATGGGTAAGAGCTGGACTGTTTTCCTCCAGCTCTCTGAATCTGTCTTTTCTGATCATTCTTGCCTCAGGCTGCTCTTCTTGGGTCAGATCCAAAAGGAAAAGTTTTCTAAATCTAATTAGGCTTTCCATGAAACTCAGGCACTTCAGGCTTGCTTTCTGACACCACCCTCTCCTCCCATCACCAAAGTCAGAGATGCTTTGTTGCAACGATTTCTGCACAATTAATGACAGACTAGTCTTGTGATATACACTGATAGGAAATAAAATGGAGTATTCAGCTCCTTCTCACTAGGGAATTCAGCCAGGACAACTTGTTTCCTAATGGATATATGCCAAGGGCTGATAAAAGCGAAGGATCAGAGTCAAGAATAAATTATTTCCATTGTTTGTTTTGCTGCCTCAGGGGGATGAGAAATCACCAAGAAATAGCACTGTATCAAGCAGCCTATCTGCAAAAGCCAGGACTGCACTTCAACAAGCCCTGCTCCCAGGAGCTCTTGCTCTCAACAGCTGCTGGCACAAAAATATTGACACCAGCTCACAAAAAGGTCCCTAAAACTTCTGCAAGAGAGATGAAACACTAAGTAGGCATGCAGAGAGAATTAGTCTTTCATTTTCAGCAGTCAGTGAGCAGAATAGAGCGTATCAGCCAGCCAGTTTGAGGAAGCTCCCGTTTCCCTTGCCCTTGGAAATTAAGAGCCTTTTCTACAGGTGAGTGCTAGCCAGCAACCACCTGACCCATTCTCCTGTACAGCTGAGAAGCTAGCAGTGCCCACAAAATTTAATTCACCCCCCCAAAAAAAGTTCTAAATACACCAACTAGCCTGTTGCACGCTTGTACACACAGGCAGAGGTAGTCCAGTTGCCACAGACATCAACTTATTTTACTACTCTTCTTCTGATACCTTCCAAAGTTTCCATGGACAGAGGGCAGTTTTGTGCTCCCAGCTAGATTTTCAAAGTTTCCAACCAAACTTTCTCTTCCAAACATTTTAATTGTATTTACTGTTGGTTTCCAAAATCCTATACTAGATTGCTCTCTTCTTCTCAACCTTTTCATTTAAGGTTTACAACACAGTGAGGAATTTCAGGAGAGGCAGAAAAATTAGTCTTATCTTTACATTGAAATAAAACAGGTGAATAGCCCATGTGTGCTACTTTCCTCCAGGGAAGTGACTCTAAAGCTATTTAAGTCCTAAATTCTAGGAAGACAAGCATTGTCTTCGTTTCCCACAAAGCTGTTCAACCGAACAATCAGCTCTGCAGCCTTCAGACACCAAGGAGCCAGAAGGCATGGCTGCAATATTTCAGTCTGGAAAGCTTTCTGGTGGAGAAGAGGTTTTTTTCCCCAGTTAACCTTCACAGATAGAGTCAAACTACCAAAAAAAAAAACAAAACCAAACCAAAAATCCAGGCCTGAGGGCTCCCGTTGTTATTAGTCATATCCATCTCATGCTGCTTTTCTATTCCCTTTCTCTAGTAAAGCGGTACAATGCCTTCTGGCTTGCCAGAGACCTCATGACTGTAGGGAAATCTATTTTCTTACTTCTTCCAGACGGAAAAGCCCTTTGTCCTGAGCAAAGATCCCCTCTAAAGCAGCAAGGCTCCAAGACCCAGCTTTCCCCAGCCCATCTAGCTGCCATAAAGCTGTAATGAGCACCCACTTGCACTAGAAGGAATTAATCACACCCTGAAGCAAGAAGGGTGAAGGATCTTGGCAGTGCTCTTGGACATGCCAATTACTGGAGTCCATGTACCCCCCAAAAATGTCTTTTCACATGAATATCGTTTTGTTTCAGTTTTTGCACCACTCAGCACTGGAACCGGCAAATGAACCTCTTGTGTGCACTGGCAAGTAATTAGCAGAGGTTGGGTTATTAGTAAGTGTTCTTAGCAGATTTTTTTTTTTTTTTTTATATAGTATATGTTTCACTCCTAAGCTGACAAGGCATCTGGCAGCAATTACACCCAAAGCCAGGCAACCCATCTAGTGTATACAGGAAATGGGGAAAAAAAAAGTAACTAAAATGCTTTCAAGGGTGTCTAAGAGGCAAATCTCCATGAGGAGAGAGAACTGAAGTGACAGGATGAAAAGTGTCAGTTGTGGGAACAGCCACCATAGGGTTTTGATAACAGCCATGCTAACTTAGTTTTACATACTTTCTCTCCAGTTTTACTTTTTTTTTTGTACCCAGATCTTGCATCCATCCTCATCATCTATCCTTCCCACTTGGCAGTGGCGCTTTCCACCTGCAGGCATCCCTCTGCCCTGCTCTCACAGACAAGGGGAGCGGGCCCCATGCAGGTGGGTTGGGTCACAACCCAGGGAGAGAACTGCCACTCTGAGCCACGGTGGTGCTCCTTGGTGCCACGGGCAGCAAGGACATCAAAATAGCAGCGACAGCTGCAAGTCCATGAAATGAGGTTGTTGGCACAGACATAAAAGGATCTCTGCTAACACAGAGCTTCACCTTGCTAAAGGGATCTCAGTTACTTTTTAAAAGGTACACCATTTTCCCCTCTCCCTTTTCTCTCAACAGGGAAGGACATGAAAACCATCAAAATGTGGCTTTCCCTGCTCTTCCAGGTAGTATGAAAGAGTTTTACAGTGAAGGACCCTTCAAAACAGGAGAAGCCAAGAGATCCCACTGAAGTCAAAGAGCAAGTCTGGGAGTTCCCAGAGCCAAATATGGAGGCAGAGTGGAGAAAATCCCCTGACAGCTGTAATCTGTGTGTGTACCTTCACTGACAGCAAATGGAGAGTCAGTTCTTTAGGACATTTTTCCAAATAAAACTGGCTTGTTTGTATCTCTAGACTATACACCAAGCTCACACTTGACCTCAGATTTTCTGTTTTATACAGTCTGGACAGTGTCCATACAGTAAGGAAAGAATATTTAAAGGTATTAAGTTTCCACTGATTCACTGGGGAGTGAAGGAGTTGGCATCAGGTGAGATGCTGATGACAGGAATACAGTGATGTCTCCAATAATTCAGAAGTGGTTTATGCCAACAAAAACAATTGCTAATTTTCTCTAACAGAGAATTATAAAAGCAAAATAACAATCCATGTGCAGAAAGGTCTCTTATTCTACAAGGCAGTTTATGTCCTGCTGTATGCTGGCTCCAAAGCTGTAGTTACCTAAAGAAGACCCTACACTAGTGGCATGTGCCTGGAGAATATTTTCACACACACAATGAAACCTAACCACATATCTATGTGTTTGAGCACACGTAGAAGAATGCATTTCAAATGTAAAACAAGTTATGAAAAGATATCAGGTCCCATTGCGCAGGAAATGAAGACGTGCCATTACTTATGTATCTGTGCATTATAACCTACCTAGTCCTGCAGTTCCCGTTCCCATGTTAGGGATGGCTACTAAAATGAGGGGAGAAATGAAAGTATGAGGCCACGTGGGCAGCCTTTGTGCAGTTCCAGCTGCCAGGGAAATGCCGTCCACCCTGTGTCCAAATCAGAACAGCCGCCTCATTTGGAAACTGACCTGCAGGCAACAATGAGCATGCTGTGCCCATTGGTGAAAAAATGAGCAAAAAGAGAAAAAAATAATTGTAGGCACCAATAAAAATGCAAAAATATTTGAGCTAGCAAGTTACTTCTAATGTCAGCTAATGAAGGACATGGTTCTTTTTCATGGGTGTTGAAAAAGTGTGGTTGCCATAATTTTCATCTTCATTTTGTGCTAAGAAAATGCCCGTCCAAAGACTGCTGCAGCTGGTGGGAGATTTCACATTCGGTGAACTTTTGAAGGAGACTTATTAAAATTAAGGCAGTGTTTGACAGTGGTGTTGTGCAACAAGCTGCTGAGAGCTGTGCAGATACAAGACTCGATTCCTGCCCAGTGATCCTCTTTGACAAAATGAGGCGAGCCACGCCTGCCATCACTCCTATGCTACTCCCCCAGGTGATGGTTCTTCTGGTGTCCATTCTCTTAAGATCAAAACTGTGAAGTCTAACATGGACCATTGCTGACCATTTTTGCTGATGTTTAAGCTAAATATTGATGCCCACCGGGAAGAGTCTGCCACACCTGATCTATGTTCAGTATTTTAAATAGCAAAGTGATTTGAGAAACTGAGTACGTGACTGTACATGTGAAAGGCAGGTACTGATGGATATGTATTAAAATTAGTTGTCACTTTAGGATGGAAACACACCCTTGCAATGCTTACAAATGCTTCTAACAAGTGATTTTAAAACTAATGCTCCTTCAGTTTTCTGTCTTTCAGTCAAATAAGTCAAAGCACTTGCCCTTAAACCTTCTGCATCTTTTGCCTGGTACAACCTGAACTTCCTTTCTTCTTTGCCACCAATCAAATTAAAGTTCTTCTACCATTTCATCTATAAATATCCATATGCACTGGGCAAGATTTCAAATTAATATATTTGTTTCTGAAATTATGATAACTAAGCATGCACAAAAAAACAGAGCAAAAGTTATCTTGAAAATAATACTGCACCCTTCTATGTAATGATGATGATGTCTAAGTTAAACAAACTTTTTAATACAGCATCCTTAAAATTACATTCAAAATTAGTCAGCTTGATTTTTTCCCCCCCCCCCACAACAGGTAATGTGTTCTGCCTGCAGTGAAGGAGTTTGGAGCCTGACAATTTCAGTGAAGCTGACAGAGAATTTTCAAAGACAAAAAAGGACATTTTGTTCCAACATTCTCAGGTTCTATTATGTGGATTACTTTATGTGAGTACAAACGCACAAACTGTGCAGGTACACACAGTGCATACTGGCAGCATGTGTATGACTAATTTCAGCACTACCAGAAAGAAATATTTTGATGAATTCACTTACGTGTTTGCATACTCAAACAAATCAGAATTTATATATCTATATGATATGCGTAATATATGTCTTTTTTCCAATTTTCCAGCAAGCATTCTTTAAATGGGATTTCACATTCTTTATTTCTCCAGGTCTTTCTTTCAAACATATTTTTCAGAATTCCTCTATCATATATCACACTAAAGCAAGAGTGATGTTTTTTTGTGTTGCCCCTACAATGAACTAATTGTCTACATTTAACAGACACAAGTAACCATTAAAAAAAAAATTAAAAAAACAAAGCCAAAACAGAATTTTAAGCTCCTTAGTGTCTTGTTATATAAGGAACAGCCTGAGGGGAGATATCTTAGAGAGGATGGGAAAGTATCTTGACAGGTTCCTTTAAACTGAGACCCTGTTTTAAATTTATCTCTCTCCTTATATTTAACAATCTGAATTTCAAGGGTCAAAAGCCAGGTAATTTCCTAGCAAGCATTTCACCTTGCTATGCTTGTTTGCACTCGGAAACTGTATTCTTAATGGATTTAAATGCTATAAAATATCACAAATGTACTGAAGAGGCTGATTTTTTTTTTTTCTTTTGGTGGAAGCGTTTCTTTCCTTTACAAGGTCACTGCTTCACTAGACTGAAAAAACAAAGTGGATTATTAATACTGTGTAATCCCAAAGAGTCTAAAAATCTCTTGACCCATGAAACACACTGGTTTGTGGATCTGCAACTTGGATTCATCCGAAACAAAAGGTGTGGGAGGGGAAAGGAAACTTATGAAACTAAGTATGCTTTTTCTGAACACTACAGATGCCTACCACTGTAGGTACTACATGTCTACAGATGTTTCACTAATTTCAGAGCTAATAACTTCGCACCTCACACTCACAAATATAAACTAAGCATGGTATCACACCACATGATGTGCATCTGTCTGCATTACTATATTTAGACTCTTTCTTTCAGGCCAAATTCAACATTATAAACAAATATATCCTACCTGAATAGTTTATGCTTTTAATTTATACTTACCCTGAAGAACCAGGTAAGTAAGTAATTTCCACTCTCAAAGGACTACTGCAAAACAAAATAAGGCGAGGGGGGGGAACCTCTGGAAAGGTAGCAGTACAGGATAACCTGCTTACATCTATTTCTGAAAGTCCCACCAAAAATCAGGTTCAAATTGTTTCTCACATGTACAGTTCTGCCCCCCTGTGAACAATGAGAAAAAAGAAACAAAAAAGCTGTGGACCTGGATAAGTAGGAATCAACTATGCTGTAACTTTGAATTATGGCTGGATTTTACAAACGGTGAGAGGAGCCTGTCTCTTATTTCCCAAAAAAATTGTTTTCAGTGCCCAGCACAAAGAAAGCTGACCATGAGCTGTAGATTCAAATAATAAATAACGTTCCTTGCGTAGCAATCACTGCACTACATGATGTGACAGTATAGCAAGTGTTGTAGCATGTTTGACTGTGTGCTGGCTGGATAACGCAGCCTTCCAGCACGTTTGACTAATGGCAGCAGCAGTTTCCTTTGCAGTTGTTCCTCTCTGCTGAACAGAACAGGGGCTACCACACATTAGGTCATGGTGTATTAACAAGATTCCAGAAGTGCAGCTGTTCATGTGGTGGACAGTAAAGTGCAGAGTGTCAAGAGTAGGTGCAGTTCAGTGGTGCTTTCTGCAGCACCAGCAACATCCAACAGAGCAGACAGCTCAGAGAAGGATGTGTTTCAGTTGCCTTACAGTCAAATACATGTTGGCATCTGTGGTCTTCAAGAAAGCTGTGCCTTCCTTTTAAGCTTAAGGTAAGCTTAGAAGAGAAACCAGAAAAGTCTGGATAGCAGAACGTTTCTTTGAAAAGAAGAAAATCTGAAATAAACTAATACTGTGTATTCAGACACTCCTATGGGAAAAAACCCTCAATAAATAGAAGAAAGAGGACTTTTTAAGTTTGTGAATTCTGTAACTGCAGGTGAAAGACACAGTAATTGTGTAGAGTACATTAACTAATGACAACTCAAGACTGAATCTGACTCCCAGCCTTATCCTTTAAAGTCACTTGAAAGCTATTTCACACTTGCAAGTCTTTTGACCACCATTAGATAGTCAGCTGTTTCTGGCATGTCACAGCTCTCTATCTAGAGTTGACAACACAAAGCAGGGAGAGTGCTTTTAAGACAGTGAATTACAGACCTTGGAAATTTTGCATTTACAACTAGCAAGATGTCACTGCAGAAAGCAAGAAAAGTTTTTTTTCCTTTTTGCCAATGTAGAGGAGGCAAACGACAACATCTTCTCTGGTGATGTTTCAAATGCTATTTGCTGAAGTTGTCAGATTGCACCAAGTAACCATTCTCTGCACAGGCATGTTCTGGGGATTTCATCTGCTGCCTGTCACTCAGCAGGACAGTGTGTTCCCATGTGTTTAGGCTTCTGTACAAATCACTGGCTTATCTCACAATGAATGCTTGGCTTGGTAGATTTAGGAGACAGAGGAAACAAGAGGGCATCACTCATGGTATTTCATCCGTCTCTAACACCCATGATGGGTGATGGGGAATATGCTGATTTTTTTTTTTTTTTTTTTTTTNNCGACCTCCTGCGGGGGTGGGTGGGAATTTTGTGTATTTTTTTTTTTTTTTTTTTTTTTTTGCTGTGGATCAGAACTATTTCTTGCTAAAGCAGTTGCATTCCTAGCAGGCCACACACTTCAAAGAGTAAGGCACAGAGCTGTAGCATGAGGGGAAGCAATTTCTCTCTCATTTACTGTCAAATGCACTCAGTGTCTATGTTTGCTGGATTAACTGTTCCTCAGTGAACTGCTCTCCTACTATGCTTAATGGCCTATAGGTTTCTGAGTGTGCTTTTGTTCTTACTTTCTTTAAACCTTGATTTGAGAAACTCTGCTTATCTCTATATATGTCTAAGCTCTTTGACTTATCGAGCTCTTTGGTATTCCAGCACTCCCACTGTCTCCTTGGGCAGAAAAAAATAGACTAACACTGGTAGCAGCCCTATGACTACCCCAGCAATAACCTGCATCTCCCAGGAGGTTCATACCTGCTTATGATCAACACACTGACCACTGCTTCCGTGACTTCGTTGTGTTACAGGTGATTTTTCTAGGCAGCAGTCCAGGGTAGTCTTTGAGACAGTCAGATGGAATGAGACATCAGATGAAAAGGTATTACACACCCCTGGTTACAAAGCTAAACCCTCCCATCTAAAGATGTCAGCAAGTGCTATAAATAAGGAAAAATAGGCACAACTTCATTGAAAATATCTACTGAAAACACCTTTTTTCTTCAGGTCATTTGCTAATTTTCCCTAGCCTTTGACCTTGTGACCAGAATGAGCCAAAATCCTGAGACACCTGTTATGATCAGGTGATGGGAAGCTGCTGACACACACAGGGAGTTCAGTTGCCAAAACATAATAAATACATGTGTGGTTTTTCCCTCTGAGGACATTTTCATACCACCATCACAACTTTACTCCCATTTAAATCTCTTTGGAGCTGTCATCACCCTATCTGTGTTATGTCAGACACCAAGAAGATTCATTTACAGTAGCCTGCAGACATATTTGCTGTTTCTCTAGAGTCCAACTAGAAAAACTTCAACCATACTGTCTCAAGGAAGACCTCAACATTCTTCCAACAACACCTTCTACAGATACACATTCATTTCCAGGAGGAAGGCAAGGTGACATTTTGGCTCTCCTGCCACATGACTAAATAACTACTTTAATCCTGCAAAGCCACTTATATACTTAATGCATCGAAGAACAGCACTTGCCCTTCACAAGCAATGAAGCATGCCCACAATCCTAGAGTGAATCAGCACAAGAAATAGACTGAGCACTTAGGAGTTCTGCCCTCCACCTCTACACCCATTGTGACCCATCTATCTTTGTGAGTATTCCTGGTATTGCTTGCAAAGGACACTTTCTTATCAAGATAAAGTAAAAGGATGTTGCCACAGTAGCTGCAGCAGTACACTAAGCTCTGCTGGCTGGAGACACAAATCAGAGTTTATTAAATAGGAAAGAGGACACAATTTGGAGGGGAGAAAAGCTGTCTTTGAGCATCTTGTAACTCACAGCAGAAGGCCAATGAGAGTATTGTAAACATTATTTGATTGTGCTTTCTGAATAGCTCATTATCGTGTCTTAGCTGTGACAAATTTCATATGAATGTCAATGTAAGTATTACAATCTATTTAGCATCTGAAGAACCCTCCTTGTAAACTATTTTTTAGGAAAGGGCATAGAATGTGATAAAAATATTTGGGGGTATTCAAGTTCCTTGCGCTGATGCTTTCAGCTCATCAGTATCTAGACACACCCTCACTATGTAACCAAGATATCCTTCCTCCCTTAGATAACATTGGGGTTTTACATAAACTGTGCAAACAGCAACCACCCTGTGTGCTTACATATAATTGTATTACACCACAATTCCCTCATGGTGGACTGTAAATTAGTGGGCTGGGAGACCACACTGTTGTTCCGACCCTTTCACGTACTCTGCTGACTTATACTTACAAGAATAAGAAATTCTTAATAGAGTAGCTTGATCTGGCTTTCTTTAGCTGTACTGTGTAGCAAAGGGCTTTTAGTCAGACTGACAGTAACAGTTTGGAGTGGTTCCCACAGATAAAACATAGCAAAGCTGGCTATACTGGGACGTGGTGTGAAGGATATACTTGTTCACCATTAATGTTTTTATATGTAGGCTCTTCTTCCTTCTCCCTTTGAGATCAATGATGGCGACCATTGTTTAGACTCCCCATAAATCCTAGCAATAATAAAACATACTACAGTCATTTTAAAAGAAATTGTGGAGTGCAAATAAGTGCTTCTGCACCTCTTTGATTTATCCCGTATCAGTTCAGCCTGATTTTCTCTTCAGAAACAAATCTTTGTGTCTTTCAAATTACATGACATACAGTGGCACAAATTGTCCTCACTTCTTTCCTATTGATTAGTATCTGCCTGAAACACCATTCTAGAGTTTACCTTTTGAGTGACAGTTTTCTTTGTATCTATAGAACACCCCTGCACAGCAGGGGTGTGCCAGCTACAGATATGAACAACTCATAGTAGCAACAATCCCCATTCAGAAACTCTGGCTGTACACATTATTGAAGCCAGGCCATCTTAAAACTGGCTATAATGAGAACTGATTCTGAAACTATCTGCAAGTTCGAAGAAGGTAACTAATGTGTGAAATTTTGTCTTTATTTCCCCCCCACCCCCCTTCCTGTGAGGAGCTAGTTTTAAGGGGATTTTGAAGCTTTGAATAATTGGAAAAAATTGTTAGCAAATTATTTTTGTAATACTGTACCAGAGGTGCATGCCAAGAAAAAAGGCTTTTTGTCTTACCACCTCCTCCTCACTCCCAATTTTAATTACCACAGTTTGGCACCTGATCCTGCAGAGAACCATACAAAAGCCACGCGGGCCAGCTTTTTCCAGACGGAGATAAAAGAGAGGGAGGGAGGAATTAATTAAATCCATTTCAAATCTTCTCAGTGAGTTTCCTTCTAAAGTCACTGTTCTGGTTTCTGCATAGCTAGTACAATGACATATGGTCATAAATAACAAACAGTTCCCTGCCTCCTCCTGTTGTCTCTCCTTTTCCACTCTCTGCAGAATCAAACAAAACAGGCTTATGATTCTGGTATTATAAGCAAGCCAGTCAGGATCCAGAAAAAACAGGCAGCTGAGCATGTTTTCAATTCACAACATAGCATAGAGTTTTCAAATGAGCTGGTTTGTTCAGTCTTGCAGGTCACTGCTAGCAAGATCTGCTTACTGCTTACATTTTAGGCACAGAATAGTAAACACATGGTTACCAAACTAAATTAAACTGAAACAAACCAAACTAAAACTTGGTAATCATAGCTTCCCAATCATAGCTTTCCTATTTTTTTTTTTTTTTTTTAATGACCAACACTGTGAATTTATTCCCCTCTCAAAAGGGGCATGTCACTTATTTCTGGGATCCCTAGGAATAATACAAGTGCTGGATGCAGCAACTCAGTAGCAGTGGCCTCTACATCCTTTACGATTAATTAATGTTGCTGCCTTTTGTGGTTGAGCCGCAGGAAAAAGCCTGGCCCATTTTCCACCTCTCATTTCCTCCACCTTGGAAGGCAGGAAGGCAGCAGACTTGGCTGTACACACGATCAGAAAGCAAGGGGCAGAGGGCAACATGAGGAGCCACTAGTGTCTGGCCAGCCAGACTGCCTTCAGAGTGAAGCAAAGCCTCTTCAAGGAAGCCAGGTCTGGCACTGTTTGGGGTTTCAATTCTGTCCTCACAAGGTTGCCCGGCGTCTTAGGAAAACCCAAAGCAAATCCTCAGCACGCCACCTTTCCCCTTGACGCTTGTCCAAGGAAGTAGCTACCATTTCTGCACACTGGCCAGCTTTTTGCCCAGTATAATAGTTCTGTCCCTTATTTCGGGTTGGGTTACATTACTGGTAAGTTTTCAAGAGTTTATAGAATTATTAAGAATCTGTAGTTTTTATATACAGGGAACAAGACAACATGAGTTTGAGAACTTGGCTACTTTTCAAAACCTCCTGGAACAGGGTCAGGCAGATGTAAAGATTGTTTTCCTTATGACCTGTAACAGTAGTTATATCTTCATATTTTCTCAAACTTACTGGGTTGCTTTTAATCTGGGTTTACTGAACATATTTGTACAAGACTTAAGTTACTACAGAATCTCATTTTTTATTGTTTCTTCAGCCTGGGCTATTCCAAGTTGTTTTTTTACTACCCATTTTAAACCCTTCAATATACCACATCAAAACCCGGGGCAAAACACCAGCAAGAAACTGTCACTGCAGAGAGCACTTGCAGATACAATCTGCCAGTAAGAAAATTCCAGCAGAAGGTTTCCTTTTCAGCTCATAATCCTTCCAGCACAGGCTTTTTCACTATGCACTGAACAGGTCTGACTTAACTGACCTTCTTTCTGTACAAAGAAACAAATAATAAGGTAAATGCTTGATGTCTTTGGATCTGTTAACATTTAGCACTGTAAACACAAGCAGGACCCTTGAGAGGCCATGGTATGGAAGCTGACCTTTTGCACTAGATGATTAATTTTTAATGAATGCTTTCTAACAGAGTCAAGAAAGGTTCAAGTTGCAGCAGGCCAGCACCCTCCATGGTGACCAGTTACAGAGTTTTGCAGCCTAAACAGAAGTGGTTCTGAGAAAAGCAGCAGATTACATTATCAACTCAACACTGGACCGCGTATGAGAAATACTGCAATATGCAACCCAATATGTCAGGACACAGCTAAAAGGCATGTCAGCTTCCAAGATGTTTGTTTTTCATTTTGACAGACGAATGCTGCACTTCTTCATCTCCATGTCCCACACACAGTGAGACCATGCAGCCCACCCAGCTCAGGGAGCAAAAAGCACACTACAGCATGAAAGCCAAGGGATCATACAGCTCTTACTGCATTTTTGGATTGCTTACTGCCTATTTACTGATTTTTTTATACATAGACTGCAGTATAGAACACAGAATGCTGCAAGAGGTTTTTTTTCCTCTGGAAAAAAAATAATAAAAGGAGAATTCACAAATAAGGTTCTTTGTGATGTTTCTTTCTGTGAGTACAATCCCAGATTACAGGAGAATCTGTAATCCCATCAAGAATAAGTAAAGTCTTTTCTTGCCTTTCTCCTTTGCTACTGATACTGGGAAGCTTCTGAGGGAAACTGTAAATTAATTTTTTAGCTTGTCAAACTTCCATTACCTTTATTAAAAATTATGATGGACGGCTGTGTGTGATTACTTCAGCTGAAGAGAGCCTGGCTGCATTTGCAGGACAGAAGCTGCCTGAGAACTGACCAGAGCTACAAATGTTACAACTGTTACACAGAGTTGTCTCTCACAATAATTCTGCAGCACCCCGAGATTACACTGAGATACAGATGGTCTCTGGTCTCCGCATTAGAGCTAATTAAAATTCAGACCTTCGGTTCCCCAGAAAATTCTAACATTTTGAAATGTGCTTGGTTTTCGGAATAGAATGCAAAACCACAAACAAACTGTTATGTACAATTTCCAAATTATTTTGCTTGAATCTGTTAAGCTGTCCAGCTTCAATTACACAAAAACATTGAGCCATCTTCAATTACAACACGAGAGAAAAATCCCCTGATTTTTCAGCTAGGATCACAGAAATGTTTTGCTTCAAAACAGGCCAGGGGTGGAGAAACCTGAGTCAGCTGCAAAGCTCTTGGCATCTGCCTTAGCCACCTGAGCTAAAATGCTGCTCTTAGCATGGTGCTACACCCAACAGGAGAGATTGATTCCTCTAGCGGCAATACAGAACATTATGCAAGGCTCCTACGTGAGAATCATGGTATTGATGCATTGGAAAACCTAAAACAAATGACTAATCCCTTCTTGAAGAGCCTTTTAATCATTTATTAAGTCCTTCATAAAAATGTGTTGGTGAAACCTGCAATGTAAACAAGAGTTTCATATGAATTAATCAGTTTTCAGCTGTCAATCACTCTGAATGCAAGAAGACTGAGGAAGTAGGAAAGGCTTTTAAGGCTCCAGCAGAGGCAGAGGCAAGGCATAGGTCCAGCATTAACAATAGGAATCTACATTAGATCCCAAAGAAGAGCAGCAGAAGGGAATATGTGCCTTTCTCTAGGGTACCAGGTTCTCACTCAGTGTGGAGGAACTCCAAGCAAGAGCTCCAAAAATAACTTTGAAAATACCAGGAATTTCCTAGAAAGCATTAGGAAGGGAGGTCTACCATGCAGCCACCCTAGAGGTATTTGCGAGAGAAGACAATTTGTCCCACCTACTCTTTTATCTCACTACACAACCTTCGGTAGTTGCAGTTGTCAGCGATGAATGAACCCCAAAAGAACAAAATACATGTTAAGCCCTGTTGTATGTTTTGCAAAGTCAGTTCAGATCAAGAAAAAAAGAGCTGAGGTGTTCCAAGACACCAAGGAAACAATTTTTATTCCACAAAAATACCCACAGTGCTTATTAGGAAGAGAATAAAAACTGTCCAAGCATTTTGGATAAAGAAACAGGGGTTTCTGTGAGCCCTAAAAACTTTCCATCTGTCGTGTTCACGTTTCACCCTGCTTCAGGCATCCTGGGTTCTCTAACAGCCCAGACAAGAAAAGAAGCTCTTGTTTGACAGAGATCTGGTACAGAAATGCCCATTGTGCTGGAGAGTGTTTCTCTCTTTTTAGTCTATGTGGTAATGGTGGCTAGAAAGTAGCTTTAGGTTGCTAGCAAGTGCGTTTATAAATTGAACTCACTGTTCAAGTATTATGCGGAAGGAGACTATGTGCTGAGCCAGGAGGATGGTAGAAAGAAATAAGCGCTAATGTAGAATGAAGTAAGCACTAATGTAGAATCTGGTTCTTCTTTTGATTAGAAGACTTCCAAAGTGATAAAAAAATAAAAATCAATACACAGAGCAAGCCCTGGATCCTGGGAGACCATGTTCTTTTACTGACAGAATTGTATTTCCATCAAGACCCTCGGCAGACTTTGGAAGAGTACATGAACTCCATGCCTGTCTGGCTAGAGCCCGCAGCCAGATTTGGAGCCTCTGATGCAGAGTAAGAAGGCTCTAATAAGCAAATACTACTGTTCAAGCTCTCTGTACATGCTTGAAGAACTCCACTCTTATTGCTGCACTTAGCAAAAACAGCCTCTAAAGAAGCAAGACAAAAAAGAAAGAAATTGAGGAGCAATATGAAAGAGCTGCCTTGAAATAACGACATCAAGTTATGGTTTTCCAGAATGTGTGATTTGTTTGCAGCACAAACGCCATAAACATTCATGGATTTCTACAAGACACACAAATATGCAACAGAACAGAGTTCCCAGGCTCCACTGTGATGGAGACATGTGAAACCAAATGCTAAAGTTCACTCACAGAGGCAAATCCAGGGAAAAGGGAAAGAGAAAGCTCCAGAAAGCCACTGCTTCCTCAAATGAACAGAGAGTTAATTAGTTTATATACCTTGTTCCTAACTCTCCCCATCAGTTAAAGTACCTACAAGCAGGAAAAAGACACCATCAAAACAGAATGTCACCTTGAACCCCAAATAACCCTTTCAAAGTTGTTCCTGCAAGACAGCTGAATATTTCTCAAAAAACTGCAAGGCAAAATGACAGGGTCGATTCATCACTAGACTCTGCAGCATTGGCAACATCAGAGCTCTACCACCAAAAACACCAGGATTTTCTAACAAGCTTAGGAGAGCCAGGAAACTAAAGAAAACTTGCTTTATGGACCAGAGCAAATACTTCTTTTTAAGAAATCACTCCTCATTCTTTACTGTGTTGAATCAAATCTCTTGCTCAGCTTCTTTACAGTTTTTTTGAACATTCTGGCTATAAATATAGAAGAGAAAAATTTCCTTTTTTGAGACCAAATAAATGAAACACTCTCACAAGTGGACACACTTGTATTGCCTTCACTGCATCTTCACCAGTTTTTATCATGGCATTTGGTCCTCTCTATTGACCCTTATTATGGAGAGCATATACTGAGCGCACAACCAACATAACAGAACATACTAATAAGTTTTAAATTGGCAATTATCTCAAATTTCTCTTTTAATTCACAGGGTTTAATCATATTCCCAGTTCTAGAAAAGCTGTATCTTTCAGGCTGTAATTACTCTATCTAGTAAACTGTGGATGCATGCAATATAGTAAAGTGCCTTCTGGATTGATCACTGATCTGTGGTCAGGGAAACGCTGTCTCCTTTGAAACTAAAATTATATTTCACATGGAAAGAAAAGATGATTGGAATTCACATGATAAAAATCAGAAACAACATCAATCTGTTTGGGATTGCGGGGTGTTGATCATTTGCCTCTAGTTAGGTGCTCCTCTGTATCAGGATCTTGCTGGAGTTGATTATTAACTGCATTTGGTAGTTTCTCCAATACATATATCTATACCCACAGATCTAAGCTCAATTACAATTCCTACTAAGCTTTGATTGGGAGTTTTCTAAAAGGTATTGGTGATGAAACCTATGTGCATCTTATCCAAAAAGTCTTCCCACCAATATCACGACATTTGATCTCAGTCAGCACCGATGAAACAGAAAAATTTGATCTAATATACGGAAGTTGTGGTTTACTTCATGCTGGCTCCTCTGGTTGGAATTAATAAAGCCACTGCATTACCTTGGGAAGAGACAGCTTATTGCTCATGCTTTACCCCAGCATAAACATAAGGTACCTAAGTACTGAGCCTGTAAACAAGCATCGCTCCAAGTTCTCATGCTTACATAATAGCTTGGGAAAACTCACAGTGATAACTTAGAAAACCAGCTGCCTAATGCATACAGTTGAATAAAAATGCAACCTGCACCTAAAATAGTTTTGTCTCTCTACTTGAATACTGACAGAATGGGAGAGAAAAGTGCTGAAGAGCTGAGGAAGCTGTTATATATCACGCTTGCGAATTCATTTGGACAAACTTCCATTTTTTCCAGATGAAAGACTTCATCCTGTGTTCTTCAGCTATCTTTAACATAAAGAGTTGTATGCCTTAAGCTTTATGATGGCAAAGACCTAACTTCAAACCTAGATCGGCCCATTATTACCAGCAAGTTGCCATTAGCATCCGATTTTAATACAGGATGGTAGTTACGTTAACACAGCTAAGCACAACCACAAAACTGTTTTCAAGTTACCCTTTAGCACCCACATTTCAGAGTTGGTTTAGGTCCAATTAGAATTTTCCTGTGATTCAGATCAAATGACAACTATGTTAGAAACATGAAAAACCTGTTGGTACCACAGAGTACAGCTGACGTGGCTTTAGCACATTTTATTTTCATCAGTTTCACTAGTGAACTTCTTGTAGATGCTAAAGTACTCTGAGGAAGAAGTAACAAAGCTATTCAAATATACTGGAAGATACTGATAGAAGAGCAACAGAGCAGCAAACCACTTCATTTTTTAAAGTCAGGTATCAAAATGCTGACTTAAACCCTAAACTCCAGGTCCTCAACCGGTTATCATTGCTAGTCAACTGTAGGTATTTCTCATTCTAAGAAGAAAGAAGCCTGCTTTGATCCTGCATTTTGTGTGCCACACATTTTGTTGGCTTGCAAAAAAAGAAGGCTCTGTCCAAAGACAACGCTTCAGCACCTGAACTTGAGAGCAATGACTCCAACAGCTCAGTCACCCTCTTCTTAAAGCAAGAAAAGAAGCATGCTCAATATTAGGTGCCTAGTATGAGGCATCTGTTCCTAATCTAAATGTTTTGCTTTACACTATAATTACATTTGTGAATGCCTAGTTTGAAATTTGGGTACAGATTGAATATTTTAGAACTAACTTACTTGGAAATGTAAGCAATTATTAAATAAAAAAAAAAAAAGTCAGAGATGTCTGGTCAGTCCTCCTCCATTTGCACTGCAAAAACATGGCTCTGTTCTGAGAGGACAGTACAAAAAGAACCCTGTTCTGGGTATAAATGTGTGTGCCAGCACTTCTGGCTTTGGGATCCCTATAAATCAGCCACAGAAAAAAGTCAGGAAAGAATGAGGTCCTTGAAGCTCTTTGCCTGTTTATTCTCTTTACAGAGAGGTACGTGAGAAAAGTTTTGGAAGTTGAACCTAAATGAAGGCAGCGTTTGCTTTGCTACACCTTCCAGCACACTGCCAGTGTAACTGAGGAGGGCTGACTTCTGGAGCCAGGTGAGCAACTGGTCTTGAATTTAAATACTACCAGTATTTTAGAACAGGCTAAGCACTGAAATCACAGCACCATTTCAGTGTAATATTTCTCTGCAATGATTATACTTCATATACAACGACTACAACATTTTTTAAAAGAGTCTTTAGGACTTGTTTCATCCCATCACAGCAAACACCAGAATTCCTCCTCTATTTCTCTTTAAAATGTTATAGATTATGGGGTCCTTTAATGAAAGCACTCAAAAGAATGATGGTTGCATGCAAATTACAGAAATTTGCATGTTGTCCTTATTCAAACTACTTAGATTTCCTAAGCAACGTAGGTCAAGTGCCATTTTCTTTTGACAGGTGAAATAATCACATTTGGAAGATATAAGCATATATTCCTTGAGACTGACCTATAATACTTCAGCTTGGCCTCATGGACTGACATTTCTTTGAGTAATGAGGGTGGGAAAAGCCAATTTATAATATGCATTAGCTTTCTCATTGCATCTGTTTATTCTCTCTGTTACTTTCCATTTATAACATTTCTATAAGGATATCTTTCTTCTTCAAAAATCATTACCAGTGCCCACAGCCTTGTGGGAGACACTTCTATAAATAGCAACAAAATAAACAAACCATAGTGCATACAGAATGGAAGACAATATATAAGAAAACAGATATGTGCTGTCAGCTGCCAAATGGTTATTAAAAAAAAGCATGGGGATAACATCACTTGAAAAATCATGATGCAAGAGAAATGCCCAACAGAATATTTTAACATAAGAATGCCTGAAAGTAATGCAGAAAAATTCCAGAGACCTAAATGATCTGGTGCTAGCTGGACTTTGATAGCTGTATTCTGGCTTCAGACAGTATTTGAAAACAAATCCACCTTCAGGTGTGAGAATATGAATTGCAAGCCAGAGGGATGTGGGGTGTTTTTCACCCTTTTGACGCCCATTGATGTTTAAATGATATTCCATTCAGTACGCTTGTTAACGCACTGGTGGCAAACACAGAACTGTTACACTTATACTTCTTAGACAGGTACCAGATCCATGCACTTAAAGGAATCTCACTGCCTAACGTGGCTACCAAAAAAAATCCTGTCTTACAAAATCACTTCTGGCATGCCTGTCCTTCTATACTACACTGGTTTAAATGGGTTTACCATTTATAGCCACATCACAGAGACTATCAAAGCAGTCGCTTTCCAACTGACAAGCCCAACTGAGATCCTGTTTCACTGGGAGCGAATCAACGTTTTGAAGAACTGGTTCAGTCTTCTGGTATTTATACAGGAATGCAAAAAAATTAATAAAATCCCTACCTCCATCTGAGAGGACCCACAAAGCAGGTGAGGTGCCATCAAGCCCAAGGTATGAATGAATGCCATGAACTTATATATGAACTGTAGGGCAATCCACATTTCCTTTTTCAAGGAAACGTGTACAAGTAACGACAAGATGTATTCTGTTCTGAGGCTCCTGCTGCTGCAAAGCCACAGCCAGAAATGCTATCAAGTCTTCAAACTGTTTACAAGCATGCAGTAGAAAATCATCTTAGCTAGGCCCAGTGGGTATTTACAACAGCTGTAAATTCCCTTTTAACTTACACAGCTACAGTGACTTTTACATCCCTTCCCTGAAAAATGGAGTAAATTGTCCACAGCTGAGAAGACATTCAGTTTGTTCTTTCTGTCCATCTCTACTTGCTTCCAAGAAACTGGGGCTTACCCTCTTTTAGACAGACACCCACTTTTTTTGGTTTTGATGTTTTTGCCTGCCCTGCACACAAAGCAGTTCTGTTCTTATGGTAAAGGGCTAAGGTGCATATTCTGTCAATCAGGACATCAGCATCCTACTCTCAAAGCAAGTATGACGTGGCACATTGCCTTACTCTGGACTGAAAAGCACCTTTCATGGTTATGCCATTTTTGAAACAGGAAATCAATCCCACAGACAAGCTCCTTACATTTATTCATAATTCAAGACTTTAGCTGGGAGTGCCTCTCACAGTAGGTTTCTTATAGGAAAGCTTTGTTATCTACCATGTCTGACTGATGGGCGTAATTTATTGGCCAAAATATTGGGTCTAAAAAAAAAAAATCACAGTATCACAGATGAACACTCATCATCAAAGGACAGCAAGGGACTTTCAGGACATCTGGAGCTATGTACTATCCAAGAGAGCCAACTGCCCAATTCCAAGCAATTACAGGCTAAAACACAATTGTCACAGTCCTGCTCCTGGATTGACTTTCTTCCTTTTGGGGAAGGAGGTTGAGGGCTTTAAAGGGGATCAGGACATGTTTTTGTAACCAGCTGTTGACACTGAAGCATTTAATGCTTAGGAAAGTCCAGCTGCTGTTCTCTGTTAATAGCAATCATAAAGCTAGACCATTTGTTGGCCTCGAAGTACAAGTTTAAAGGTCCTACAAGGCTTCTTCTAAAAGAGGAGTGAATGACCCTGATGTCTAGACCAACTTTATAAAATTCAGGTCATAATGTACAAAGCTGTTTGTGAACGATTGCTGAGCACATAATGACCGAGTTAATTGCCTATGTAATCATACTACAATCCAATGAAGTACCCTGAGATACTCTGAATGGGAAAAGAACTATTAAAAAAACCTTAGGCCAGACTAAACTTTAATTACATGACACCTGGAAATGATACGCTGAGAAACAACTCAGTAAAACACACAGACTGTAAAAAAATTGTGTTCTGCTTGTGCCATTAATGGATAAGAGATCAGTTTCTAAGGAGTTCATCCTGAAAGCTGCAAATAGCTGGAACGTGACAGATTACATACAGGAAAATCCTTGGGACATTCATCTGTACTCTAAAACCACAGGCCAAGTTTCCTCTTCCCCTAAAGCCAATGATGATTTCATACAAGTCCAACTCACAGAATCACTAATGAGGATGGACCAAGGAAGGGTCTGGATGTGCTGCTTGCTACAACAGCCTGGAGAAGGGCTGGATGGCAAAACAATTTAGATTTTTTTTTTTTTAAGAAGTAATATCAAACTCAAGTGTGTTTTTCTGAGACAGTGGAGGGTTGGCAAACCAGACAAATCTGCACTTCTGTTTTATTCATGACTGATACAGAAGACAGCTGTGAAGGTTATGACACATTTTCCTGTGTAACAGTTACAGTGGGGCTCAAACAAGTAGTAGCTGCAGCACTAATTGACTCAGCCAATGCATTTCCTATTAAAACTTAAACATTAAGAATTCATAGGCAGAACCAGAAATAAACCGTGTGTGGGCATGAAGGTACGTGCAGCGGTAAAATCTAAGCCTGCATGAAATCTTATTAAATTCAGCCAAATGGGAAGATCCATAGTTATTTTAGAAAACTGTTGTTCTATTTGTTGGCTTACAAGAAAGCTATTGTTAAGCCTGTTTGGCTTTGTCATTACTGTTCTAGCTTTGAATCCAACATGGTTTTATCACACGCAACATTATGCCATCTCACATCATGTACCTAATAGGATAATGTCAGGCAGGATAACATCACACCATCTGAAAGTCACCAGAATCACACGGTATTCATCATACATTCTCCCTGGCACACTGTAGAGTTCCACACCCCCTCTCCCCCCCATGATTTAATCCAGAAGACTCTCCCTTTGACTTTGACTTGACATGCTGTCTTGAACAGTAAGTAGATTCAACCATCAGCTCATAAAACAAAGCTAGGCCATGGTTTCAGAGTCCTGTTCTAATAATACTTGTCTGCTGGAAAACAACTAGCAAAGTTGGCAAGGATAGAGGTAATTACCATAAGTTAAAGTAGTATTCTGTGAAGGCAAAATATGTATAAAACAGTCCTCAAAGGAAATTCTGTTTGCATACAACTGGCCCAAATATATCAAGATGACCTCAGGGATGAACCAGACAAAATATGTGCCTGTGGCCCAAACCTGCCATAGATACGAGTCTACAAACTGAGCTCTTTCCCCAGGATGCAGATAGCAGCAAGAGCATCAATCCTACTTTTCTAGTGAGGTAAAAGCAAAACCAAATAACCAGACTTGCCAAGTTGCCTGTCATATCACAGAAGTAAAATCAAGTCAAAGCTCACAGTTCCCTGAACCACATCTCACCTATTCAATCTCGGGGCACTCTGGACAGAAGACTTAGAAGGTCATCCTCCCTTGTATAGGATTGATCTGCATGGGAAGAGGAAGTTTATGTAGCCTAGTTAATAAGGATCTCCATCAGCAGGTAAATAGCATAACTTTCTCTCACAGGAGACTAAAGATCCAGCTCACCTACAGACATACAATATTCTAGGCACATTCAAAAAAAAAAAAAATTCAGACATAGTCTCCGCCCAGAGAATCTGATGGAAAATTCTCCTACTGAATTGTTCATACAGTAATTCCAATCAAGTCTTTATTGTTTTACTCCACTGAAGTTTCTCCAAATGTTTACCCTTTGCCTTAAAATCTCAGTCCTGTCTTTCTGAATGAAGTGAGAGAGTTTGCAGGTATTTTCTTGCTCTGCCTTATGGCAAACAGACTGTGCCTTTGATGGAAATTGTTCTCCTGTTTCTTACCTCCCAGAAAGAAAATAATCAGCCTTCACACTGTTGATTAAAAAAAAAAATAGCTTTAAAATGTTTGTAAATTGTGCAGCAATTAAAAATGTTGTCAAAATATTTTGAAGAGTCTAAAAAACGTTTGTTGTTCACAGAATTTTTATAGATTAAATAGAAAAAACATTTAGGGATAAGGTTTGTGGAAAAAAATTTTTCCTTCATAAATCATTTTTCCCTGGTTTCTACTCACAACCTCTCCATATAAACTTAGCACTTTATTTCCATTTTCTTTCCTAGAGGGAAAGAATACAGAGAGGGATTTTTCATTCTTGACTGTTTTATCTGTCATTAATGAACACAGTAAGCATGTTAACTATCCAAGAATACTTAACTACCTTTGACTCTGATTCAACCCTACAGTCTCTCAGCATGATAACTTTCAGTATGAAGAGATAGGGAAACATTGTTCAAGTGTCCTTACAGTGCATCTTTCAACTCTGAATATACTCTGTATATTTTCCTTGGAGTATATAGTCAATAAGAAATATGGTCCTTTAACAGCTACAAAAGAGAACTAGATCAAGACAATCACATTCACTTTAATTCATTACCAAATAAATGTGAATTTGGGCTTGGAAACAACTGTTTAATTCTCTTGACTTAATGATATCTCAATCTCAATTAAGTAAAGCAAGTACGAGAATACTTTTAAAGTGCTTGAAGCTTTTTACTGGAATTATTCTGATACACAATGATACACTTCCCCTGCCTATTTTATGTTATAAAGGATGTCAAAACAGCAAAAAATTATGAATACTAGCTTAGAATATCAGAAGCACAGACACTACCTTACTGGTGTTCAGCTCTCCAGTCAAAAACATTTTTACAGCAGCTGACAAAGTTGACATTGACATGAAGCAAATGAATAAGAACAACAAAAATATCACTGAATATTCGGTCACTAACTAGCCAAGCACATTGTATCTCCTCTCTTCCATGCAGGGAAATCCACTTGGCCCCTCCGGCAGTACATTGCAAAGTTCACAGACCCTGACTGTCCCTGTGAACTTCTCCTCTGCTAAACCATACGACTCACCCTTTTATGCACTGCATCATAGAAAATGCAGGTCTCTCCCATGCCTATGGCTTCTACTGCACTAAAGGACATGAATGCTTTTATTATATCATAAAACACTGTCTGAATCTAATGATCTAATCTTACACTTTCAGATTTGGCATCCCACTGAGGAGTGTTGAGCTCTTACTTCAGCTCTCTGAGTGGAGTCCCACATTTCTCCAGGAGCACCTGACTTGTTTTGATTGCAATTCTCTTTTAGTGAATAATACGTAACAAATCCTACAAATCTCAGCACCTGCTGGTTCAGTTGCACCAACATTGCTATGAAAACTTCCCAGCATCATCTCGTAAACCGGTTCCCAATCACACTCAGCAGCTGTTGGCAGGGAGCCAACTGAAACCCTAATTCCTCAGTTTCTACTCAGAGTGAATTGTTACCACTCTATTTCCTTCCAGTAGTCAGATGCCAATGAATGGAGGTTCACAACCAGTTCCCATTTATCCTACACAGCCCCAGTGTTCACAGAAAGGTACAAACTGGCACACCCTGCACAGTCTCCTAACCAGCTGTACCATTGGCTTACAGTGTGTGACAAAACAGGCTCTGGCTGTGCTTTTGCCTTTAATTCTTCATCACCGTTTTTATTACAAAGTGAGCTCACCAGAAAACGTATCCTCTATCTGTATAATCAAAACATTTAGAAACAATTAATCCTTCATTACAAGTACGTGATAAAAATCATAATGCATAGGAAGTGGGGGTATACAACCTTCACTTTCTCAGGGAGCTTAATGACACTTCAGTCACCCACATCAAGGGTCAGATACTGCAATATGTGCTATCACTGACACCTTATTGAATGACTTAGGTGTAATTTTTTACTTCAGTAGCAAAACTCAGCAGAAAAAAATGCAATCTATCAATATTACAAATGAAATGCTTAATACTTGTATACGTGTACTTACAGCTGCTCATTGTTCCAAACTGTGAAGCTGGTCTGCTTAAAATCTATTCAGCATGCTTTCCTCCTCTCTTTCCACCCACCTTATTTTTAATCCCATTCTGTCAGTACAGCAGAGAGGTGAGACTTGAATCATTAAAGAAATCTCAGTTGAAAGGGTGATTGCAAAGCTGCCTGGTCTCCATCCTTCCTTTTATTTCTCCTTCAACCAAATGGACAAACATCCTCTCATTGCTAGCTTTCCCTTGAGTGTTCTCCTGGCTGAAATCTGCCTCCTATGAAAAGATCTCACAGTACCACTGTAGCCCTACATCCTCCATTTGCTACCTCATGTCATTAGTGGTGAATAGAAGTCCCCCTCCAAGATGGGAAGCAATCATAGCCTGCTCTCATTTTCCTTCCTCACAACCCTTTTTATTTTATTGTTCACACCTAAAGCTTAAAGAGAGTCTTGAGAGACATGCAGCTAAGGGAAGCTGCCTTTAATACTCTGACATTTCACATGAGCTGAAGAGCTGCCCCTCAAATATTTACTTAAAATGCATATGCTGGTAAATTCCAGTGGCCCACTGCAGATTCAAGTTTTCTTCCATTTACTGATATGGTCAGAGAAAACAGTTTAAACAGGTAACTAGTTCAGTCCTTAAAGATTTCGTAATGAAATGAAACCAAAGTTTTGGGGCTTTTTGCATTGAAGATTGCTATTCACTGGCAATAATACTGCCTGCAATATCACTGCAATCCTTCTTTGGAATTACAGTTGATGGAATTCTGCACTCTCACAGTGTGTCAAGGCATAGTTCACGAGAGACTGCTGTGCTGTAAACTAGTCTGTGTTTCACCGTGGAGCCACAGATTCATGAGACAAAGCTGGAAACCAGTTGTGATACAAGCATATTAAGAAACACCCATTATAACAGATTAAATAGAAAACAGTTGGATTCATTAAGTCTTAATACCAACATAAGGATTAATTTACCCACCTGCATGCTTAACCAGCTCCTAAGTGCACAAAAGAATGGGTAAATTATCTTTTCCAATGTTTCTGGGTTTCAAATTACAAGCTGGTGGTTGCAACCCTGTTCTGGCAGCATCGCCTTGCTGAGACAGCCAGCACAGTACTCGCTCTGCCTAATAGGCTACATCTTGAAAATAGCAATTGTAACAGCACTTTGTCTTCCATCTTCACTCAGTGACACTTCCATAAATCTATTTATATTTTGTTCTCTCCTAGTCTACTTTCTAACTTTCAAGCGCATTTCCCCCTACCTACTTCACAAGGTCAAAGTCAAAACTCTTCAACACATACTGCCAGAACCTACCCCAGGTTACTCCAAACAGCAACCGTACAAGACTTGTACTTGTCCATTTCTGTACTAGGCCTCTTTCTTTTGACATCCATGGGACAAATAACAGATCCATTCTAAGAGCAGCCCGAGTACTGAACTGAATGCTGGGGGAAGCAGGAACAGCTCTGTGTGCAGAAGGATGACAAGAATTGACCACAACAGGATCAGCCATTTCAAAACTGAAGTCAGCACTAGGAATAGTGCAGCAAGAAGCCACCACACTGTCACAGAGAGGCAGTTGGTAGAAGAACACAATACTATTACTATTTAGCGTCTCATCTAAGCCGTGCCCAAGCCCCACACCTCTGCAGGTCAGAACCATATGTTTAGGAACTCCCTGAGAGCTGCAGCCTCTCTTTTGCCAAATAATCATCAGCCTCTGAACTCATCTTGCTGAGATTGCTCTAGAGGGACTGGATGTCAGTCAGCTGGACGAGGCAAAAGGTAGCATTCAAGGAATGTAAAGGACAGGTGAACAGAAGGCTGCAAACAGCAATTATATTAGAAGAGGTTTAGCTAAATAAAAGTAATGGGAAGAGGGAATACTCAAGGGAAAGAAGTAGAGAGGCAACTTGGGGGAGGAGAAGGAAGGTGAACCCATTTGAAGTCAAGGTGAGATAAATAAGGGTCAGGTGCAGACTTGGAGCAAACAGCACACCAACCCTGGGAAGGAACTGTACTGAAGAAATATTCCCAGATCTGCAAGACCCTTGCTTTGACTTCACCTGCAGTGTCTTCCAGTCACTGCAGAAGGGGGACAACGTTGTCCTGCTGCACTGTGTTTACAGTGCTTGCTTAGGCAAGATGGGAAACTTGAGGGGGAAAAGTACTATGGGAAGGAGAAGGAAATATATAGTAAAAAAAATAGGCAGCAATCTGCAATGTGGCAATTGCTTCAACCAAAGGTACCAGAAAACATGTAGCTCTACTTTGTCTTTAAAATAAGTGATTATGAGCATAACTGCAAGAGAAGCATAACAAGCTTCCCATTTAACTGGCTATTATTTTCTGCACATGTGGACTTTTTTAACATAACCTCAGCCACAAAAAGTCATATCTCACTGTTAATTTACAGAAACTAAGCAGAGGCTCTATAACAGAGGTTAATTTGGGTTTAAAATAAATGAAGTGCCACAGTATCACATGGTGCTGATTAAGCTGATTAAAAGCAGTGTCTGGGACAAAGCCTAATTATTTCTGACAAATTTTTCATGACTGGACACAGCCTTTTGTGAACTGGGATTACACCTGTCATCCAGGTATCCAAAATCACCAGGCTCCTGTGACACAAGAGAGGCACAAGGATAACCTCTTGTGATTAATTCCAACAACTCTATATTGCAGTTCCCTCCCTTAGTGATGGCTCAATCCCAAGGTTGAGCTTAACTTTCCCTTTGGAGGCTGTAGATTCAAATTATCATTGAATCATAGAATGGTTTGGATTAGAAGGGACCTTAAAAGATCATCTCGTTCCAAACTCCATTCCATGGAAATCCCTGAGATCAGCTCAGTTGGTTAGAGCATGGTGCTAATAACACCAAGGTCATGGGTTTGATCCCTGTATTGCCCATTCACTTAAGAGCTGGACTCTGTGATCCTTCTGGGTCCCTTCACTCAGAACGTTCTGTGATTCTGGGAAAGGGATGCCACCCACTAGACCAGGTTTCTCAAAGCCACATCCAACCCGCCCTTGAACTCTTCCAGGGATGGGGAATCCACAACTTCTCTGGGAAACCTGTTCCAGTGCCTCACTACACTTACAGTGAAGAATTGCTTCCTCATATCTAAGTCTGCCCTCTTTCAGTTTAAAGCCACTTCTCATCCACGTCCTTATCACTTCATGCCATTATTAAAAGTCCTTTCCTGGTTTTCTTGTAGCCCCTCTATGCAATGGAAAGGTCTTTAAGGTTCTCTCCAAGCCTTCTCTTCTCCAGGAAGAACAACCTCAACTCTCAGGGCTCTTCATAGGAGAGGTGCTCCAGCCCCCTGATCAAGTCCTCTGGACTTGCTCCAACAGGCCATGTTCACCAGGTCAGCCTAAATTGAATCTTTATCAGAGGGTCATAGTTTTTTTTATTTTGAAATCCCTTTCCTCTTCTGAGCATTAAATGGACAGTTCTTGAGGTTTCTGTGTATTGATACAGACTTCACTGTTAAAAAAAAAAAGTGTATCTCCAACAAACAAGTCTGCCAAACCTCCAGTCCAAGCACTGAAATGTAAAGCCCTTTAGCTTTTTAACCTGAGAAACCCACACAAATTTTCTAACCTTATTCAAGGAATGGAGCATGGAGCTGTTCTGTCCAAAATTAAAGTTCACAGAAGTTTAGCACAAACTTTGTTTCAGGGAAGAAGAGGCTGAATAACTACAGCGACACAGAGAAGACTGAAGTATTCGGTGCCTTTTCTACAGCAGTGCTGAAGGCTGACACCTTTCCAGTGTAGTACAGTAGACACCAAGAAAGGCTCATGCACAGATCTGTTCCCACATGACTGCTATATTCAGTGAGTGAAGCTGGGGAATCAGTGGGGAAGGCAGAAGGTTTGTCAAGGTAAGGCTGTGCCTCTCACATCATGAGTAAAAATATTTTTTTAACAGCATCATTGCAGCAGACTAAACTGCAAACTGCAGTCTGTCACTATTATCCCAGAAGATGAAGCATGAATGATTATTCTTATTGCCTGTAAAGTTTATTTAGATTATTGAAACTCCTTTACTAATTCAGCTCATTATTTTACCCATGAGAAACAATTTGTTATACCTGTAGTACAAAAGTCTTTCCTGTTCTAATCACTGTGGTCCCTTTAACCAAAAGATAATGACATTTCAGCTTTACTGGAAAAAAAAAATACATCTCGCATTAGGAAAAAAGAAACTACAGAGCTCATGGTAAGGATAAAAAGATACATTTGACAGAGCAGAACTCACAAGTTAGCCAATCTCTTATTCTTGGACTCAGTCCCCTTTCAAGGGCTGATGTGCTCATACTGCAAAATCGTAACATTGACCAAAACATTGGGATTCATGTAGAGAGTTGTGAGTCATGGCTGAGGAGCACTAAGAGCTCCTCGGCCATTAAAATATCCCATTTCCCATAGCGCAGAGCTCACTTTTAATAAAGACAATCAATAACTGCCATTTACAGATAATTCTTTAAGATCCTGCCCAAATATTATTATGCTTAGATGAGTGAAGTTGCATGGACCTCTATTTGCACAGAGACTATATCCATACCCAATTCCAGCTGAAGGAAAGAGGAGCTATAAGCAAACACAGCAGTGCTCAGCACCACTGACTGCCAGGAGAATCGCTGAAGAGAAATTCCTTATATGCCTTCTATGCTCTGCATATCCCAGCTGTATTCTCTCTACAGCTCCTGAGGGTGTGCCTAATTAGATCTGCACATACAATTCATTCCCTACCTCTCATCATCTTTGCTGCCCTTCTCTGCGTTTGCTTGCCTTTCTGTGCCATTTTTCAAGGAGTGACCAGAACTGCTCGTTGCATTCGATGTGCACTGAAAGCCCAGATTTATAGATGGCATAAAGATGTTTTCTATTTTGTTCTCCTTTTTCCCCCCTAACAATTTTTATGAGTCTATTTGCCTTTTCAGTGTGACTGAGCACACAGATGATATTTGCAGTGAACCACACTCAGTGACCTTAAAGATCTCCCTTCTGAACGGGAGTAGCTAATGTAAAACTTACCGTGGTATGTGCATTAGTAGCTATTTTTCCCAGGATTATTATTTTACATTTATCAACACTGGACTTCATCTGCCACTTTATCACCTACTCATTCAGCATTGAAAAATCACTTTGCAACTCTTGCTAAGCAGATTTATGTCAGACTATCCCGGCCTTTTTCTTCTATTGCAAATCATTTTGGTTTACTCCTCAAGCTCATTTTCTGCTCTTCTATAAAGGCATGGAATGACATAATTCCCAGAACATTTTCTCATGGAATCCTTCTAGTAACTTTACCCCTTTGCTTTTTTTTTTCTAGAGACAAGGTTACAAGACCAGTAACCAAAGGGGAAACAAGGGAGGTGGGGGATAAATTAACTTAATGTAATCTGATACTCATAAATTCACTTTGTCTGGATTTAACTTTACTGCCTTACTATCCTGAAGCTACACAACAACCAACTAGGTAATAATTTAGTACACAACACTCCTGTGAAGTTAACCAGTTACAAATTTACCTGGGTCATCTTAAATAAAGGGATACCATGATTCCTGTGGGAATTCATTAGGGATTGGCCCATACTCAAGTGCCTCAGGGTGAGCTTGTTGGTCCTTTCCCTGCTGATTTATACCACTCTTTACTATTTCATACATTTGACCTGCACTTCTGTCTCCTCATTAATCCCATTTTCATTAAATATATAACCAATCCATGTTTCAATCACTTACATGAAAATAGGAAGACTGTTTAGTCTTTTTGTCACTAGTTCTTTCTAGAGTACATACTTGGGCTTGTATTTTCCTTTATTTTCCTTCTTACTTTCAGTATATTAAAATTTCTTTAGGGTTGTTTACATTTGCTTGTTTGGATTTTTTTTTGTTGTTTTGTGGGGTTTTGGGGGTTTTTTGTGTTTTTTTTGTTTGGTTGGTTTTTTTAATTCTCTTTAGTTTTAGCCTTTGACTTTTTCCCTGTCAGCTTTTGCTTCTCCTGAGTACTTTTAGTTATGCATTCTTATTTTCACTGGTGCATGATTCCAATCCAACTTCCGTGTTTAGGGCACATCTCCACAGCCACATGAATGTCCTGACTACCTGCTCTGGTTCTGTCTCCTCTTTGCATTGGGATAATTTTTCACTCAGATAATTCTTATTCCTTTTTTTTCCATTTCTTTTTCTCCAGTAAAACCATATACTTGAAACATCAGAAACAATATAATATCAGCATGAAATATGGAAAAGGTATTGCTTTGTGTTTAAAATAGAAGTGTAGAAACACAACCGGGACAGGGAAAGCAGCTGTGGACCCTTTTCCATGCTATTTTTCTGACACTTCATTACTTTTTCACTTCATATCATCCTTATGAAGTGTTGACTGTAAATCTTATAGTGAGGATCTGAGAACTCTCATTTTAAATAGAACAAAATGGTAAACCTGTTTTTGAAATTGCATGGAGACAGTAAGAAAGCATCTCCTAAATTGCTATGAGGCTGATGGGAAATGAGTGACCTGCTTTGGTATTAACAATGGTCCCTGTAATGGAAAATTTTTACAGTGATACCATATTCAAGTTCATTAGTTATCTATTAAAAAAAAAAAAAAACACACACAAAAACATCCTTTAGCATTTGCACTAGGAAAAACTCTTTTTCCAAGGAAAACAGATTGCAAACTCAGTCTCAATTAATTCCATTCTGTCAGACATTTGCCCGTTTTTGGTACTTCATTCCAGGTCATGCTGATGCAAAATTCAGCGATGCCAACTGTCCTGCATGAGAGCTGTCAGACAGATTAGTCCTCCTGCACTGACACAGCTACTACTTTGTCAGGACTGGGAACCAGTGTGTTGAAAAATGAAGCCTCAGCTGATGTGCCTATGGGAAGAAAGCAACTGGCAGTGTATGGGCTTTGGTCCTACGGAGTCTTGGTGTCTAAGACCATGCCAACCAAATTATATTCCCACTGTTCTTCAAAAGAAGGACTAGGATTTGTTAGCAGTAAAACTCTCCCAAGTTCTCCAAGACCAGAATTTATCCCTCCCCTGTGTTATATAAGATCTACACATCCCTTTCTTATTTCTTTCATGTAATACTTACAAAGTCTCTTTTTCCTTGTTCAGTTGAAACTGATTTTGATCCTTTCTTTTTCCCAATTCTCCCTCTCCTCTTAATTTAGACTACTCACCCTAGCAGCCTTAGTTACATGCTGCCGGTTCACTTACTGTTTTTGTAGTGTCTCTGTGCCCGTTTACTGACACGCTGTCAATGATTTCACAACTGAGCAGACATTGTCCCACCTTTTATATACATCACTGGACACTCTCCAAGAATTCCTGTATTAAGTCCTTTTGGATCCAGAGCAAGTGATACTTTGTAGCTCTACCATAAAGGGTAACACATTATAATTCTTTAAATCTTTCTTGAGAATGCTGGAATTTCAGGACTGTTATTCTGTAAGTAAAATGAGGAAGAAGTCACTGTTCAATGGGGCATAACTTTGAGTTCTCACATCTTCTTTCCTCACGCTGTGCTCACTTTTCAATAGACTCACAAGTTCAGACTGCTGAGGAAATGTGGCCCTTGCTTATTTCACTTCAGATCTGGCAGAAAAACCCTAAAACCCAAAGGATATGATTATATTGGGCTGGTTATTTTTGTTTGTGTATCAGAGTGTACAGATACTACCACAGAACAAAAAACCAAGGCCCATTTCTTTGAGGGGCTCACTATATGGAGAACTTGTCACACCACGTCACTAATCTGTCCTGTAGAATTTAGAGAGCAAAACAAATCCTTTTCCCTAACAGTACTTGTATTCCAGTCCAAAAATCTATTTTTATATCATTAGCATTAGTGTTTTGAAGCACAGAAACAGAAGATCTAAGAAATGGAAACTATTATAACTAATACACAAGCAAAATATGGTACCAGCTGTATCTGTTTGCAAGTGTTCCTTGCCTTAAACAACGCTTAGAGAAAACATTCCCTAGGAAAAAAAATAAAAATCAGGCAATATGCAACATTCACGGATTAATAATGCTTTATAGCACAGCTACTTGGATCTCGTGTTCTTGCTGCTCAGACTATTGTTTCTGTTTTCCTTAATGTAGGTATGTTATTACTAAAAGTTGCAAATAGCCTTTTAAGTTGCCAGCACTGCTGCTGTTGTGGACCCTAAAGGGTTCCAGCATCAGATGAATTTTCCCAGGATAATCTCCTAGGCTACATGAATTGCTTTACATGGATTGCATTTTAAATCTCATTTGATAACCAATGTTTTAGAGAGGAAAAAAGTGTTTTCTGGCTTAATCACAAACCACAACAAGTTAAGTGTGCATAACAAGATTTGTCCACTTACCCAGTGTGAATAGGTGGAAAGAATTGCTGAGTTCTGCGCTGGCAGCTTTAGAAGTGGTAGAGAAATGGAAAGGAAAAAGACTACAGAAAATCATTCACAGTCTTAATGCTCACCAGTTACTGTGAAAGTAGCAACCTTTGGGGTTCTTGCCCAGCATCAGGGCATTTTGGTAGACTACTGCCCTCCTGCTTCAGGAGTCCTAATTTCCACTTGTGCATAGATGCAAGTCTTGTTCTGGTTCAAGAGCTGCTTGCTTTAAACACAAGAAAAACTCACTGCTCAGAGTTGAGCATATACAGATTGAAATTTGCAGAAATTCCATTTTAACTGGAAATTTACTCTTCCCACTACCCTCTTTCCAGGCTGTTCCTAGCAGTCACACATGAGGGCAGGAAGCAAAAAAAAAAAAGGGTAATATAGTTTGTGTGGCAAATAAGATACTGGATACTCTACAGTGTTACGAGCAGCAGCAAGGGAATTGCAAAGCATGTAAGTGAATGAAGGTATAGCACACATGCAAAAGAGGACAGCTCCTTGGAGTTTTCACCACCAGGGTGGTATTTCTAGACACCATACTACCCTGGTCCTACCAGGCTGCAATTGGATAAAAAAAGACAAAAAATTTTTTGTCTTAACACTAAAGGGTGCTCACCCTTCCTGCAGTAGGCATGCTGTGACTTCCTCTAAGGGATTCAGTGTGATTGATGAGAAACACCTTTAGTACAAATTCTAAGTGCTAAATGACCCCTCTTTAACCTCACCCTAAACTGAGCATTATTTCAAACTGAAACTGAACATAACCTTGAAGGATTATGACAAAGATTACCACAGCAACCATAAAAACATGTTAGGCCTAACTGAGGATGCTGAATCCTTCTGTGGAACTAGCTGTCTGATCAGACAGCCTACAGAGTGAGAAGGCATCGGTTCTCTTAATGCCATAAGGAGTTATGCAGACACTGGACAGATACTGCTTAGACTAATACCTGGGAAATGGTGAGGCATTTTAACAAAATGTCTGTGCCAGAAGTATTCACCATTTACATAACTAATGTAGCTCATTTTTCTGCCCACAAATAAATCATGAGCAAACAATGTTGTTAATAAATTTGATACCACGAGTTTTTCCGCTAAGGACCAGCACAGGCATAAAAATTTGCAGAAATAATCCACTGCAACTAATATGCCAAACAACATCTGTTCATGCTATTTGTAATCCATTTTTCAGACTGATCACTTGAACTCTTAGTGCTTCTGTTTCCTGACTGGTTGGTTGTATTTCTCTAAAAAGAAAACCAGCACAAACAACACGCTGCAGACATTTCATTCCTTCTCCAGGGACTCTCACAAGTACCTGTTCTCAAAGTTTTTAAAGACTTTAGGTTGCTGTGAGCATTCTTCCACACTTAAAAATTACACATTTCTGTTCCTGGCTACTCAGTGGGAAAAAAGAACATCAACGAAATTGAATTGAAATTGCTGGTATTATGCCAATGAATGCCTGACAATATTCACTGGTGAAGTCACCCAGGGCTATATGCTGTTTAGACTACCTTCTCCCAGCTCATTCCCAAAACAAAAAAAACCTGAAAGAAAACCCTTAACTCCACCTCCTAAGAGGAACCTTGAGGGAAAACAGGCAGCTGTCTAGGACAAATGGCTTTCTGACATTAGTCAGAAAGTATGCAGCAGAGAAGAGTTAAAATACCTCAAACTGCAAGAATATCCATACGTGCCCATATAACAGGGAGCTGCATCACTCCAAAGCCCTGGACACAGGAAAACACTGTTCCCTGCCCTCCCATTGCCTTTTTGCTTCCATCAGTAGCCCACACAGCAACCCAGTGGTGCAGCAGATTCTGGGAGAGGGTTAAAGTCCGGCTGCACCATCAGGTGCTCCTTCATAACTTCTTTCCAGGCAGGTCCTTGTTCACTGCAACAGCCTCAGTAATAAAAGGTGGGTTTCACATGTGTAAAATAGTGTTAGATAGTCTCATTCTTCTCTTCATTCCAGTAACCAGAAAAAACTCCACAAATCAGCCCCGATGTAATGCAGCACACTTTGTTGAGCAGCCCTGAGAGGCCAGCTCAGTGGGTAGAGTGAATAGTATGGTCTGGAGACTTGCATTGAACACCAGGTTTTAGTTCAGTTCAGTCCAGTATTTAACTATGATTTACAAATGTATTTACACTTTCCTATCCTGTTTTTCATAAGCACAACCCAGTACCAGCGTCTCTATGCATCAGGCTACCCTTAAAAAAAACAACAAACATGTAACCCCGAATAAATAAAACACTATTGCTGGCACTTTGGGTATGAATGTCAACAGAAAAAGGAATAAATGAACACACAGGAGCAGGAAGGAACATGTTTCTGATGCAACAATTTTAGTGCCCTCAGATCAGGCCTGTGAGAGGAAGTACACCGCCTGTGTCCAGGGCTGACCTAAAATTAACACATTGGACTTTACTCCTTTGAAATTTTTAACGATACTTGAGAATTAAACTTCCTGATGTGGTCAAATACAGTTGTTTAATCTGGGTGTTTCAGATTCAATCAAAATTTTGAGCCACCAGAGCTATGTTAGTTCATACCAACCAAAGTCTTTTCTGAAATTACCCATCAAGGATGTTTGAGCACAGTCAATACCACCAGCTGGTATCAATGAGCTCTGGAGGAGCACTCAAGTGCAGGACAGTTATTTCCATCCAAAAGAAATCACAGGATTGTGAGCTATGTTACTCATATACTTCCATGGGATCTTTACATAGAAGAGGAATTAGAACCAGAAACAAAACACCCAGTGAAGAACCAGACACAGTCACACATCACCAAAGATAAGTAAAAAAAATATTTTACCCTTCTTCTATACAGTTTCTTTATATAGAGACAGAATTCATTGTAATATAGTTCAAACACTGGACAGTCAGTATGAAATTATGTTACCAAAATGCATCTGGGCTTTATCTCTTAATTCCTACTCTGACACAGTACTCACGGCCTTTCCATTATGTCTCATTTGTGAATATCTGAGTGTGACAGAAGGGATGAAGAATAAAAAAATATTACTCAGTGAAACCAAATTAGTGTCCACATACAGCGGGAAAGGGTACAAGATAATAGAAGTTTTAATCAATTCCCTGTTTAGGAAGTGCAATGGTGCATATAATGTATCGCTAGCAGGTTACAGTAAAACATCTTATTCTCTATCAAGATAAAGGTGAGTACTAACGACTGTGACTAAATCTTGACAGTCAAATGATCTCTTCTCCTTGTAACAGTCTGTAGTGTAATGAGCAGTCAGAGCAGCTGAGCAGTAATTACATACATTCACTTACACTAAAAGCATTTCTGATGGACTGGAGTGTATTGAAGTAGAAAAAAATATAATTATTTTCCCTACCTCTACATTGGACATGCAACTCCCATGTTTCCTTTCTGTTTGGTTGGTTTTGTATTTGGGGGGGGGGGGGGGTTTGATGTGGGGGGGTTTTTTTATTAAACCAAAAACCAGAAGTCTTAAAAGTTGTTTTTATTTTTTTTACCTTAAGGTATTCTTTCCTGGCTTTAATTACCACCTATTTTGCTTTAGAGAAGACAGGCAGTACATAATACATATTTCTTGTCTATTTTTAGGGCAAGCCATGGAAGCACAGAGAACTACGCAGGCTTTCATATGACCAAGGTCTGATGTGGAAGAGCAACCAAGTGCCAGTTCACATGGCAGGGCCAAAAGCTTTTGATTAAGCTAAACAGGACAAAGTGTGAGAAACCTTTATGTTATTCTAACACGTTCTCTCAAAATTTGTGGGAGGAGGGAAAGAAAAAAAACTCCAAGGTGGAACAGGAATTCAGACATTTATTCAAGCTGATAATGTTCTGAGTTTCCAGTGAACGAAGTAATAGGCAGAAAAAGATTCTTGAGGCATAGATAATATTAAGTCTCCAGACTGACTGATCTTTCCAGATCAAGAACTCCTTTTAATGTTATTAATGTGCTGGTCTATTTATGACCACAAATTCATTTTTAAAGTCCGCTAAATTAATGCAATATGATAGTGCTTCAGTGTGAATTAAGATGGTATTTTACACATGGATATAAATCTGTCTCAACCATCCTCAAAAATAACGCAAGAAAAGGCAGTTTCTAAGTCCTTTGCATCCCCTACCTGAATGTGGTCTATGAAGATTTTTTTTTTTTCTTACCAATATGACACATTTCAAAAGCCCACCTGAGCACTCCAATCTGCGCCTCCTGTTAGGAACCTATTGATCCTGATTTAAAAATATCTACTCTATTCATATAGAAAGCTTACAAATATATAACACTCCCAGATAAGTCCAGTTGCTCAATTCCAACCCTTAAATACCACGGTAGAATTTCAAACACTGTATATAAGGTGAACAGAGGCATAACATCTTCTATGGTCTTAATTTCCCCTGGTTTCCTCTGTCTGTGATGTACTTCTCTGTCATGTAGTTAATACCAGTTCTAAAAAGGTTTAGGAAGGCTCTCTGGAATCATTCCAAACCCCAGTTTGTGTTGCACAGTATTGCCAGGTATCATAACTTTATATCACAGTTATCTATTTCCTTGCAGTGCTCTCACTCCTTCAAAAATATTCCCTGTCCTTTCTAATTATTTAAACTTCCTTGCTACTCATCTTACATCTAACCTCACAGAAGCTGCTGCTTCCCTGAGCATTACAAGATTTGGGAAGGTATGGCCCTTCACTTGGAATAAAGAGGGTAATTTTTTCAGCATGTACTTTCATTCACGTAATTTCTGATCTTTCACTCCTTGAGGGAAGGGCTCATTAAAATCAAATCTGCTAGTTTTCATAACGAGTGCATAAACTGTGCACTGAAATGAAGTTATTGGTGGTGTACATTTCACTGTCTAATATTTTAATATAATGAGACTACATACATCTGTGTACAAATAAAAAACCCCGTAATTGCAGGTGTTTTTCCTAACCTCCCTTCTGTTCTACAGAATTTCATCTACATGTTTGTTTTACAGAAATGATAAAAGCATATTTTGCAACCAGAACAGCTGCATGTCTAACAACTCTGTGATAACTTGACTGTGGTTCACTTTGTGTGGTTCCATATGTTTTTCTTTACACTTGAAAATCTCATGTCTGTTATGGAGGTTAAAACTGATGGCAGAAAAGGTAAAGGGGAGAACTTAATCTCTAGCTTTCCATGGAAGAGCAGCTGTAAGAGGATTATCCATCAAAGAGTAAAACTCACAAATTCTGTCAAGTTCCAATAGGAAAACTCATCTTCATGAGTAAATGATGCCTCTTTCTGTGAATACGGTTTCAAATCAGATTTTTGGTGACTTCATCAAAATCTCACTCCTTTGATATTGAAAAAAATGTTTGAGTTTTTTTGGTATTGTTTTTAAATAGATGTAATCTATTTATACTTAACATTTACTACCATTTAGCTCAATTGCTACCACACACGTAATTAAACAGGTTGAAAAACAGGGACACAGATGAATTAAACAAGTTTCTCCAAAGCCAAAAACACAATTTCAAATGTTTTAACAGATTTAGATTGCCTTACTCTGAACTGCTCTACTACAATTATATGATTTTTTTTCTGTAGGACGTTGTTAAAAACAAAATTAAAAATGAGGTATTCAAGCACACTCCTGCATGTTTCTGTATAACGAAGTGCTAATTAAGATATAACTAGAGCACTGCCTTGCAGATCTGATGAAATGAACCACAGAACTAATTGGGACCACTTTAATGATCTTTCCTCCATCACATAAATATAATTTGATCCAAACAATTTTTACCTGCCAGTTAGAGAACTTCCTGTATTTAGATTTCATTGCTATTAAAGTCAAGAGGATTGTAGCACTTTCCTTCAATATGATTAAGCCATTTTTGATCTTTTGAGAGTAGCACAATCATTTGCAAACATCAGAAAGGGAAAAGAAAATTCAGAGATGATGACAAGAAGGAGAGACAAAGCGAAAAAGCTTCGTGATCCATATGGCACAAAAGCAGATTTGATACTAATTAATAATGCCGTATCTATAATCTATTTAACTTCCCATTCTGGCAAGATGCCCAAGAAATTTGTTTTGCTCTCTAATCCTACCCTTGCTAAGTTGGTTATTATTCCTTCTGTTCTCCAAAATTAATAATCTATATTGCAGGAGAGATTGTTTTTCGAAGAGAAAGATAGAGGTCACTATTGCAAACAGCAAAGAACCCAGCTTGGGGTTGATAAGCTGTCAAAAGGTGGCTCCTGCTGCCCAGTTTCCATTGGAAAACTCAGACAGCTGAGCAAAGACACAGCAGTATGATGCTTCAGAGGGCCTCCAGTCAAGAGGATCATTGGAGCAGGGCAAAGAGTGAACTGTATGTGACCACAGCACAAGCACAGCCTTGATTCACCAAATCTCTGAAGGTCAGGGTCCTTCCAAGGCTCTTAGCAAGGCAAAACAGTGTGAGATAGAAGGCAAAATAGGGTCTCAAGAGTCATCAGAGTCTGCCTAGTTTTTATTCCATGAACAGAGACAAGAAGACATAAAAGGAAGAATTTCTAGCTGATATTCTTTCTGCTGGTTGCTTTTTACAGAATTTTTTTCAGCTCTTCCAATAAAGCTGAGCCAGACCAGTCGGGGGAAAAACAACGCACCCCACAAAAAGAACACCACATAGTCCAGTTAGCTGCTCCACCACAGACAAGACTCCTCCAGCTCAGTATAGAAGTCTACTAACCAAATTTGTCTTACTGCTATCAGATATAGACCTATTCTAAAAGTGAAAAAAATGCAATTGTTTTCACTTCTTGTGGTACTACCAGGACTCATCATTATTCAGTAGTTTGCTCTGCATACACACACAGAGGAGACTAGACTGCCTCTCCAGACTCCTCTGACTCCTGTTCTGCTAATTAGTACATAAGAGCTGGAAAAAACTGTCAGCACTGGGGTTAAACCAGCATGTCCCCTGAATACTCACGAGCTTTGCTTTGCAGACAAAGATGGTTGGATGGGGCCCTGAGCAGCCTGATCTAGTGGGTGTCATCCTCGCCATGGCAGGGGGGTTGGAACTAGGTGATCTCTGACGTCCCTTCCAACTGAAACCATTCTGTGATTCTGTGGTGTCCTGGCTTACTTAACAGGACACCTGGTGTAGGTGTTTGCTTACCTAACAGTAACGTTGGTTTCGTGCAGTGATTGCTGTGGAAGTTTGTTGATCTGAAGCACATTCTTTCTTTTACAAGCTATGTAACCATTGCTGGGAGTTAAGCCAGTCAGGGAAGGATGTTTCTTTCAAGCCTTTTTAGAACTAGAGCCATTCATTACTTGGTATTTCCCCCCTCACTCATTTTTCCAGCCTTTTTTTTTTGGAGAGTATGGGAACCAGGAAGGGAAGAGGGGTGCACCTTTCCAAACATGTGGTGCGATTTGGCAGTACTGCAAGAAGGTGACAGGCAACTAAGGCACTGTACTGGCCTTGAAACAGCAGGAAAGGAAAACCACAACTCTAAACAGCCCAAACCTGAGGATTTAAGGGACACTTGGAGTGTGATGGTATTTCTGCAGTGAGATAAAGATGCAGGTTCTTGTAGAGCACCATCAATCTGCACTTGTGACAGGAAACGTGAATTAGAGGGTGTGAATCACTTTTCTACTGACACACAACCAATGAACAATCAAAATATTTAATAGGAAGCACGAGCCTGATAGTCTAAAGATCTTGTGTGCATGCCATGAGTAATAATCCATACACTTAGTACTGACACATGCTTCCTACCCCCACATACTTCACACAGTCCTTGTGGCTACTGCAGTCTTTAAATCTAGAACTCCTGCACTAAATAACCACAATTACTTTCCCTCAGAGATAACTGGCAGTTCAGAGGCACCAAAGCTTTTGTTGCTGGAATTTTACCATTGGTGCTGTGTAAGAACTGCACAATACATTACTTATGAATGCCAACATTCCTTTATCTGGTTTGGTGTATTTATTTTTGTACTTAGTGCAATAGCTCCACGGAACAGATGATTAATTCTAGGTTATAGTGAAGGACGATTTACAACATGAAAGCTAACTTTGTAGAAGTAAAACTAGCTCCAAAAGGTAAGTGTTTACAGAAAATGGTATTTAACAGTGCATTTTCCTACCTGCTGTCTCCTCAGTTCCAAACAGGTTGTAACAGGTATATCTCGAGCTTTCCCCCTTCTGACTGATGCTGCTCTTGCACTAACAATCACGGTCCCCATCAATATTGTCAGTGAAGCAGAAGCAAACATCTCTCCCCTCCACCATTGATTTTGCTTCCTGTACTGCTCACATTCCATTCCCAGTTAAGGAACTCATTGCTGCAAACTTCAAACGACTTCCTACTGCAAACTTTTGCTGACAGAATGCAGAAAGGCTTTCAGTGGCATTTGGTATTACTGATCTGAACCACCAGAGCTAAAGCATTGAGTACTAAGGACGTGACCACAGGAAGAGAAAGCAGCTTTGATGCTTCAAGGTTGAAGTTCAGTACTTCCCATTGGAAATCCGAGGAACTTTTTTCTCTTGGGCTTCATTCATTTATGGTTGCCCAGTGCAGATGGCTTTCCACCTTTCTCAGAAGTACCTAATACCAGATGCTCTCTTCCTTGCTAAGGTTCCAGACTACATACTCAATGTATCCTGCAAAATAGCAGTTTCCATAATATTCACCCTTAATTTTAAAAGGCACACAAAGAGAAAATAATTTGGCATCAAAACCATGATATTTCTGTTCAGACTATCCCATCATCATCATAAGTTTCCAGTCCTGGGAACAATTTGACAGAAAACAGATTCACCAAAGAATCCATGTGTTAATGACAGCTCATGTATGACCATGGTAACAGGAGGACACTACTACTCCTGAAACCAGCAGGGCTGTTGTGGATTTGTTCACGGCTGACCTGGAAGGCAGGCACAGCAAAGCAGAGAGGTGACTGATTCATTGTCACATTACCTGGCTCTTAATCATCCCTAGCCATGCCTTACACAGAGCCTTCACCTACCAAAAACAAGAGATATGAGGTGTAATTCAGATTTTCTATGTACCAATAACGTAGATTTCTATGTACCAATTTCTGTGTACCAATAGTGTACATTTCAGAACTAGGTTTAATTAGAACAGTAAAATCAATTAGCAGAACCTGTAAACTGTTTAAGGACTAAAGTAAATTAAACGAAGTTCTACATATTTTCAAAAACAACATATCAGGTTTTAAAAATCATATTGAAAGAAACAACCTTAAGGCCTAAAAGTCAACGGTGAATAAATAAAAAATTTTAGCTGGACAGTTCCTCTCTTTAAAACACAATAGTTCCAGAAATGGAGATGGCCAATGTCTTTTGAGAAACGTAAAGTATATCACAGGATGGGTATCAACATGTCAAAATTTCCTTTTCCACACTTTTTTTTCTTCCTCAGCAGCTAAAATATACTGTTCATTTTATTTACTATTGCACACAGAGGATCAGTTCTGTATGTGATTGTCCCATTTCCTGTAAAGATAATAGATTTATACTTCATTATATCTAGGCTATCTGGCTCTACAGAGAGTAATTTTGCTAAATTCTATTACATTTACAGTTTAATGGCTTAAAAAAAAAAAAAAAAGGAGCAAACTAAGTAGACTTTTTTTTTTTTTTCCTCCAAGAAGCAAGAATTAGAACCAAACCTCCTCCTTTCTGGCACCAACACAGCTAATCTAACCCTGCTGCCTCATCAGACCCAGCCACCACACACACCAGCTGGAGAACTTAAGATCTCCTTTCCCCCCCGGGTAAACTCAGAGACACAGACCAACACAAAACCAACTTAAAATTAGCAGAAAAGATGCTTACTGTTCTGAAGACGTTTATGCAAGAGGTATAGTTAATATCCACCCAATTCAACAAGAGAGGGTGTTGATATAAAACCAGTTGTTTCCATTTCATATGACTTGATATAATTTATTACTCTCCCTAGAAGGAAGGTTTATTTTTTTTTTGCATGATGTTGCTAACACAATAGAGACCATCCATCTGTATACTGCACACAGTCAGGTGTATGGCATAACTCCTGCTCTAAGAATTTTGTCTTCTAACTACTACTAAAATAAGGGCTTCCTCCACATACCCAGGGAAAACTTCCTGGCAAATTTGGGTCATTCTTCCTCTTCATAGGAAGAGACTGAAGCTTTAGGACAAACGTGGTGATTACAGGCAAGCAGAATACTGTGCAACCACAGAAAGCTGATCCAATTTGGGGTTAATATAAAAATTTCAAAAAAAATTCGAATGTGCACAATTCTTACACCTGTTTCAAGCTCGTTCCTAGAGATCACTGTCAGTCGTAGCCTGCACTGCAAGCTGGAATTCACCTTTGCGGCAATCACTCATTCTCAATGTAAGCCCAGACACGCCCTCTCCAAAACTGCTCCGCTCACAACTCAGTCACCACACTTTGAACTTGAAAAACGTTTGCCTCCATTTAGGCACAGCAAAAATCACCAAACCTCCAGTTAGTTAATGCACTGACAGGCCAGGAAGGTGATAGAAAGCATGAAAGACAAACACTATTCCTGAGCCAGATGCAATGAATATGAGTATACAGGATCTAAGAGAAACAAAGCCCCAGAAAAGAACACTGATTAAATAAATAGACCTTTTATATAAATTCTGTAATGATACCATAAAAGATACTGAGAAATTGCACCAACTCTGTCTCTACAAATTTTATTAGAAGGAGCATCTTTAATGTTTTTCTTTTACAATACCAAGCACGGTATTTGAATAATGCTTGTCATTTTATACAAAGCCCCATCACTGCTGTGCTGCTATTCAATTCACAGAAGAACACAGTGAGAACACATTTTTTCCTTCAATACTGTCTACATAACATCACACATTTCCTACTGTACCCATTGAGTAGCAAATACACACAAAACCATCACATTCTAAGTTGAGTGTGACTCTGCAAATATCAACTGACTTTTTTTTTTCATAGTACTCAAACCATGAAGTTTGGTCATACTTCATTTCTTTTCTTTTAAATGATTTCTACAAAGCACCTTTTCTTTTTTTTTCTTTTAAGAAATAAAGAATAACACATTTCTGCTCCACAGCAGCAAGCTATCCAGCCTAATGTCTTCCTATTGTGAAGACTCAGGTAACTCTGTACCCTATATTAAGAAAATAATCTGACATTTTTTTAATCTATGTCAGTTCTCAAGCAACTGTATATGCATCGCTTAGACTCCATTTTGATTACATAACTAGAAAGCAAGTAGTCAATAAACCTTCCCACATAGACCTGGACATTACCTTTGAAACACTAATCAATTACAGGAAACATCCCATACTCAGCTGTCAAAAGTATCTAAAAATCTGTGACAAAGGTTTTGAAGCTGCAGCTCTTAAACTTTTATCCCTATGAATACAGAGCGTACAAATTTTCTCATCATGCCTAGATTCCAGAGGGTTTTCAGAAGCAAATCTCCAAATGCCTGACATGAGCCTTAAGAAGGCTTTTCTGCCCTTACCCAGAATAAAAAGCTGCCTCTATGAGTCACTTCAAGAGAGCATCATTACTCACTTCACTGCAAGACCACGACATTGACAAGATATCCAAATATTCTATGGAATCATGAAATATTTTCTGGACATGACATTCCAGAAAAGAGGTTACAACACATATTTGAGTTGAAACACAACAGTCTAAAGTATTCCTGTGATAATTAGGGAGCTGGATTGTGTTGTAGGAGTGCTGCACTGCCAGATGCCAACTAGCCAAGGGGCTCACTTTGGAAAATATTTGCAATAACTTTTTGAAATGCCAAATTTGAAAGAGAACTGTAACAATGAGTACATACAGCCTCAGGCTCATCTTGTTTGAAGCATTGTTTCAGCAACTGCTATTGACGTTCTGCCATATTCATGGCACGGTCATAACATTATCTGCAGCAGCGTTGGATCTTTTATAAGCAGCTGTAGTGCTCACTGAAGTGCAGGTTACACTGCACAACTCAGTGACCACAGATGCTCATATCACCCTCCACATATTGCTTGTGCTTTAATAGCAAAGGGAGCTACTTAGTTCCATCATCTGTCATTACCCAGTGCCATTTCCCAGAACAGTTCTCTATTCTGGAAGACGAGTTGTGGCTCTGAGGACAAGAAAGTGCATTATCTCATCCTGAAGAGGTGGACTTGTGGATATACTTCTGGTTTTGTTTTCAGCCACCTGGAAATATTAGAAAGATATTTTGCCTGCAAACAGCTCTGACATTCCAGCTAGCCTCTGCCTTTAGCTGTTGTTTGCAGCTCACTGAATAAAAGAACAGGATGACACCTGGCAGAGTATTCAGTGCTTTCACTAGAGTCTTCAGGTTTCCTTTCCTCTTTTCAAAAGCTAAATATCAACAATTCTCATCCTATTCCTTTTCAAGTACACCTACTGCTTTACTGAGAGATGAAATATCCTGATTAACTCATCCTTGTCTCCACTTATGGACTTTAAAAAGCTTTACCCAAGCATTTAGTCAGAAGTCTACTAAAAGGATTACAACACACACTGTCAACACCAGTACAATAATAGTCAAAAAAAAAGCAAACAGAAGTAAGAAAGATTGTCCTTTATTTTTTTACTGCAGGCAATAGCAGAAACTGCTCAAGCCCGCAACCACGATTTTTTTTCATAAGCACAAGTATTACTTACACTTTCAGTGATTTAATTTCAGCATACTTCTCTGTCCTTCCCACTGTCACTCACTGAGAATTATGTGGACTTGCAGAATTGAAAAAAAAAAAACCAACTCAGAGTTTCAAGTAGCATTTACATGTCTCTAATTTTATACTATACTCTTCTTGGCAGGATTGAAAGAAAAGAGCTGCTCTCATTCAGTCTGATGGTCGTACATGAACACTATTTTAACTGGACGTTTCACAGAACATCTAAAAGGTCTCTCTCGCACCTTGGAGAGATGAAACAATTGCACAAATGTATTTATGACAGCTAACAATCCAATCACTCAACTGAGCAGACTGAGCTCAGAAGGACATGAACACATTATGGATTTCAGGGTTTCCAGCTGCCCCACCTGTTACTGAAGAGCACAAGTGGACTTTGTGCAGCAGGGAGGGTGCGGGTGGGAGACAGGCAGCCAGGAGGCTCTGGGAGATGGCATAAGCCAGGAGAGCGATGTCTGCAAAATGAAAGTGTGCCCAAGCCATCCATATTTTTAAAGATGACAGCCAAGATCAAGAGTTCAAGACCTGTGTAATTGCTTGATGACATTCCAGAGGCCTGGCTCAGCCACTGGAGATTGCATGGGAGAGTCATCAGGTTTGCAGAGAAAACTGACAAGGTTTTAATAAATAGGAGGGTGAAAGCTCTAATTAGTTTCTGAAGCAAAAGTTTAATAGAAACAAAACATTTTTTCTCCAAACAACTTTGGAGAGCAATATCACCCTTTTCCACAGAAATTAAAAAAAAAAAAAAACATACGGGTTTTATTTTCATTCAAGGTATCTGCTCTTGCAGCTAGCTAAGATCTCTGGAGAAACAGTGGATGAATAAATCATTCTCCAATAGAAAAACTGCTTATGGAGATTAGTTAACTTTATAGAAATTTTTATGACAACAGATTTGCACTTCAACAGAAGCATCCCAACTTTGATTTATTTAGGTAATCTGTATTTATTACAGTTTCTTGGGTTTGGCATTTAAATGCAACAACAGTTCTAGCCACTTACACTCTTGTTATGATGGAGGGTTTTCAGAAGCCCTTGACTTAAGCCTACTTTCCTTTTGCTGTACCAAATATAAACTTTACGCTGTAAGAATAGCTGAATGTAGCCAGAAACCAAGATTGTATCAGAGAGTATGTGACTGGCAATAAAACAATTCAAATCTATCCAATTAAAGAGGTCTCAATTTTAACTGTTAAATTAGGATTGTTAAGAGACTGAGTTTCATGTGTGAATGCCAAAGAGATAGTTTAATAAACATGTACAATTAAAAAATTTTGTCAATAACTTGATAAAACACCATCCCTGAAGTTGTTACCACGAAGACTGTAAGTGACTAAAAAATTAAGTGTCAGAGAAAAAAAAATAAGAGCAGAAACTAGGACAATACATGGTGAAACATAGCTAAGGTAACAAACGAAACACTATGGGATACACTGAGTAGAAAACTATCTGTGAAAAGGCAGCTCTTGGGCTCAAGATAAGAGTCAGAAAAATAACTATCATGGTAACCACACAGCCTGCCATGCAGAGCCCCAGTTCCACATAAATCAATGTGTTAAAAGACCACTTATCTGTTGTGTAACACAGGTTTTAAAGAGAAGAGGCCTTAAAGGGGAGTTTGAACTAGCTCTATCCCCTAACAGCTGACTTCAGTCCGGCACTCCAGTCAATCAGCCTCTGAACAATAAATGACAGGGGACACGGATACAAGTCAATACAGGAACACGAGGAGGGCAGAGATGAAGTTTAACGTGTGACAAAAATATGGAGCAAGTGGGCTTTTTCATCCCTTATCCCTGGCTTTGTAATCCTCAATCTCACACTAAAGAGGAAAGATCAGGACTGAAAGGAGCAAAATCTACCACTGAAGCTACTAATCCACTGTCTAGTGCTGTCCCCAAGTCCACCAGGATATCAAGCTTTCCCTGATCCCAAGAGGATGTAATCAAATGGAGACCGAGAGAACAGATGGTATCACCATCTCCATCCTGTTTTGCCAAACTTCAATCACTGTATGAAACCCACATCCCTGCTACCAACTTTTTTCACATCTTCCTCCCTTAAGTTCCCTCTTTTCCTGATTTCAAAGGAGTCTAGCAAGGCTGTATCTTATCACATACTGTCGTAGACCTGTGACCAAAACTACCGATACAGCAAATCTTTAAATACCTTGGTACAGGTTTCCAATGTCTTGAAGTTTCTGATGGCAGCAGCGAATTCCACCTACCTATCTTTAGCACTGGAGGTGCAGCTCAGGGCAGAATTTTCATACCCATTTGCATATATCAGACTTTTAAAAAAGGAAAGAGTGAGTACAGAATGTGACAGAGCAAAAGAGCCACACACTCTAAAGCAGAGGAACACTAAGATGTAAAGAGCTATTTCGATTTTACACTTTTCTACAGGCAAAAGCCTTGTTGGAATGTTACCTACAATTCTGATGCCCAGCTTTTAATAAGAATATGGAAAAATGGAAAATAATTGGAAAGCAACAAAAAAACCTTAATATTTTGAATTAAAAAATCAAAAAGTTGCTTATCCTAGAAGTGTGACTAGGAGAGAATTTCATCATGGTGTAATAGAGACCTGCAGGGAGAGCAGAATTTGATGGCAGAGAACGCTCTTCCATGTGGTTATTAAAGAGAGAACAGGCTACAATAGTTGAACCTGAAGGCAGGCATATTCAGGTGAGAAATAAGAAGTACATTTGTTATGGTAAGATGCATTAATAGCTTACCCAGGATTCTCCATCTCCGTACACTTTGAAATCACAACTGAATATGTTTAAACACAGTACCTACTCTAATTCAAGCAAAGGTCTTGGACTGAAAGCCAGCATGCAGGTGAGTTCAATGGCTCACCAAAGTCAGACTAAATCACAGTAGCCATTTACGGCCTTAATATATGTAATTCTCTTATTTCTCACTTAATTCTAAGACATGGTCAGAAAAAGTTACAAACCAAATCAGCTCTTTTACATTCAGTGACACAGCCATATGTCCCTACGCTTTCCATGCCAAAAATGCAGTCATTTGCTTAAAAATCTGTTTTCTGACTGTACATACAAGCTAAATTACCCTGCCTGCTGTACATGCTCATTCTAATTATTGTACAACATGGTCCATGCAAAAAAAACCAAAAAAAATCCATGCATGACATTCATGATCTGAAAATAGGTGTAAAATAAGAAAATAGCAAGTCTAGTAAAATTACAGCAAAATTCTGACCTGGAGTATTAAAGTATTAAATGGCTTCATTAATCATCATCTGCTTATTTGTCATTCCTAAAGTGGAATAAATGCAGGAATTAATAATTCAACTTGTAAGAAGAAATTTTGGAAAGGACCATGGCAAATACATGTACACTGCAGTGAATTACTCCCATCACTTTAAAGCGTGCGTATGCTCTAACATGTACCTCATAAGCCTTTACTAATTTAAAACTGCATATTTTAGACAGTTCAGTAAAAAATCATGGTGGAAATACCCACTGATAACTTTTGAATCCCAACTCACTGCTTTGAAAGTTGTTGGAGTCTGAGTGAGAATCCTTGGACGCCACTACTAATGATCTGCTCTGTTCTTACGCTCACTTGGTATTGGTGATCTTGTTTTCCCTTTGGGAAAAACAAGGATACTAATCTAGCTGGACTTTTGAATTGACTCTACACATTCTTCTGTTCTTATGCTCAGATATCTTAATCAGCTAACCCATAAGGGCATGGATACATCTTACAGTGTTATTGCTCTACCCTCCCTCACATTTGGATACATTGTGTGCAGCTATTTACATAAACACTATTTTTACAGCTTATCTTACAAGCTATTTTTCCATTTACTTGGGGCCACATCAAGATCTGCTAAAATATATACGTAAAAATTATACCTTTGAAGAAGCAGTGTATAGCAAGTCAAAAGAAAACAAAGCTAAAATCAAAACAGGGGCATAGCAATGTTTTGTAAAGGCCATTTTTCA
>VXAY01001313.1:966462-1017343 GCA_013399855.1 Oxyruncus cristatus | reverse complement strand
GGGAGAAGCCAAAATGACTGAAAGACACAGATTTCCATAATATTTTGAGACATGTAAAAGGTCATCTGAACATCCTATTGTGTAGTGAAAACTTAGGGGGCCTTTGACATTGAAAAAAGAAAAAGAATCTTGTGAAACAGATGAATAATGGAGTAAGGAAATATATCCACTGATTGTTCCTCTGTCAGTAACAACCTACACAGATTTGCATCACAATTTTGGAAAAGATTGTACAAGGAATATCAACCACGATTTTTATCTTTTTTTTTTTCCTCTCCCAGCACTGTACTTGTTCTGAAAACAGAGTGAATTAAATTAAGCCTCCCTCAATACCCACTCACACTGAACTGCAGTCTTTCCTTTGTCTACCTTCAGACAAGGTCTATACCAACTAACATCTCCTCCAAGTCAGTACTGTTCAAAAACAGGTGAAAAAAACGCAAACTGATGAAAGGTGCAGACATATTTAGTGATTCTAGGGTTTGGAACACTTGAAGAGAACTTAAATTTAAAGGCTAAGAAGACTGAATTAATTCAGTGTTGTTTGGAGCTCAGAAAATAAGCCATGTTTCAAATCTACACGGCTAGGGAAAGCCTTGAGGATGAATACAAAGCCAGGAAGAGGGAATCTGAACACAGCACTGTCTTGCGGTTTAGCAAGTCATCAGCATCGTGTTTTATGCTGCCACCCCCATGGCATTGTGCCTCCTATTGGTACCTTTCAATTCAGCAAGGTAAAGTAAGACTCAGAAAAACACACATTATAACAAATTATTCTGGTCATATAAGCATTTATATAGGCAAGGCTTCTAGGTATGAATAAAGCTAAATTAATTAAATATAACATTGACATAATTCTCCCTGTGAGAGACAATTGTTTCTCCTTTGGTTTGTGGTGATTCTAGGGTATTTTGATGTTACTACTGCAACATGACAAAGCAGTATTTTATCTGTTATCCCACACATGGTAGCACATTGATATCTGTAGGAACAGTTTGCATCCTGCGCTTTTTGAAAATATTTGCAATCTGCCTTTTTGTGTTCATTAGTGGAATGCTTACCTTTAGGTCAGACATCTTCATAACAGAGAGATTTAACAACAAACATAAGTCACCCCGAATTCATTTGCAACGGCGAAAAGGCAAGGAAAAAATATAAACGTTTTCAAACACTCAAAATCCAGTAGTGTATCAGAAACTACAACAAAGTGTTTTCTCTTCAAAAATTGACTTATCCTATGGCTTTAACTCATGTAAGTCACAAAGCAGTACCTTGTTTGAGCTGAAGTCAGTCTGTCTCTGGTTGACTCTTCCATACACTGTTTTATTCCCATCTACAAGAAAAAAAAAGACAATTCTTTAAAAGCATTTCCCTTGAGGACCATAAGAAGTATGCTTAGTTAATGTTAGGTACCATAGTAATTTTTTTTTCCCCATAGAGTCTGCATATTTGAGAACACCAATATCTATACTTTAAAAGCTGAAAATAAACCAGTTATAAAAGAAACTTCAAAAAAGTTAGCTGGTGAGTAATCTCAGAAAAGGGAAAGTTTAAAAAGCCTTGCACAGTGCTTCTAAAATAATGCAAGCATGCATTGTCATTCCTTTCCTGCACAGAAGAATTTAGGGATTGAACACAGTATTTTAATTATGTTACCAAAACCAGGAACAAAACCAGGCAGAGGTGTAGCCTCAAACAAATTTTTATACTATAGAATTTCAGAAGGTCTTTAAAAATTAATCTTTTCTCTTCTGAAATAGCTGCTCTCTCAAAAGGTCAGTAACTAACTGCATATTATTGTCACTACTAACTTAAATGAAGTCAGGTTTTTCTCTCTCTAAGTAGCACCAGTAAGCTCTAATTAAACCAGTTTACAAAGATACGAACAAAAAGCACCTCACCATAATTTGGCAGTGTTGCAACACGCCGATTATCCAAAAAACTCACCTCTTCTCCAAATTTACAAAATAAAGTAACTGAAGCTAGAGCCTCTAAACAAGATGAAATGTCTAAACAGTCAGAGAAAAGCAAAGGAAGAATTGAAAATATTTAACATGAGCTGTGCCCCTGATGAGATTTCAGTCATAGTTTGCAAAGGGAGGCTACAGAGTAGATCAGTGCTTTCCCTCCTTTACCTACTTCTTCCCTAGCCTCTCTTAAGCACCACTTAATCTAGAAGAAAAGGCCTGAAACTGCATTGAGGAGTGCTCTTCCACATCTATTTTGGTGAAATCCTTTGGAAGGTTACATTTGCATTATGTTCTCTTCAGTCTTACAAACAAAGTCTTACCGATTCCATGGCTGTTCAACGTGGAACATGTACCTGCTACTCCAGAGCATCCAGATTCCCCCTTCCAGTTCAGCAATAGATGCTGAAGTAACTGAAATTAAGGGACCCCAACTAAGGAGTCCATTAATCCCCAATTCAAGGAGACCTGTTTTGTCTGTGCAAACTCTTCCTACTTATTAACAAAATTTATGGGTTGATAACACTGTGCAAAAAGCACAGAGGCTAAACCTATGACAGGAAACTGGAATTTTGTCTTGTCCTGACTGGCTGCTTCTAGGTCTCCAACTGATCCTACATAATCAGACATCCAGTTTTGGCAAAGGAAACAGAAACCCCCACTAACTCAGTATAATCTGATTACAAAACAAAGACCAGAGAAGAACATTCTCTCCTGCCCTGTGATGGATACTGCTGATGAAATCCTTGCCCTGAGAAATGTGGTTCTTACAGCAATGCTAATGCTTTTCAGTGGCAAGAAAAGCCAGGCAGAATTGAGATGCTTTTTCATATTTTATCGAGAATTCAAAAATCTGCCCACTAAATTTAAAAAAATCATGTTTCTCTGCAGCATTTTTCTCAGGAACAGACAGCTCAGTGATGTCTTAAGCAAGCAGGCAGGAAAAAAATGAATTGCCAATCAGTATTTTCACATAGACCACTACTGAAATTCAGCTCCTATCGAAGGAGCCAAAAGATACAAGCCATCCACTGCATGAACAGAGAATAAATAACCCCTTGGGCCACCAGCAAGACATCACAAAAATAACAACTAACTTTCTGCAAGTTGGATCTTCACAAATCAGTAGCAGACAGTGGCACAAAATAGTTCTGGCAAACACAGTTGGGAGAGGGGGGTGTCAATCCCCACAAGCAGGAATAAAATTTTTGAAATCACCTTTTCATAAGAGCTTTCAAGCATCTCACATTGTTCTTGTCCACCTGCAACTATTGTTTCTGCTGCTTTGGAAAGAGTACTGTGAGACCAAGTTTCTCTTCTTTCACCAGAAGCGAAAACATTCAAATACCGATATTCCTTACAGAAATTTCTATCCTCTTCATGTAACATTCCTGACGAGTCCAGAGACCTGCCAACTTGCTATTTTATGTACTGGCATAGCCAATAACTGTAGTGTCGCTTTAGAACATATCATACATTTTTCTGAGACCAGAATTCTGTTATTACAGAATTGAGATGCAGCTTCACTTTTTTAATTTGAGCAGACTGCCACAAACAAACACCTTTGAACCAGCAGCATTCACAACTCTCCTATTCCAGAAGAAAGGAGAATGAGCTTGCAACAGGTAGATTCTTTGAACTGAGTTGATTGCATTACTATTTTTTATTGACAAAACAAGATTAGTAAGATGGAGGCCCTTAGCAAATTTAAAATATATGGCTTTTAGAGATTCAAAACTGTGTGGCATAAATCCCCTCTCAATTAATTCTTATCAGGTCAAAGATGAGGTCTACCCTACATATTACAAGATAGCTTAAGTAGTGCAAACAAAATATATATTAAATGACAAATGACTGAGGTTTGGAGGCATCATTACCAGTCCTATTTAATGCTTCTAATAGTCATCAGGAAGATAGTTGGCAATGAAACCTTCAGATGTCATGGTTTAGTTAATATCTCAAGGTTGAAAACAGAGTTCTGTTTCAAAAAGTGTTTTAAGTCAAAAAAAAAAAGGAACAACAAGGGATTTCCGTGCTTGTAAATTACATGATTAGAAACACGAGCAGAAACTACCAGCAAAAGGCAACTTAGAAAGTCACAGGCTAAGACATCTGGAACAAAATAATACAAAAAGCTGGTCTACACATTTTCTGTACTAGGGAAAGCTGGAAAATGATGACGTAATAAAAGAGTATATATGTATATATCTTTATTTTCCTATACAGAGAGACATATAGGTGCATACTGTTTATATATATATATATATAGACCACGTACAGGCAGGAGTTCTCTAACTACAGGAAAACTGATAGGACTAACAGAAAACTAATGTTTTCTGATAGGAAAACATAGCCATTTTCAAGGAAGCATTTGAAAATTTTTCAAAACCAATTTTGTCCCTTAAAGAAAATTTGATGTAACATTTGGTTTGCCTTTAATACTGAAGGAAAGTTCTGTCACGAAATTGGCTTCATAATACGGACTACACTTCCCACATGAGTTTATGCCACATGTCCCAGTTTGTGTCTGAACTCTGTTAAATTTCCAGGCTCCAGCAGTGAAGCTGCATGAAGCTTCCTTGTTAGTGAATTAATTTTTAGGAGTATAACTTGAAAGATAGCTATGATTCAGGAGTGCAGAGGAAAACAATGAAAAGGATAAAACAAAACACACAGAGACAGAAGTTTGCCCACAGGATTAAAAGAAGCTGGACACATTTATGATGGCTACAGGAGAACTCACAGGGTGGACCAGCTTGTAGCTGTACGAAGGGATTCTCAGTACCAGAAAATGATAAAACAACTACTTCTCAAGACTATTGAAGGCATGGAGAACTGTCAAAAAAAATAAAAAGCAGTTTTGCTGTATGATATTCTTGACTCAAAAATACTGTCTTAAGTAAAACTGCAGCATTTGCAAGTGTGAGTCAGCCAACTCAGAGTGAATGTTTAAGACAGGATGTCTGTCACTATCTCCTCTGTAGTTGAGTGATTTCATAGGTCTGTCCATTAATAAATTAAATCTTGCAAAGCTATTCATTTACTTATTGACTAAAAAAAAAAATAAATATTTATCAGCCAAGTGAAATGTCTCTTTCGTCTTTGAAATACACATTACTCCCATTAACACTCTGAAATAACAAGGAGCACTAAAACCTAATTTATTCCTAAATGTAAAGACAGAAATAGATAAGCAAGAGCTCTCCTTGTGTTATAAATAGCATAAGAGGGGCCTAAGGTAACACAAAGCAGTGTTTCAAATATTGCATGTGGGCAGAGACACCAACAAAACTTGCACTGCTACAAGCACCTGCGCATAAGCAGCTTTTTCTCTCCCCCTCCATGTTGTACTTCTTGATTTTAATTATTTTACACTTCCTGCTATTTTATTCACCTATTAGAAATGTAGCTGAAAAGGTGAATGGAGTCAAATTATCAGCTATCAGAAACAGCAATCCCACAAATTAGTGCAGACTCCAAATCATTGACACACCGGCATGGTGATAGAGAGGTAATTTAATTTCATAGCCTAAGCCATGGTGTAGTAAAGTTTTACAAACAAAACACTGTCAAATAGGAAAGTAAATTTGAAATGAGAGCTGCTACACAAGTCTGTTAGGTTTTGCAGTTAAAGCAACCCAGAGATAACATGGTTTTTCAGAGAATAGCCCATCTAAAACCAGAAAAAGCTAAATCACACAGACTCATCTTTACATGTTGGAACAAAGCACTATTTATACCCAGTCAATTGCTCTTCAGTCTGAAACATGACGCTGCACTTGACCACATGGACATGCTCTAATTCACCTCCAGGGAACTCACGTACTGAAATCAAGGTTGTTGGTTTAGCTGGGGAGTCAAGTCACTCAGAGTTAGCCACTGCAGTGCTGAGCATCTTTAATTCTTCCCCTTAACTCACCTCCACTATTTTAGGTTTTTGTACTGGTTGCCATGAGCTCATGATTAATCTAGGCAGAGTAATCAGAAACTTCATAGGACAAGACCTCCAGCTGCTCTTAAGCCACCAAAGGCAGACTCTTCATGCGCCAAAAGGCACATGTGGGAAAAAAAAATAAAGTTAATATCTCAATGTTGGAAATAGTTCTGTTTCAAAAAGGGTTTTGAGCCAAAAAAAAAAAGAGGGAACAACAAGGGATTTCTGTGCTTGTAAGTGACATGATTTAGACTGACAAAACAAAAATATTCAAGAGAATATCCAACAAACAAAACCATCTGTAAGCAGTATTCAGGCAATGAGGATCCTGTTCAGATGAGGGTCACCTGAATTATTGTGGCATAAGAACACAACTTCTGTAAGAGTTTGGGGGGGAGGGGAACATAAAACTAAAACCAAAAATTAATCATAGAAACCTGATGTTTGTAGTGTATTGCACAACTTTTGACTGCACTGCTTGTTTTGAAAAGGAGACACAGCTCTGAGTTGCATATGCTGGAAACATGACAAATCTGAAGGGATGAAAGAATGGCCAACAGAGGCTGGTCAAACTCAGACAATTAGCAGTTGTAAAAGTCCTTTCAAAAGAGGGGGTAAACCCCCTCCCAACCTGTGAGACTCTAGGGATTGCATTTCAGATTATAATGAAACTCTACATTTGTCAGGAGCCTATTTAACACTAGTGATGATGAACTGTTTTCTCTTTCTCCCTCTTTTTCTATACATTAGCTTATCAGTACAGCCTTGACTACAGTCCCCAAGACTTTTAGATGCCTTGCCTTCTGCCATCAACTCTTTGCTCACCAACTACTGGAACTGAGGTTCCTTGACTGTCTCAGCTTGAGTCCTCAGAGAAGTCCAGGCCAGGAACCAAGTAGCAAAATCACAGTGGGAGATAAATTTACAGAAGTCCAAAGGTTACACTCACACAAAAATTTCCAAAGAAACCAAAACAGAACTACATTTGCAGTGACTTACTGGATTTTTGTCTCCTGAGAAAAAAGTTTTATAAGTTAAAAAAAATGTTTATTTTTTATGCACGTTCTCTAGTAAGCGCATTGTAAAGGGACCTGACCCAGAGCTCAGAATTGAACAGTAACACGTACTAATGTACATGCCCTACGTATTCTCCACTTTTAAAACACAACAAGTTATGGATTGTGGTTTACACACTTCATAAGCACATCTTTTATCCTATTTTAGATCACTTCCACATTTAATAACAAATCAAGGGAATGGCATTGTCCCATCTCTTCATAAGCATAGTCCTTTTTCCTTTAAGAAGAAAAGAGAAGTGAATATGTGTCAAAGCCACATGGCTTCTCACCTACAACCAAGTGATTTATTTCCTCAAGAAAAATAGAGCAGACAGGAAAGGATGATCTATGGCAATGTGCTCCAGCAAGCTGTTACAGCAGTGCCCCAAGTAGCACTGACCTGTGCCTGGTCACACCAGGTGTGTTATCCCTGCCCTCGGAGATGAGCTGCATCTCCACGAAGAGTATGCCTGGAGTACAGGAGGCTCTCTGACACAGAGGGTAGGGGAAGTGCACCTGCTATTTCTGCCCATCTGCCATGCAGAGAACTGGACCAACCAAGCCCCCCCGCTGAAATAAACCTGGCATTGCAATACAGTGAGAAAAGCTTTTGACCAGAGCCATGGAAGGAACATTGTCTGCTTGCTTTCCAGCAGCCAAGAATAATTTGGGCAAGATTCAAGCCTCATAATTTGAAAATAGTCTCTGAACTACATGGAAATAACTCTACAAGAAGAGTTAAGAGGAGCAGATGAGATGTGAAGATGCACCTAACATCTGAACACAAGCTATTCGCTTACTTCTAAAGAGTGAACCTAATTCAAGTGTGGGTTGTCTCTCTAAAGTGCTCCCCCTGCCATAAAAGAGGAGCTTCCACAGAAAACATCCACACATTAGATTTTTGTCCCTTGAAAAATTACACACATGACTGTTTGAATTCTTCAAGGAGACCAAGCAAAAGAAACTATTATCTCACTTTTCCCAGTAATTCCTCCCGCTGCAATGATAGATGGGGTGTTCCTTCCCACCCCCTCTAGTTGTACAGTATGAGAAATAATACAAAGACTAAATTGAACGGATCTGGTGGGAGGATAAGTTGTGGCAATGACAGGCAGGTGCACATGTCATCTCCAGAAAGCTCAGCACAAACAGCTTGATAAAGGCTGCTCACCATAGCATTGATATTCTGTCAAAACAAATATCTGTACCACAGTGAGAAGTCAAAATCCTTTATGAATGAGATCTATCTGTAAGACCCTGCACGGAGGCCCTTATGTAGTTCTTCTCTGCACAGAGATTTATGAGTGCAGATTTGTGACTATTGATTTACTGTAACCTTTTGATCCCAGGCTGTGATCCCATTAGCTCTCAGAAAGGCATGAGTGAGGCCCTGCTGCTGACTGTGTGTGGGCTTTCTAAGCAACCTCTCTCTACTTCAGGCAAGTGTATTGGGATGACGGCAGATGGATGTGTCTTGAGCCCTATGCTAAGTAAATAAGTGGAAGATGGTGCCACGGAGTAGATTTGCAAAGAGACATGAAAGTCATTGATCCCTGTAGTTTCTATGCATTTCGGGGAAAGAACTATCTGCCATACACAAATTCCAGAACAGAAGTCCTGCCTTGAGAAATGTCCTTTTCGGTACAAGAGGTGTTTCCTGCTTATTGCTCTATCACATTGCGTTGCAGGATAAAGCTGAATAGCTATTAGGAGTCAGGTTCATAAACCTCAGGCCATAACTGGACAGTTACTAGACAGGGGCATTACACCAGGCTGGGGTGAGGAAAGTGGAAAGGAAGTGTAACTTAAATTACAGATGCTTATTTTCTGGCACCCATTTAGTGACTCGAAAAGTAACTAGAGATCAAGCTGTGATGAGCACTGATGCTTGGTTGTGCGACTTGGAACAGGGCTGTAACCCTTCCTATGCGAGCAAAATAAATGCTGTATTATGAGGTCACTACAAGTCATTCAGAGACATCCTGCAGGAATCAAGCAGCAGCAGCAGATGACAAATTCTAGCCAGAAACTCACTAAAGTCGCCTCATTGTTCCTTCACAAAGTTTAGACCTCTGCCTGCTCAGTGACTCAGCATTTTTCAGAATGAAAGCAGTTGCAGGAAGTTACTTGAAATCGATTCTACAGGAGCACACACGTACATGACCCTTACCAGCTTTCTCTGACAAGAACATCTGAACCTTGAGCAGCACGTTTCATTTACGACATTAGAACTATAGAAGTAATTCTGTTTTGACACAGGAGGGAAGCAGATCTGACAGACACTGATCTTTATATGCATCCAAAAGCTGACCAAGTTCAGCGCATTGCATTTTACCCACAGCATTACAGGTATTCAGATATTACTGGCTATCACTGTTTGTTCCACTTCCATTCTTTCATTCATCATGTATTAGACACGAGGCAGTTCTAATGGCTGATACTTTATAAACAGGACATCTTCTCACAAGTGTAAATTGGTATAGTGGTCTCATTTGAGAGGTTTACATGAATGCATGCAAGCTGGAAACCTGGCCTATAGCCTCCAAAGCAAGCAAAATACAGGGGAGCACTTGGAAATGAAAGGTGATTTCTAGAGAAAATAAAGCATTTTCTTACATACTAGAGCAGAGCAAGCTCTAGACTAATGGTGTGCATTACTTCCTGGGATTTAGGAGCTCCTTAATTCACCTTCTTTTTAATGTTTATAGGTACCCTTTTGACCACAATGGGCACTTTTGAGCACTAGCAATGAAGCAGTGGTAATGAGCTGCAGAGGAGCAAAAAGTCAGTGAGGTTGCATTTGAATCTCTTGCATTTCCATCTGCTGCAACTCTAAATCAAAAGAAATGGATTCTGTGTTCAGTGGGATTTGCCTATCTTTTATTCTTTGTCTGTAAGCCATTATTAACTGCCAACTGACCCACATTAATATTTTCTCTCTTTGAGCCTCTTTTTTAAGAACAGTTTCTAAGCTTTTCCCATCCCCCAGCCTTCCACAAACTCTTCAAGAGGAGTTTCTATCCACAAGAAAATAAAGTAGTAGGGGAAAAAAACCCAGATGATCTTGAGATCATAGAATCATAGAATCAGATGAGTTGGAAAGGACCTCTGAGATCATCAAGTCCAACCCTTGATCCAACACCACCACAGTTACTGGACTATGGAACTAAGTGCCATGTCCAGCCTCATCTTAAAAACCTCCAGGGATGGAGAATCCACCACTTCCCTGGGCAGCCCATTCCAATGGCTGATTACTCTCTCTGTAAAGAATTTCTTTCTCATATCTAACCTAAACCTCCCCTGGCACAGCTTAAGGCCGTGCCCTCTTGTCTTCCTGCTGGTTGCCTGGGAGAAGAGACCAACCTCCACCTGGCTACAACCTCCTTTCAGATAGTTGTAGAGAGCGATGAGGTCTCCCCTGAGCCTTCTCTTCTCCAGGCTAAACAACCCCAGCTCCTTCAGCCTCTCCTCATAGGACTTGTGTTCAAGTCCCTTCACCAGCCTCGTTGCTCTCCTCTGCACCTGCTCCAGCACCTCAATATCCTTCCTGAACTGAGGGGCCCAGAACTGGACACAGCACTCCAGGTGTGGCCTCACCAGCGCCGAGTACAGGGGCAGAATCACCTCCCTGTTCCTGCTGGCCACACTGTTCCTGATCCAGGCCAGGATGCCATTGGCCTTCTTGGCCACCTGGGCACACTGCTGGCTCATGTTCAGCTTCCTGTCGATCAGCACCCCCAGATCCCTTTCTGCCTGGCTGCTCTCCAGCCACTCTGTGCCCAGCCTGTAGCGCTGCAGGGGGTTGTTGTGGCCAAAGTGCAGGACCCGGCACTTGGCCTTGTTGAACCTCATCCCGTTGGAATCAGCCCAGCTCTCCAGTCTGCCCAGGTCCCTCTGCAGAGCTCTCCTGCCTTCCAGCAGATCAACACTCCCCCCCAGCTTGGTGTCATCTGCAAATTTACTAATGGTGCACTCTATCCCTTCATCTAAATCATCAATAAATATATTAAACAGAACTGGGCCCAACACTGATCCCTGGGGGACACCACTAGTGACCGGCCGCCAACTGGATGCAGCCCCGTTCACCACCACTCTCTGGGCCCGGCCCTCCAGCCAGTTCCTGACCCAGCACAGAGTGCCCCTGTCCAAGCCGTGGGCTGCAGCTTTTTCAGGAGAATGCTGTGGGAGACGGTGTCGAAGGCTTTGCTGAAGTCCAGACAGACACATCCACAGCCTTCCCCTCATCCACCAGGCGCGTCACCTGATCATAAAAGGAGATCAGGTTGGTCAGACAGGACCTGCCCCTCCTAAACCCATGCTGGGTCTCATCCCTTGTCCATCCTGTAGGTGCTGTGTGATTGCACTTAGGATGATCTGCTCCATAACCTTGCCAGGCACTGAGGTCAGGCTGACAGGCCTGGAGTTTCCTGGGTCCTCCTTCCGGCCCTTTTTGTGGATTGGTGTGACATTTGCCAACTTCCAGTCGTGGAAGATCGATTAGGCCACAGACTTGCCCCTGTCTGGGCAGAGCAAGACTGTAGAATTTCAGGGTCTTAATTTTGGATCACAAAGATGGCATAGAGGCCTGGAGTAGCTGAAAGTAAAAAAACATGAGAAACTTTTATTGGAGATGAGACTGCATGGTGACCTATAGATTTCTCCAGGTACCACTGTCAGGAAAAACACGCCATAGGAATCAGCTACAAATCTCCAGTCCAAGATTGGAAGACCAGGCACTTAATCACTAACAAAAACAAGTTTCCTGCTGAGCAAGGAGAGTGCATCCCCTCCTGTACAAGTTGGTCCTTGCATCTTTCTGCCAACCCTGTTAATTACCAGCTGAGAGCAGACCTGAGACAATGCCAGTGTGGGATGTACTTCAATTACCAGAGGTTGGGCTCCTTCGAGTTTCCTATTACCAAGGACTCTTGCCTTTCTTCCTTTATTTCATCCTACCTAACTACCCTGTTCTAATTTATAGCTTTGCAGTAGCAACGCTGTAGTTAAAAGAGAAATGGCACTTCCACTCTACACCTCTATTTTATTCCTTTCATTTGAGTTCATTACTTCAGTTACACATAAAAACATCTTTCCTGGCAATCCCTGTCCTCGTCCTCCTCCTCCTCCACCTCCCCCACAGCAAAATATATTTGTCATTCCCCAAGGACACTGGATGGCTGATCCTGTGCTCTCTCTTTCATAGCCTGTAGATTTGTCTTCAATGACAGCTTCTAGAGGCAAAAACCCTCAAGGATACTGCTGCACTGTTTACCTAGGAGAGAATTAGAGTTTCCAAAGAATGTAAGGGAATGTCTATTTGCCCTATATCCATGGAAGAAGGAAAGAGGAGGGGCTTTGACCTCTGCCCTGACAGCACTTTACTTCTCTGCTTCTATTTTGAGGTTTCTCTGATCCCCAAAGGACCTGTCTGCAACTTTTACAAGAGATATGCATCAAAAGTCAGCATGTATGACAGTTACATTAGAAGTCACACAGCCAACAATCTTGGGCTGTACTTGCTGTGCAGGCCCTTCCGAGAGCAATAGGGTACCTTCAGTCACAGCACTGATCTCTTCTCTGTGGTGACCAGTGACAGGACCTGAGGGAATGGCCTGAAGTTGTGTCAAGGGAGGTTTAGGCTGCCTATTAGGGAAAGGTTCTTCACCCAGAGGGGTGGTTGGGCACTGGAACAGGCTCCCCAGGGCAGTGGTCACAGCACCAAGCCTTGACAGAGTTCAAGAAGCATTTGGATGATACTTTCAGGCACATGGTGTGACTTTGGGGGTGGTCCTGTGCAGGGCTAGAGGTTGGACTCAGTGATCCCTGTGGGTCCCTTCCAACTCAGCATATTCTGTGATTCTGTGGCTATTACACCAAAGAGGGAGCAAAACAAGTTCACAAGTCTAAGACCTGCAGTTTCCTCAAGTCCATTCATCTATTCAAGATCATTGAAGGACAGAGACAAGGCAGAGCAAGTTTTATTTCCACAAAACCACGTGCTCTGTCAAGACACTTCTGGGAACTATAAAGCAAGGGCTAATGAAACTTCACAAAGGATAATTGCCCCACCTCAAGCTACGGTGATGGGAATTTGTCAATTCTATTAACAGGCTTCATTTTGCATAAGCATTAAATCCTATTTCATAGTTTCCCCAGTATCCCCACATTTTCTTATTGACCTAAGAATTTCAAAAGTGAACAGAGACTTAACTTTCCTCCAGCATTCTATAAAATTATTCTGTGCCACTGTGTGCATGCACACGTGAAATACTGCAAAATGTCCTGTCCAGTGGAGAAAAAACTGTTGCACTAACCTCCTCCAAACAAAAAAGGAAAAGCACCTTCAAAAATTAAAAATAAATACTAACAAATAGGGGGGAAATGCCAGCTCTTAAAATATTTCTTCAAGTTTTGGGGGATTTTTTGGGTGTCACGGCAGAAATGGAACATGAAACAAGAATGGGTGTAAACGCTGGGGTCCAACTCAAATGGTGAAAGAGGCACTTAACCAATGGTGACCTATGTACCCCACAATCTAGCAGGTAAAGCAGCTCTTCTCCCTTTTCCAGGCTGTATTTCACATTCAGCCCATGGGACTAAAAAAAATGTCTGCTTCCCAGTGCTAGCTGCTTTTGAACAAGAAGAAAAGCTGCCTTGAACTGATTATCTCCATCACAGATTTTGAATTGTCCTCTGATGCACCTGGTAATGGCCATTGTGTGGGATAGAATGTAAGACTGGATGGGCTATTGGGAAATTGAAGCAATCCTTAAGAAATAGAAATATTACAGAAGCTTTTTGGTAGGGCTTGGCTCACACATGGTTTTTCAGAGCACAAGGGAAAAGCAGCATCATGTTCTACCAATTGTTTCTGCCCACTCCTCCTCTTCCTTTTATTTTCATTTATGAAAATTTAGAATCTTGTTGTTATACAACTGGATTAAGCTGATAAAAATAGGTCAGATAAGAGGATTTTAAAATTGGCTGACTACTGCATCAGTTCAGTGAGTGCTGTGCATAATGGTCATACTATATAAAAGTCAATAAATAATTACAGCATAATGAAGAGGCCTATTAATTACTTAAATTATAGATGATGTTTTGTGATTCTTAACTGGTGTCTTCGGGGCACCTTTTTTTCTTGTTCTTCTTAGGATTTTGAAGGGCAAAAGTAAACATGAATGCAATTATGTAAATCACAAATTTTGCAATCAGAGCTTCTGAGACCGTCCTTTGTCCATCACAGATGACGTAGCCTCTGGCACCTTCAAACTAGAAGGAGACACTGCTTTTCTTCAGCTCTAGTGGGGTGTACAAGGCAATTTTAATCAACTCTGTCTTTTGGCCATAAGAATGGAAATGAGACATTGATCGTCCCATCCTCTTCAGTAGAGGAAATAGCCTTTCCACAGGGACTTGATTAAAACACATTTCCATCACAGAAAGTTCTGTGGAGTTGAAGAAGTATATTTCAGAGCATATTTTTAGGATCTTTTGTAAAAATAGCCTCATCCTTCAAATAAATTAAAAAAAACACCACTTATTTCCACTACACCCCAAGGAAAGTTTCTGAGATGTCTACCTTAGGTAAGACAAGAGAAGCAGCAGCTGTTTCACTGCTGCCTGTCCTGATCCTAGCTGTGACATCGCAGTGACAGGAACATTCCTGCAGCCCAGAATCTTCTGCTGTTCAAAGGCATCTGGTTTTTGTTCTGGAGCAGGTGTAACAACTGGAAGCAAGAGGCAGTCTCAGACAAACATCCTTCAAGGAAAAAGTCACATTTACATCGCTTAGTGAAATTTCCCCAAAACATCTCTAATTCTAGTGAGAATTTATTATTTCTGCTACTAGAATGGCTCAGTTACAGATTTAGTTTATTCCTGATAGAAGCAGAATTTAACATGGCAGAAAAAGCAGAAGAGAGAAAGAAAAACACCTCTGACTGGATTCCCTGCTAGTGGTATTTTTGCCAGGTAAGAATCAATGTAAAACAGTCTAATTTACTGAATACAATTGACTACAATTTTCTGTGCCATAAATGATTTTTCCATGGAAGACTTCAGCTCCAGGACAGTATTAAGGCCCTCACTCCCTTTAAGTGTTCAGAACTAACTAGACCTTCACTGGAGAGCGAGATACTAAGTTACCTCTGCTGCAAGATACTGAGGAGGAGTGAGAAGTAAAGAAGAAATGTGGAAAATGAAGAAGGGGGGGAAATAGGAAGAATTCTATCTGTATCCTGAAATAGCGAAGACCTAATAAACCCAAGCATGACACCTGTGACACCTGAAGATTTAAAAGTCCTTGTCCTCATGTTGACATAGAAGGGAAACTCACTATGGGCAAACACTGGGCATCACATACCAACTTAACATGTTTAACAAGCTCTTCTGCAGCAGATTTGGCATTGTAGCTACAGGAGGGAAACTTCTCATGTGTCATGTCTGTCCTGAAGCTGCACTGCCCAGGAGTTTTATTAACAGAGATTTTAAGGGGTATATCGCATTTATGGACAGGTTTCACTTGCTTCAGATTTGACTTGACCTGTTCATGTTTAAAACCTACTTTTAGTCCCATCTCTGCACTGCAACCCACTGTTTCTAAATTACCAAGGTAACAAGATTCTTTAATATTCACAATTTGGTTCCACCAGTTGTTACAGTCTGTTTTTCATTCCTGCTGTCAGACTCTTGGCCTTCACACTAACACTCCTATTTTCACCTCTCCAGTACCAAATATTTCTTCTTAATAAATATTCAACAGAAAAAAGAAAAGGCAAGAAAAATTGCATCATCCACCCAGCAGAAGTTTCTGATGATTTATAGAGTTAATACAAGTACCCCAGAGCTTTAGCTCAGAGTATTTTTTCATAAGTGAGTCTCTATCCAGCTCCAGAAGCAGAGGTAGCAATGCCCACATTGCCTGATCACTGAAGAAACCAGAGCCCAATAAATATGTTGCAATAACAAACCCAAATCCACTAAGCTTAACAAGGAAAATTCATGCTGTGACTCTAGTAAACAATCATGTTTTAAAAAGGGTGTTAGGTATGCAGGACAACAGGGCTTTGCCTGTTCCTCTCTGGCTCAGGGTATTCCTGCCCTGCCTTTTGATGGGAGCAAAGAAAGGAAGGGAGATTTTGTTCAGAGAAGTAACCTCAGACACCTCTAGGGGAACAATCCTGCAGGTTGGAAGGAAACTCTCAGATTAGCACTGGTTTTGTTAATGTAATTGCAACAAAGTCTGGGAGATCCCCTGACAAGCCCTGCTATCAGAGCTCACAAAGGAGCTTTCCATGAAGGCAAGAAAAAAAAAAAGGCTTCCTTCTCTGAAAGCAAACACCCTTTTCTGATCCTTCGATCAAAGACCTCGCACTCTTCATTTGAAACCCCCAGTAAAACAACACCAAATATCAAGAAAAGAAAAGAAAAAAGGGTATCTACAGCTTTTCATTAAATAAAAAGTTAAAAATAAATCATTCTAGCCCTTTCCCTTCCTTGCCAATACCGTTTATAATGCTAATGTGCCCCTATTTCCTGACTGACTTCTTTAAGGGGGGAAAAAACAAGGAATGTACACATTCAAGTAATAGGATGTCTTTGTCAGTTCATTCAAAATGTGCATTTCTATTAAGCAGTCAGACCTTTTCCTTCATGCCACTGGAATGCCTGATTTTACTCAAACTGCTACTGTCTACACTCACAAACAACTAAGTGATAATTCTCCTCCCTTTTAAGAGCTGTGTCTACCCACTGGCTCACAAGGGACTTGGTTACATGGTAAAAGCAGCAGTGCCACAATATTATAATGTATGCCAGGTCATTATTCAAAATGTTGCAGACAATTTCCCCATCATTTCCATGTTCCTATGGAAGCACGTTATAATCTTTCTCCTCCTACATAAGGCTGTAAAACAAGAACAGATTACTGTAATCCTTTTTCTCCCATGTCACACAAACAATATAATCTCCTTGTTATGTCAGAAGCAAATTTCTATCCATAAACATCAAGTCAAAGTTAAGAAGGAGTTGCTGCTGCCTTCATTGTATCGGTAAACAGTTATGTAAGCTACTTATACATATTTAAGCACAAATACATTGATGGAAGATTGAAGTTCTAGGCTGCAATTCAGCCTTTGGTTTCTTGCATTTAGAAAGGACACAGAAGCACGCTCCCCTCATAGGAAATTTAGGAATTAATTACAGTCTGGTACACCACTGCCTGACACACGGGAGTCAATGCTATTCTCAACTTCAGAGGTATCTGAGCATTTGAATTCTATTCTGAAAGACATTTAAATGACCTGAACATATAAAAGCAAGCAGCAAAATAAGTGGAGGAACAGGAGGCTGCCCAACAGCCCATCAGTACCACAGTCCTAATCAGGTGGAAAACATTCTGACTGGAATTAGAGACAAGACATGGGCCACACCTCCCAAAGCACAGCAGAGAAAGCAATAGTGTTTCAAACGAAAAGCCAAGGCCCAGCATTAATAAATACAGGCTTCATAAATTTACACATAACCTTTAACGCATGTGAAAATTGTCCATGTAACTCCACTTTCGCAGTGGCCACCACGTTGGACTCAAAAAGTAAAAGAAACAACTTGTAACTGTGACAAGGGATAACAACTGCCTTGCAAAAACTGCTGGAAGAACGGAGGACTCTCTGCATGTGAAGGACATGGCAGGTTTAAGATTTTCACAACATACAGGATGATGAAGAGGAATGAACACAGGAAACACATCTGGATTTCAGCAAGTAGTGCTAAATAACAAGCTGGCACACAATTTGTATCAGCAAAAAAAGGTACAGAAGAGGGGACCACACTTTCCCCGAAATGGGGCTACTATAAGAAAGAACTGCTAGACATTGGACCATTTCCAGCTGGTATGAGAGTCTTAAATGCCATCTAGTGTCAGTAAAATGCAGAATTAGCTGGCAGTGGATCACGACCCAGTCAAATAAGTGTTTTGCTACTCGCTTCAACAAGGTAAAGATTTTATCCATGGAATGATGATGTCTAACAGGACTAAACTGAAAGACATATTTTCATAAAAGAACTGAACATGTTAACATGCAATAAGCAAAAGTCACCCCAGACACTCAATCTCAGATCCAATCTCTAAAGCAGCTTTACCTCAAGGGTTATAACTAAATTTTTTTATATAACTCCTTCCTTTTAGTATTACCACATTATAAAGACAAGATCTGAATGTGCACCAGCTTTCCCCTTTCTCACCCAGGCCCACATTGTAGACCCCAAAGGGAGATCCAGCAGTGGGGTCACATGGAAGTCATGAGGTTTTTTAACTGGGTCCCCTTGCTGCGACATGCACTGTCAAATCAACTAAATGCAATAAAATTAGATGACTCCTTTTTCACCAGAAAAACTAAGACTTCATAAATCTGGTCCAGTGGTACTACTCACTGAAAGGTACTGAGGATACAGCTTTTGTGGATGTTTCTAGAGTGCAATTTCCCTGTTTTTTGTAAGCTGAGGTTTTAGTTTTCTTTAAGTAATCCTTACTTACATTTATAAAGCTGCAGTGCACGCATTTCACTTTGCCAGGAAAAGGTGAGGGAGTGCAAACATTAGGTTCAGAATTTCTCAGATGACAGGTTCAATACACATATCCATAGACAGTGAACTGAAACAGAGCATGGAGAAGAACAGTGAGCTCATCTCTCCTAGACCTTTGATTGTTGTTACAGAACAATGTCTATTTTTTGCTGGTTTGTTCAGGAATTTACACTTTATTAATTTCTTCAAAGTTTATCTTCAAATACTTAAAACTGAAAAACTGTCCTTTATGCCATTCATCATGCTTACTCTCAGCTCAAGGGCAAACTTCTTTCAGCAGACTGCTGCTGACTGGGTTTGAGACAACTGGTTAAAAAAGGATCATTCATTATTCACATACACTTTTCAGATGGCAGGGCTTTTGATCCTTTCCTCTAGTTTTGTACAGTCATTTATTCCTGGGCAGGAGTACACGCTGCAGAGGATGCAGGACAAGGACCTGGGCTGTTTTGCTCTTGGAAAATAGAACAGAATTAGATCATGTTAAAGAAGAGATGAAATCCTTAAATACTTATCAGAAGATAGTTCTACGTTAAATAGATCCTAACTAGATAATTCCACTCAACTTCAGTACAATTATGGCAACAAGAGGTGTGGCAATTCTGGAAGTGAAGTTCTGTTTGTTCTAGAAGATGACACACAGCTGTCCCAAACTGCTGAACAGTTTCGACAAACTTCACACTTTGGGCAGCAGTTTGTAAGAAAAAAATAAAAGAAGCTGTCAAATAAAAGAATCCTGTCCAGCTCTTACCAAAGTGTTTTCATTTTCCCTCCTGGCAGCTCGTGTAATGGTGCAATGCATTTTACTGTGTTAGTCCATAACATTCAAACAAATCCTGGGTAAGTAAATGGTATTTCCATCTTTATTTTTATGTCCAAAGAAGATTAATGGGCCTATCTGACATCTTGTTCCCCTACTCTCTGCCTTTCTCCCAGTTTAAGAAGCTTGCGTAAAAAGCAAGATTTTTTTCTGTTAGGTAGTTTTCAGCACCTCAACTTATTACATTTAATTTGAATTTCCTAATGAGCATTCTTTGTTAAGACAGGGAGTTCAAATTAATGATCTGCCCTGACATAACATCAGCACATCTTTTATTACTTACTTCCTCTGTTATTTTTAAGGTATTGCTGCTACTACTGAACTGAAAGAACATGAATGTAGGGTTTCACCTCTGATCTAAGAGCCACAGATGTTAATAGGAATCTATAGTCCCACACACTTTGAAAGGTGCAGGTTTGCTTTTCTCACTGTTAGCAGCTCTTTGTTTCCCCCTTGAAGTGCACCAGCAGCCTTCTTCCTGTGAACCAGCCAGGAAAAGAGAATGGTTGAAACCTCTGCCAGGAAGAAAGGGCATTTAGGTTGAGAATAAATCATCTGTAATTGGAAGGGGGTCAGGTCTGTCCTACGGAGAGCAGGAACACAAGCTTCACACGTTCCTCAAAGCACAAGCTGAGAAACTAGGGATTTCTGATGCCATCACAGCACCTCCACTCCATGTTTTACATCAGTAAATGTAATCTTTTAAAGCAGAATGTCCTACCCAGCCAATTTACAGTGCAGCTAGAGCAGAATATATGCATCCAAATGATAGGTCTTCTTAAGGTCTCAAAACGTGACATATGGTAAAGCAAAATGATCAGCGGTTGAGCTACTTAAGAAATACTGCTTTTCCCCATCCCAAAACATCTCAGTTTTACTGATTTTCAATACCACGTTGCTATCCATTGACATATATCATGTACTGTGAAGAAAAGAGCTAACTGAAAAAACAAACTCACTCACTGGCAAATCACATTTCTGCACAAGTTCCCATGGAAAGCAAACACTTCCGAAAACAAATTGAAACAACAGATAAGCCAAGTTCCCAACAGAATCCAGCTCCGTTCATCTCTATTAATGTAATGGAAAAAGGGCTCCTTTCCTAAGGTGGATCGGAATGCAGCAGGTTAGGAAGAATGATAAAGTGGAAAACCCTTTAAATTCCTCTGTTTGTTCTCATCATCATCTTTCAAATCAGAAAGTGTGTTAACAAAGCACCTGCTGTAGGGCTGTCTCATCTTGTAGGCAGCAAGGCTATGTGACATGGCACTTGCTTCTGTCACCTCACCTTCAGTTTCCATAGGGCTGTGCTTGTGGCAGCTACATACTTGCACCAAATGTGATTTGAAGGGGCCCAGAAATTCACCTCTTCACATCATCTCTACTCTCCAGTTGGAGAATCACCACCCTTTGTCAACCTTTCAGTTACCTCCAGCAAGTCACAATAGGACTTCCCCCTCCCCAGCAATTCCTACCAAGCCACAAGCAGAACTTGAGATTCTCAGGTGGACACAGAAGTTACCCCAACAATGCAAGTATGAGATTGATTGCTCAAAGCTACAATTAAGCTAATTAACTGAAGAAATTATGTGTTTGCTGCAAGCAGGAGTGCTTCTCTGAAGTTCTGAGGGGAAGATTTTTCCCTAAGATAGTGAAGAAACTGTGAGGTGCTGTGACAACTTTACCTCATTTTGGATGACTCCTTGCTCAAAAGAACTCACAGTAACATCTTTCAAGTACTCAGGGAACTCACTATGAGAGACAGGGGTGAGAAAATCCAGTCTGCTAGAGGGCTAGGAGGAGAAATGAAGGACTTCTTACCTGCTGCAATGCAGTCAGCTGACAGAGCAACACACTTATGTGACCCTCTTACAGTATATGCTGTGTTTAGTTGTAAGATGAACAGCAATGATGTACTTATTTTAAAATATTTTTGAAACAGAAAGTACTCAATGCAAAAGGCCACATCAGAGGATCACAGCTGAGGCAATGCAGAAAACAGCACTAAGGCAACAGAAGTTTTCTGTTTCAAAACTCTCGCTTTATGCAATACAGAAAAAAAACCCAAAAGTTTAAACATTTTGAAGACAAGTTGTAGGTGGGAAGGCAAGGAGTGATTATTTCTATTCATTTTTGACTAATCAAAACATTTCTGCAGGCGAATCGCAAAGCCTTGTTTTGATTTTTACTTCTCTGTTCTGTATCAATATATCTAAAGACAAAACATTCAAATCACAGCCAAAAGAAAATAAAACACCATTTGGGAAACATTGAAATAGAATGTTCCAACATCAGATTGATTTTATTTCTTATTTTCTAAAGTGATATACCAGTGAATCATCACAATTTCACACCATGCACTTCACCGTAGACAGGGCTGCACAGACTGAGCCCGGACTCCATGCAAGTTTCTGTAACAAATGAGTAAAAAAATTCCTGCCTGTCAGGACTTTTTTTGTTATTAAAAAAAAACAAAACACCAAACACCACAAAACACAAAACAAAACCCTCCAAACACATCAACTTTGTAATGTTCCATCTGGTAAGTTTCTCTCACCAGGAAGCGACATTTTGCACAGAAGAGCTGGAAGATTATGTATTTAGCATCTGAAACAAGATAAAAAACAAGCTTTCTGTTCGATATTATAACAAAAGGAGAGATTGCTGTTGGCTTCAGTAGCACTTGGAATGTTTTATACAAAGTGATCAGCAACTCTTTTAGTGACAGCCTTTTAAAAACCTCTGAACTAATTCAAAACTACAGTTCTACCCATCCTCCCCATCTTGGGACTACTCCTCAAGCAGAACTTTTATACAAATGGCAATAACCCAGCTACAGAAACAATAGCTGAGAACTACCTGCTCCCTGTACAGGTTGCAGCCCATAATCATCTACTTGGCCTCTGCTGAAAGCACAGCAGTGATTATAGAGCTCTCATTTAGGGCATGTGAATTACAGAAGGATGTTACACATTGAAGTAATCAAAGGCAGTTTAGGTAACAAAGTTGACACAGAATGGATCATTTCCCAAAGAAACATTTCATTTGCATGTAATAGAGCTATTTTAAGTTAATTTTGACATCACATCATGATAACAACACTTGTTGACATTTACAGCATTTTGGTGACAAGCCTTCTTGCGTTGTGATAAATTAATTTTAGTCAAAAGCAATAAATATAATTTCATTTCATAGAGGGAAAAGACCCACCAAAATGCTAAGCACACAGCTATTCCCACTGCTGTATGGAAGACGAATTGGCTGTCTGAGCAAATGTGCCATAGGACACAACCTTCAGGAGCTTGAGAAGTTAATAAGGAGGCATTTTGAAAGATAGATGCACACAACTGCACATACAGGGAAACTGAATTCAGACAAATACCACCATCATCTGTCATTTGACAGAAATGCTTCCTTTGTTCCTTGTGAGTTATCTCGGGGGGAAAAAAAATAATATTATAAACCGCGTATATTCTTTAGTGCAGATGCAAAGATCACAAAGCCAGAGCCATTGCGTGGTAGCAAACAGGACAGGGGAAAGGGACCCCAAACCAGCAATCAGCGGTCCTAAGAAACCCAAGGCAGTAAGAACTAGCTCTGGACAGAGAAGAGGAAATGGTCCCTTTGGATCATTGGCACTACCTTTACTCCTGGCCACCCCCATGTGGCTCAACAGAGAGGAAAGGTTGCCAGGTGTCAGACACAGGACAGTATAGGACATCCAGAAAAAAATCTATACTGGCACTTGAGCAGAAAAGGTATGTTTTTAGTCTTTTCAGAGTTTCTTGTAGAACAGGAAAGGCCCACTGGATGTATTTGTAAACATAACTGCAGAGAGGTAACAGATAGTGAGACATTGTATCTTCTGAGAGGATCTCCAGGAACACACATTCCATACCTTTCTGTGCTGCAGCATGAGTATAACTGGTCCAAATAAGCCTTGGGCTGAAACATAACTCCTGAAATATTTTCATTTATACCAATTAATGAGAAGCCTTATCAAGGTATAGATCAAGGCACATAGATTTCTCTCCTTCCCTCAGAAGTTCCCATTCCTATAAGCTCATTAATTTACTTTTTATATTAAGCTCTCGTCACAGTTATAACTTCCACTAAGTGGTTTCAAGGTTGAAACAAAACCCTTGTTCTACAGAACATGTGGAAAACTAGCATAATGCTTGCATTGCAAGAAAGAATTACATTCCCTCCTCCAAAACTTTCAGATGCACTCTGTCTTACAGCATTAGTCAACTTAACAAAGGAAGAAGTCTAATTTACATGGAGGAATGTGAAATCAATATGTTGGCAGATATGTATATGGATATACACAGATTAAATCCTAATGAGGAACAACTCTCAGATAGGATGTCCGCTGGCCAAAATTGGGTAAGAAGATCTTGTGAATTATCTGGTTTTACTGTGTTTAACTTAGTAAATATTTATACCTCCATTTCATCAAATGAATTTGTTAGTGAGGAAAAAGCATAACTCTAATGAAACCGGATATTTGGTTATCCAAAGTCTCTATGCTAAAGACAGTCACAACTCATGAGGAAGTGTCCAAGTTGCACACACACAGGCAGAAGACCCCACATTTACAGGTGACTTGACAAGCTGCCAAACTCTTCAGTGATTTTCTGATTATTTATAATTCTATTTAGCCATTTAATTGGCATAATAAAAGCAAGCTATCAGTTAACATGCTTATCAAATGTCCGTTTGTGCCTTGTTGTAATTGATATCTAATCAACAAACAATCACATGTTGTTTGATACCAATTAAACGTCTCAACAGTTCTTTCAACTTATTACCCTAATCAGAGTCTAATTGTGCACTCAACATTTCAGTAACATTTGAGGTAACACCCTGCAGACCATACCTAGCTCCTTTATCCTTGCAGAACCTCAGTAGCTGTTAGGCATCAATATTTAATTCCTAATAATTGCTTTAATACATCTAAGCAAGCCACTTACAAGATTATTGTTATTTATAACAAACAAGATGAGTTTGCTTTAAAAACTTGTAATTTACACTTAAGGAAAGGGAACTTATATGAAATATGCACAATGATTGGCTTTGGCTAATAGTTTCCTTCCCAAATAAGAGAAGGGTCAGCAGCTCTTATGCCTGCATGAACACTGTTGTATATAAAAAGACAAAAGTTGTGCAAGTCTACAGCACCTACTTTCAGTGTAAATATGAAGAAATAAGGGGAAAAAATTCTGTCATGAAAGAAAAAAAAGGTAAGTTACAGTAAATTAAAAAAGGCATAGGTGCTTCATGAGTCCCAGCAGTCCTGGTTCTCAGCAATATTGTTGTATCAAGAAGGAACAACAGGCACAAGCACCGCAAGGGACAGCTGTCTCTTCCCTACCCTGAACAAAACACCTCACCTGTAAAGTCATTTAGTATTCTTTCAAAATGACTCCCTCCTCCCCCTTGACTTTTAAGCATGAACCATTTTTCATCTACCTACAAATGAAATGAAAATAAAACAACAGAATGTGATGTTTGGGGTTTGTTTTTTTTTTTAAACCAACACCAGTAATTCCTGTCCCACCACACAGCTCTACAGTCTTGAATGTAAGATATGAAGAGAAGTCGTAAGAACCTGGGACACACTCTTCAGGCCCATGTTTTTCCCAGCTCAGACTACCCAGCTCCCTGCTTTATCTGTTACCTGGCTGATACTCAGCAGTGATTAGTATTGGAATAGCAGCAAGGCTCACTATGGATCACAGAAAATATCTTTTCAGCAGGATGTGATAGTACATCTGGAAAGAAGCCAAGTATTGATCTAATTTAATGGAAAGTTCAATCACACAGTGTAAGAATAGGTCTGAATATCTGCATTGAAAAGGCCTTAGGTGCAATTGTTGATCCTTGTCCCATGTTTAAGTCTAAAATGCAGCCTTTGTGCAAGCCACTTCTCCTGGAGACAGGAAAGCCTTATTTTCAGTGTATCCTGTATCTTTTGAAAGGCCTTGTTCAGATGAACAGATGTAGTTTTCTAGGAGGAGAAAGGTTTAGCAACTCTCAAATTTGAGTCTTCCTGCAGCTTCAAGACAGTATCCAAATAGCAACACAGAGCAACCTCTCCTGCTTCACAACTGAAATGGCTTGAAAAATGCACAAAAAAAGTCCTTAGACTGAAAGGGAAAAGGTAATGAAATCATAACAGCTTTAGATTAAAAACAAACTCACTATTTTGACTAGGAAAAGAGTGGGACAGATGCATGTTTACAGAATGCATTTTTACACCTCCTTGCAGGGCTGAGTAATCCTGTGTCAGAGATTATTCTGCAGAGAAGAAAACTTAAAGCAAAACTTCTTTCTAAACCATGTATTCCCTCTCTGCCTTATTAAAAAAATAGAAAATTGTTTGTTCATATTCTTTCTCGTTTTGGGTCATTAATAGCACCTGAGTAGCTGCAGGATGAATTGCCATTTTAGTAGAGTGCTAGAGTTCAGATCCTTGACTTAGTCCAACAAGACTATTAGGAAGGTGATCAATGGACCATTTACTTGAAAGACAGGAGGACAAATGGTGATTTATCTTCTCCCTAGCTGGCCACCTATTTCCTCAAGCAATCATGAAATTACTATAGCCATGAAGGCAGCAGCCACTATTTCTTCTCCAGGCTGGAATTTTAATTGAGAAGGGAACTCTGAGTCATCAGGAGACTCGAAGGAAATCAGTGAGCACCACAGGCTCATTGATAAATGACTCCACAAGTCACCTGAAACAGTTGAACAGTGACCAGTTCCCTCACCAATCACAATGGACCTGAAGTTACCTAGAGCCCCAAATGGTGTTTCTAGGAATGACAAAGTAAATAGTATCCAGGAACCACAGAGATGGACAAAGCGCAACAAAGCCAACTCTTTTGGCTCCCAGACTTGACATAAAGCTCAATAGCATTCCTTAAAGAGAGCTCAAACAGCTCTGATGGTTGTCAAGCATTTTTTTGCCAGGGAAGTCATGCAGAAACATTTTTGACTGAATGCATTTTGGCATACGGTTGCCACAACTGTGATTAGTGAACACGTGCTCACTTGCAATGAAAGTACATGTTGAAGTCTATTTTGTACAAAATCTAGTGGAGAGTAAATCTTAAACTGAGATTCCAGGAACGTTCTCATTTAAAAGCTGCTTTTCACAAGTTGGAAAAACAAGCCATAATGCTCCCCTAGTGGCTTAACACTGATATAGAAATTCTTGACTAATTCTAAAAATCTAAATGCAGCAGTAACATTTTATAGTAACTGCCCAGGGAGAGGGCACGAGGGCAAGCATGAGCTATATCCACTCCATCTATAACCTAGTCTTCACAGCTGCTAGAGAACTCACTTCAGAAAAAGCAGACCCTGTTTCACTTCTCTATCCTGGGTGAGGGACTGCAAGCCCATGTCTCACAGCAGGCTTGTGTTAATCCCAGGATAACTGTTTGGTAGAAGAGTGAAGTTGGAGCGACTGAGCAGCTTCACTTCCTGTTGAAGCCATTCCAGGAAAGAATTTCAAAACATAAGCGACAAAAGAGTCAAGATATGCAAAAAAACTACTCAGAGCACTCAGCTAGGAAGTGACCCTGTTTCATTATTAGCAGCAAATAGTTAAACTGACACTTCCAGCAGGCAGCAAACCCCTGGAATGGGACACAATTTCATTAACACTCTCCTCACCAACACGTTCTAGTGCTCGGGTAGGTTCTTATTTCTCAGCAAGTTTGTGCATGCTCATCTCTCTACTTTGGCCACAGAACCATGTGTTAAGGCACCCAATTCTTCCCAGGCCCTGTTCTAGGAACCACAGATAGCACAGGAACACGTCTCTCCTCTGAGAACCAAGTGCCTAAAGTCTAGCAAGCCCCTTCTTTCTGGACACCTCAGTCATTTGCTGAGTCTGGTCCTGAGAATCATATTTCAAGTCCTGAGCATACATTGCAAAATATGACTTTCACTTACTACTAACCTGAATCATATTTGAACCAGTGACTTAAGTTGAAAGGTTCATGCATTTTACTGTCACTCCATGAGTCATCCAGACCCTAAGGCAGAACGTTTCTCAAATGAAAAGACTGAAAGATTTTGCTGGAGGCCAAAACCTAAGTACCTTAAAACTGTCTATGCATATTTCCCTGTTAATCATGTTAATTAATTTCTGACTCTCCTACTTAAACCTGTGTGACTTCTCTGAAACAAATGCAATAAAAAAAATTTTTTCATACACTACATTGAAATAAAAATTTTATAACAAGTGCTTTTTGTTTCAGCAAACTTTACAGGGTTTATAGGAAAGGTCCAGGTTATGGAAACAGCTTTGTTTTTGAAAGCAAGTAACCACCATAGATTCAAGTTTTATCATCTACCGTGTCTGTAATCAGGACAACTAAGTTTTTGTTGTTCTCCTTTACAAAATGTAAAAAATGTTTACTATATGTGCTGTTGAACTGCTTCATGTGGTCCTGGATGTGGCTTAAAGGTGGTTATGAAGTCCATGGATCTACCATTAAATGTTTTATAAACAAAATTATCCTACTATTAAAAATATACAGGGCTTTTCTTTTTTCCAAGCTGTACTGACAAATGTTGAGCCCCATCAGATGTGGAAAGAAAAACATCAACACCAAGCTACAATCAAGTACATTACTTCTTGTTCAGTTCACTGGTCCATCAAACCACTTCAGCATATCTTTAACCAAAAAAAAGAGTCCCAAGAGGAAATAAACATTAAGCAAACATTTGTTTGCCAAATTAGGATGTAGGTCTCAAGTTGAACTGCTATCTCAAATCCCCCTGCTTTGTAAAGGCTTCACCTGTTAGTCCCTCACCCTTCCGTGGCACACACCTTTGTCAGATAGAAGGTGCTTGTGTAGAATTAAATTTCCTTTCACCACACTCATTCACAACAGAAAGTCCCCATCTGGTGGCACAAAGCAGACAATCCCACGGGATACAGCACACAAATGGCAGGCGCGTCTGCAGTTCTTCAGGCTCAGGACTGAGCAAGTTGCTGTGGCTCACCAGCGCAGTCCTGTGCAGTGTGAAAGCATCCAGCTGAGAAGCACGCAGGGATTTTGTCCAGCTCATTAACTTCACCCAATGTATCTACTCACTTCTCACAATGCTATGCATCGTGTGGAACTGCCAGAACAAAATGGCCCTGGAAACAGCTGAAGGTTATGTGCGAGTTTTTGGGTGGGTTTTTTTCCCCCCGAAGTCTTGGTGTTTGCGCTTTGGGGGTTTTGTTTGGGTTTGTTTCATTCTGGGTATTTTAAAAACAAAACCAACAAAGCAAACCCATCTGTTCCTTTCTTCCTTCCCCCCCTCCATAGCATGCCAGCCGCAGTTATCTCTGCAGGACAGAGTATGCGCACCCTGCTTTAAGAGAACCTTTTTGAAAGAGAACTTGGCTGCTTTTACAATTGTAGCTTCCACTGCTATGGAAGGAGAAGTAGGACACAGGCTGAAATGGCCTTTCCAGACAGGAGCAGACAATGCAGCAGGCTGCTCTAGCCTTGTCACTGCAGCATCCAGCCAGCATTTCATTATGCTTAAGTATGACAAGTGACATTGTACAGCTGCCATTTCCTCGGATCTTCACAAAAAAAACCCCAGAAAGTATCTCAATAAGCTCTTCCAGCAGACATAACTGGAAATTGTTAAATTGCACCTTAATAATACAGCTTGTAGGGATTGTGTTGGGAACAATAACTTACCTCTTACTATACATTCCCCTGCATATGCAGGGTTTGGTAGAGGTCACGGGTACTGATAAATTTGGTTAAAACAGAGCCTGTTATTTTTGGCACCATAAGTTACCTGCTGCCGGATACTGCTGTGAATATTAAAACAGTTTGGCTAGTCACTGAAACAAAATAAAATCGAGTGCTTTCAGCCACTCCAGAGCAAGACCAAGGGACAGGATGTCCCTTTAATCCAACAACTCATTTCAGTTAAATCTGACAACAAGATCTGACAAGGTTAAATACTTAAACATTTAATGGAACTGTGGCCAGCAAAGGAGGTAATTCCTATTAATTATCTCCTGAAAGTTTGTAATGTGAGCTCAATTCATGATAGTCACATTCTGGAATATAGCCATTACTGATACTCCAAACTACAAAAGTTTTAGTTGCTACTAGAAAATTTGAACCACAATACTCAGTACGGAAATCTGACTTAATTAGCTCTGCTGATAGTAGGGCTGCTTTATCAGATGTGTCTGCAGTACACAGATTAACCCTTTCATCTAAATCTCCTATATTTCACATATCATTCCAGACAAAAATACTGGTATGAAATTCAATATTTATCCGTATTTAATTTTTTTCCTGCTGCCTGCTTCAACAAAAGTGAAATTTGGTGAGGTAAAACTTCCAGTTTTAACAGAGTTTGGTTTGTAGCTTACCTTTATTTTCATGTGGTCATTAACGATCGGGGGAACAAACAGGGAGGAGAAAGAAGCCCCCTTACCCCACTTCACAACACCTCTATTCATGTTTGGTGGAACAGCCAAGCTTGCACCTGCTCACCTTATAACCTACTGTTGAGTGAAAAACTTCTGATTTTATCAGTTTTGTTTCCTTGGCTTTTTATTTTTAGCAACAGCTAACAAAAGATGTGTCCAAGCCATCAGTCATCTGCATTATTGTACTGTGCTTATGAACATGTGCTTTACAGCAGGGAAAAAGGCTTCATTTATTGCTACTTACATGTATAATATAGCAGTAATATAACAGCCATAAAGTGAGTCCATGTACTGTCAGCACACTGGCATATAACAGCCTTTCCAACAGAATCACTGTTAGTTAATATTTATTCTCAGGAATGCATCATGATGCACTGACTCTTCATTATTTAATCTATTTTCAAAAAAATACTAGAGCTTTTACAACCAGTTTAGGGAGAAAATATTTAAGATCAAAGTGAATTCCACAGTTCCCCGACAAAGACAGTGCTCAGTTCTTGGTCCGCTGCTATTTCAAAAGACAGATTTCCACACCAAAAAGGAAATAAAAATAAAAGGAGTAACAGGAAGGAAGGACACACAACTACAGGTATGAGAAATAACACATCAAAACTAAGTCTGGAAGATTTGATAATATGCAATATTCAAAGGCCAGTATTCCAACCACAATGCATTCTCCTTTTCCTTCTCAGTGAATTCCTCTGGCAGATTGACCACACAGTTTACTCATATTTTTTCTATTTTAACTTTTAACTGAATAAACCAGTTGATTTTCATCTTCAAACTCCTCTCCAATGTCACCCTCAATGTTACCTTTTTTTAGCAAGGAGTTCCTTACTCTCTTCTCTCATCTCTACACAGTACTAAACCCAGCAGAACAAAGACATCCAGATCAATACTTTCAATTCCAGCTCGCTCACAAATAAAAGGAGTTTGCCAAACCTGGACCTTAAATGATGCATCCCACCACACTCTGAAAGCACGACACTGGAAATGAAGTTTTCTTATATTTGTAGAACTGTTAAGGATTAGTGGTTTCTCCAAATATCTGGCAATTTCACTTCTGAAGCCCCACTATTAGAGTGTCAGCCTGTTTTCATGCAACACTGCTTCCTATATATGAAATATTTCCTAACACAAATGCATTTCTTCTTACACTGCTCTTTCCACACTGAGTTTTCACTTTCATGAACTTTTTTTCTGTCTTGAATATGAATCAGATTTAGGTACTCATTGTGCAAGTGCTTATACATGTGCTGGACCTCACCTGCCAAGCCATTCTATTGTCTCTGGAGAGACTCTTGGGTACAAAAACAAGGAGTTGAAAACACTGGCAAGACAGTGGTCTTATTTTACACGCTGATGAAACAATCTTACAGAATGACACAGCTCCAATAACAGCAAGACTTTACCACCACTGATGAACTTTACACCAAGATGTAGGACTTTGCTTTGAAGGGGGTGGGTAAGAGAGGCAGGGGGAAATCTGCCAGGACTGCTGTAGAATTTTCTATGATTTCCAACACAGTCAGGTTCTCAGAAGGCTTGTGACCCTGTGAAACAACTGTGGTTTGATAATCAAAACAGACTTCTTGTTGTTCTTGCCTCCAATGAATTTTAAGACATTAGACTGAATACAACATGGTGCCCCTGTTGCACACACACTCTTACTCAATATGAAAGGGCAGTTGTGGTTCTATCCTGTATCAGCATACGTAGGTTAGCACATATGGAAGAAGCTTTAACACCATAGGAGCCATTTTCCCTCAAGCCACAAAACAAAATTACTGAGGTGCAGCAGCATCTCTTGCAATAGGCTGTATCACTGGGACAGAATCCAAAACAGTGTGTTTTGATGAATGGTGAGAGAGAAGCATGACAAACAGCACAAGGCTCATATAAAAAACTCCACTTTTCCCAAAATGAAATGTCACCTTTTAACCTTTGATTCCCAGAGCCCACACTACTACTGATATCTCCCCACTGTTTGACAAGAGGTCACTGACTCTGTCATTTGTTAGAGATGTAAGTAGAAGTGTCTGTCCTGTTTCTCCAACAACCACCTCTTAAACCTTAACTAGAACGTCTTTACTTAAACTTAAAACTCTACAGTCATAAGGGAGAAGAGGAACATCAAAAGCATCCTGTGACTAACCTTGATTTCTTAAGCAGCTCGGAGGTGTTCTTGATAAGCATGAAATTGTGTTTGCCTTCTGATGCATGACAGACATCAAACATCAAAATGGTGATATGAGTATGACACCGGTTTCAGCAGCACTGAGAATAACTCTTTATGATCCTAAACAGCTTGAATTACAGAAGAGGAGTTTCTAGGGCTGTAAAGTTCAAAGTAGTATTAATTCTGACAGTTGATGCCATTTTAAGAATTCAGATGCTTTCTTTGTGCCTGAACTGAAGCCACCCTTCCCTTTTATAATCAGTGCTTCATGTCCCCCTTCTGTCACAAAAACTGGTATTTCCTGATATTTTGTTCTGTTCTTATGCCTTGTAGCAGTTCATCATGACTGACTTCCTCAGCAGCATCTGAGGAAGCCTGTAAGTAAATGTTAACTGAGGTAAACAATAAAAGGAACCATCTTGGGCTGCACTCCACAGCAGGGCCCCAGCCCACCCTCCCTGGGCCCTGTTCTCTCTCCCATGGCACACCATCACCCCATGCTGCTCCCCAGGGAATCATACAGTCATTAAGGCTGGAAACGCCCTCTAGGATCAAGTCCCCCCTAAGATTGCCAGGTCCACCACTAAACCATGTCCCTAAGCACCACGTCTACACTTTTTGAACACTTCCAGGGATGGTGATTCCACCACTTCCCTGAGCAGCCTGTTGCAATGCTTGATCACCCTATCAATGAAGAAAATCAGGGAGTGAGGTCTCAGCCAGTGCCAGGGCTCCCAGTCCAGCACTCCTGGAGCCTGTAGGTGGGGAGAGCCCTGATTCAGGGCCTCTGCCCATCCCCTGCTCCCTGTTTTCCTGCTGACCCAAGTGCCCCCACTGAGCCCTGGCACAGCACTCTCACCAATGCTACAAGCCCCACACAGCTTCTCCCTGAGCCCCACAGGGACAGCAGTGACCCTCACCCAGTGATCAGGGTCCTGAAACAGTGCTGCTGTTTGGACAGTACAACGCCAGAAAGTATATCCATTCCAATCCTAATTACATAAATCAAATGCAAGTTCCAAAAAAAAAAATCTCCAAATGCCACATAATTCAGCTGTGGAGCTCTACACTTATATGGTCTGATTAAAACCTTGAATCCCTTTTGCTTGGGATCTTCTTGAAGAAAAGAAAACTGGAGAACTGCATTTGATTTTGTCTCAGGGCTTTAGCACAGTCTGGATTTCTTGGTCCTGTCATCCTCCCTTAGCACTGTAAACAGCCTGTACATAACCAAGTAAATCATCCCAGTTCCCAAAATCATCCCAAAAAACTGCAGATTTAAATATAATAAACCCAAACTAACATCAAACTACACAGAGGAAAATGGAGACAATCTGCCCCATCATGAGGCTATTTAAATGCAGATTTTTGGGTATCTGCTATTAAGTATCCTTATCCTTAAGATGGACTTGCTGGGAAACAAATGCTTTGTTTTGGTTGCACCATATTTCATTCTTGACAACAATCACATTCTAAGCCTGAGCTTAAGTCACAAACCTTAATTTTATTTTTTTGAGGATAGTATGGAAAGAAAGTAAAATAAGCAATACTGCCTAAATTCCATAGAAAATGGGGTGCACATGCACCTGAGAAGATGAAACAGGGAACAGGAAATAAGGGCTATGTGTTCCTTTCTAAGAAAAATAAGGGCCTCACTTATTTTAAAATAGGATCTTCATGAAAACCGCACCCCAAACACTGCAATTAGGCTTCAACATCTTGAGATTTTACCTAGAAACATTGTAGCTTAATGTTTCACTTTGACTGAGTACATTTCCCCCTACACACACGGAGATGTCCAAGGTCAGTGAAATGAGAAGCCTGCTCAGTTATGTGAGAATCTGTCAAGATAGTAACAGAGATCCTGACAGCATGATGACCCAGAAGGCATCATAAGCCAGCAGAAAGCACTTTAGTCCAAATATTCTGACACCAAAGAACTGAAAACAGTCCAAAATCATTTGCATGGTTTCCAGAGCACTTCCTCTACAAAAGAATTTCATCCTTCACTGCATTTTCCTTCTAAATATTTCCTATCATTATTACTAACAAGGCCATTTTAATGATGACCACAGATGTGATGGCTGATGGGATGTACTAAACCTCGTAATTGTTCTTACTAGGGAATTTATTATCAGTCAAATATTATCAAGGAGACATAAGAATTGAATGCTGACAAAACAAACTTTTACTGCTGACATTCATCTCTGTTACTGGGACCACATCTTCCAGTAGTAAGACCATGTCCATTTATAGAAATAAATGGGCACACAGCAACACTTAAGCTCTGAACAAGCTATCTTGAGTCCTTATATCTGCCTTAAAATCTCCAAATGTACAAGATTAACCTACAGAGAGCTACCCAACTTCAGGTCATCTCCATTTACAACACAAGACCTGAGATAAAATCACCCTGGAAACTATTTTCATGACTTGCTTTGCTTAGTTTTTTTTTGGAGATGCTTTACAACAAAGGAGAATAGTATATGCTAGGACTGAAGCCATGTCCCATTTCTCCAAGTATCTCTACCATCACCTATCATCTCTGCAGCACAGAGCCTGGAGGAAGTTCTTAAAGCCTCCAATTGTTCAGTTAGTAACCAGCTGCAAATAAACCACCTCTAAACAAAAAACCCAGACTGCAGTTTTCACTATTCTCAGTATTGTAAGGTAACAGATCCCATTTGAACCATAAACTACAAAACATTGCTTTGATTTATAATTTTGTAAACACACAATTCTAAACACACATAAGCACACACTTCTTCCTGTTTCTGAATTGACAGATTGAAGGTCCTTGATAATTACACAACAACCTTTTTCTAGCAAGGTTTTATTTGATCAACAGTACCCAAATCATTTTGTTCACCACCAGAACAATCAATAACAAAACTGGTAACCAAGAAGCCAAATTTAATCTTTTAAACAAGACACATAGTTCTACCTGTGTCATTCTGTTTTATATATCAGAGAGAAGGAAAAAAGTGAACCTTGAAATGCAAGGTTGCCTTTGGCACCACTCAGTTCTGCTGCCTGTACAGAACTGAGGAACCAATAATGAAGACTATTTTCACTTTTCATTCCTGAAAAACTTTGCAGGAGGGAAAGAAAGGAAAAAAAACACATTTTCATCTGTATTGTTTCTGTGCAGTAATACCCCTTCATTGTCTGTGGGAGAAGAGGTATTGACTTGAGAGCTCCTCAAATCTTTTAATGTACATATTATCAGTTTTATTTTGTAATTCCCTCTATTCATTTCAGCTTCATTGTAGATGCCTTGATATTTCTAGTAAAAATATATGAAAACATCTCTTGACTCTGCTCTGGAATCATGACTAATATTGTATTGTTACCACCACTCATACAAAAGTCATTTACTTCATTTTACTCAACCTTAAAGTGATACCTTTGTGTGACATTCATAATCTTTACTTTTCAACTTTACAGCTGTGTGTGCCATTTCTCAACTGCCATCATTTAAAATGTTTCCCTGTACTGCTTCAATTGCATTAACTAGTGTCATTTGGAAAGGCAGATCTGACTTCCACTTCTGTTGGGATGGTAGCAACTTTCAAACAGACTTTTGAGAGCCACAGGAAAGGAGGTGGGCTGGGTTTTTTTTTGTTTGGTTTGTTTGTTTGTTTTAAATTCGGAGAGAAACAGCAGCTAAAAAAAGGTATTCACTCTGGTAAGAACACTCTGGTAAGAACACTCTGTCCTAGGCTATTTTTCAGAATGCCTTCATTTTTCCCCCATGGCAGGGGGGTTGTAACCAGATGACTTAGAAGGTCCCTTCCAACCCTAAGCATTCTAAGGGTCTATGAAATGTTTGTCCCTAAGCATCTGTCCATAGGCTTTTGAAAGTTTAACTTTGTAGAAATAACACACATAGCAACACAGATAATGTTCTCCCTTAAGATTCTACTGTGAGATAAAAGGTAAGAGGCTGCACCTGCTTTTGGGGTGACGCTTTCCTGTCCTCTTTCCTTCTTTAATTCACATCTACACCACCCAAAAGGAAGAGATAATACAGAACCAGGATGGTGCATCAAGGTGATAATTCAACATCCTTTTCCTTTCAACAAACCCACAATTGATATTGATCTGGCAGTGACTCTCAGTTTTCAGAGAGACAGAAAACATCTGTGCCTTCCCCATACCTCAGTCCTTGCAGGTCCCATGGCTGCCCACACAGTTCTGGGAGCACTCAGGCTGCTAACACAGTCTCCCAGACCCTGACACATTGAAAGACTGCCTAGTTCACAGGGCTCTGTCCTTAAACACAGTGCACTCTCTTGTTTTAGACCAGGCACCCCTCCAGGTTTTCTCCACAGCCAAGTTCTCATGACAGGAGAATTCTGATGCAAGTACCCTGTGTTCTGCATTAGGGACAGAGCACCATCCCAGGACTGAGCCCGAAACCTGAAATGACTTTTCTATCCCTACCTTCAGGCTCCAACTTTCCCAAATTAAGACCATTAGAATCAGCTGTTTGCTGCCTGGGATAGATTATTTCACACAGTAGTTGCCTAAGGGCATTACACTTACATTACACTGAGCCATTACACTTACACACACACATATATCTCACCACTCTGACAGTCAAAGAAAGGGCTCACATGCAAAACTCCATCTGCCATTGAGTTTCACATTATTAGGTTCTTGTTTCTTCTTCTCCCATTGCTCAAAGTCGCTTCTTCTGTTATAATTTCACACACTTACATACAAAAAGCCCCATTTCTCTGAAGTTGTGTTTTCTCCACCCGACCCCAGTAGAGGACAACTGCTTCACTATCAAGAGAGCAACTAAACCCAAGAAAATCTACCTTCATCACACAACAATAGTCCTAAAAATAGTGAGGCGAAACACCGACTTCAGAGGCTTAATATTTCTTTCAATTTTTGTTACACTGCCTGCTTAAATGTTTCTATTGTGATGTGTACCAAGGGAACATTTAATAGACCTGCACCTGGATGGAAGTAGGCTTTCATTTACCTTCAAGGTTATTTTCACAAAAGCATTACCTTTTCCCCTTTTATCACAAAGCTTCAAGTCCTTCATCTGCAAATTATGAGTTCCAATACAATTGCCAATACAGGAAGTGATAGACCATCTTTAGTAAGGAACATCATCCTCCCCTCCCCTTCTTAACACTGGGAGAAAATTACAAATGAGTCATTATGGAAAATGCTCAGCAGGCCAAGTACTGCACTATATGCAATTTGGGAGCTTATTTTCCTCTCAGAATAATAAATTAGTGACAACCCACAGTTCTTCAGTTTAATCTGAAGGATTGTATTTCTATTAGAGGAAACGCCAGTTTCCTTGTATCCTGCTTCTTAATTTCTTCTATTATCTCCCACAACATGCCTCCTAAACCTCCACACAGAAAAGCTACACTCAACATGGTATCCAGTCAGTGGATTGGAGTCTAAGCCTACAGCTGTCCTTGTCTACATCAGAAAGAGCTATTGGGGGGCACTTGAGAAGCAACAATCCCGTGTTGCACAGGGATGTTGTGAAGCAGAGCTCAAAATGGGCAGGATTTTCCAGCCACTGAGGCAGCCCCTGCTCAGAGTCTGCCAAAAAAATGTTTTCGAACCTAAGCGAAAGATTAAGGTGCTCTAAGAAACCAGAGAACAGGTGGCTCATGGGATTACAACTTGTTCTGTACCTATTTTGTCTCATCCCAATACCCCTGGAAATGGCAGTCGTTTGTGGCTGAGAGGCCTGATGGTCTCTGCTCTGTGGCTGCACTGCTGAGAGTGAGAAAATCATAGCTACCATATAAGAGGAGGGAGGGACCACAACTTCTTAGCACAAAGCCACAGGCAGAAAACTAATCTGCATCTTCACAGTAAAAAAGCAAAACAGAGGCTCTCAGACTTTCTCGAAAGCATGCAGACTCCCTGCCTACCAATTGCATCAAGCCAACCCAGAAACACTTAGTATTAGCATTTAGATCCACTAATTATGTAAGAAGACAGTGTACTCTCGAGAAGAAATTAAAACAGGCCCTGGACTCTCAGCCCCTTCACAATGATACTTTATACTTGGTAAAAACCTGTAGTCTTCTGCTTAGACATTATTAAAAAAAATAAATAAAGAACGAAAAAATCCACAACAATAAAACAGCAACAACAAAATCAAAAAGCCTCCATAACAAATACTCACCCTTTCCCCGTCACCTGCTGGCAGGAACTCTCCAGCAGGAGATCTACTGGCTTTTTATCTCCTCCCCTAATCATCTCATGGTGATTACTTCACCTAAATAGCAGCTGTTGCCCCTTAACCCCCACCTGTAAGCGAAAAGAACCAGCCCAAATTGTATCTGCAGGTTCATAACGAACTAGAATAAAACAGGAGAAAACGTGTTGGTTGCACCTGTTTCATTAGCACTACACTCTCCTCGAAGTTACTCTAATATGTGTGCATGTTGCCACTCATACAGTGTGGCAGAAGATATCTTTCTCAAAAATATACTAAATAAACCAAATATATTGCCCTAGGCCCTAGTCGCAGATCTCCTCAGGACCAGAGTAAGAAAATCACCTGTGTAAACTCAGTCTTGTTTGGAGCCAGCTGTAATGAATCTCCACTGATTAGCATGGCAAGTTTTTTCCTCTCATCACTTCATCACTTTATTTATTCAGTCAGTCTGGGAAACGAGGTGTTTATTGCCACTTTTAACCCCGTATTTAAGCCTAACCCTGTTTTAAGCGTTATTAATTCAAGTTTGGTACTTTATCTGTGTCTACCTTATGGGCCTTGAGCATGTTGTCCCAAATTCCTCTTTCCCCATATTTGATAGTTCCTGACTTTTAAGGCTCTTAAAGAAATGCGTTTAGGGCCACCTCTTTCAGCAATGCTTTTCTGGGCAGGTTTGGTAGGATGAAAAGCCCTTCTCAGAGCTCAGCATGAGAAGTGGGTAGTTAGAATGCTGACCTCAGAACTCTGCAGTCTTCAGATGCAACCAGTTCTCAGACCCACAAATGAACAGCTCCATCTAAGGACTTTTTTGGCGGATCTGGTTTTAAAATGCCCTTATCAGCACACGGTTGAGAATTGCATCTCTGGTTTCAATTGAGATTTTACTCAGCTCAGCACTAGGCTTGATCCAGCAGCCTGTGGTTTGTTGCATTCTTGTTCTGAGCAATCTATCTGTTAAACAGAATGTGAGCTCAAAAAAACCCTTTTTCTCTTCAGCATTTTATGCCAGAATGGCTGTCCTGCACATCCATTCGGGTATACAGCAACTGCACTGTATTGTTTTGAATTGGACTTCACGAGTCCAACAACATCACAAACGAGGGTCATGATGTCGCCCTTCTGGCAATTGGTAGCTCAGCTAAAAGTTATTGCTGTCACTCATGATAATTATCCATAAGAACTTGGAAAGGAAACAATTATTGCTGTACCAAACCACTCAATGGCTCCCTGATTTTAAATTCCACTGCAGTTACATTGTTTTGACATATGTCAAGTGACACATCAGAACAAAAAAAGCACATTTAAAACTGAAAAGTACCTTTTCATTCTTCATACCTGACTTCTGTATCTCTGAAGAAAATTAAAGCTTTACCCTTCATTTCTAGCTGTATATTTTAGCAGCTGCATTAAAACAATCTGTAAAATCTAATTTCCTTTTTGCTTTCTCAACTGCAGCAACACATAGGTTTGAGTCATAAGATACAAGAGTTCAAAAGGACTAAACTATTCCATTTGAGATATTATACCACTCATCAGCATCTATATAATAATATGATTCTTATTCTTGAAAAGATTTTTTTGCAAAGAAATTAGCAGACAATTAGATAACTTTAAATTAATACATGGGCATGTGATAAAGTGTCCGACCAAAAAACTGGGAAGAAGGAATGGTAAATCAATGTATAACTAATATTTGCTTATTATAAGGCTTTGGTTTGGTTGGTTGTTCTCTCTTTTTTTCTGGAGCAGGACAGCATTATCATCTCAGATTTTGCCTGCATAAAGTGGGTCCTAGAGAGATACCTGTGACTTAGCCCTGCTTATCCATCAGGCAGAGCTGAAAAGACATATAAGTCTGCTTCTAGAGAAAAATCTCTTTATCACCATGTGCAGTGTTGGCACAGCTGCTTTCATTTACATCCAGCTACACTTCAGGTACTGTTGAATGGGCACGTTGTAATCCTGAATTTACTGTGGTTTGTCTGCTTCTTTCCATGGATACATCCTTAATGCACCCATCTGACTGGGATAAATCATAGCTGAGGTCTTGAGTAAAACTGAGAAGGACTGAATTGCAACAGCGAGCCCCCAGATTGCCTTCCAGAAGGACACAAGTGGATATGACACGGTGGGGATCACTTTTTAGCATTTTTTAGAGTCATTCACGAATCAAAATGTGCAAAGCAGATTTCAATACACCAGATGTTTGGGCTCACTGTAAGGGCGTTATTTAGCATCTACATTATTTAGCATCTACATTGTTTAGCAAACAATAACCTAAGAAAAGGAGTGGGTCTCAATGATAGCTAAAGGAACAACTGGAAAACTGACATTCAAAACCGTCTTGGTGGGAAAAAGGTACCAAAGCTGATAAAAGTTTTCCTCACACCAATGAAAATCAGTAACTGGGTAACCATCCACCTAAATCAAGTATGTCCCAAATGACTGCAGAGAAATAAAGGTACAGTTACTGAATTCTGTGCAAATAAATTGCTTCAATGGTACCTTAACCAAAGAGAATACTAGAAATTACTTAAAATAAAAAGATACAAGTAGGCAATCTTCAAGGAAAAGTCACTAAAACAGCACAAAATATTACAGCTTCTCTCCAGTACATAAGGAATTTATCGTAACAGTGGTTTTGGAGAATTTTTCAAACCCTTCCAAAATAAGTTTATTCATATCTTTGGTTTCGATTTACTTAAAACCAACCATTTCTTTGTAGTCTGTTCTGCCTGGACTAAAACACAAAGAGATGAAGGCAAAAGTCTCATCCCGATTTCTGAGGCTTTGTGGTACCATCCAATCTCGGTGCTGATTTCACACACTTGAGGAAAATGCACAGAACTGAACCGACAACACACAAAGGCTCAGCACAGTCTGTTAAAGCTGAACATGTGACAGACAATGCTCATGCTCTGTTCTCTGAGATTCCTTGACAAGTTATATATGGCTCTTTTGTTGTCATCGAGATAGTCACTGAAAGGTGAATGCAGCAGAAGAAACTGTGAGCATACACGGGGATTCAGACAGGGAAGGCAAATCCAGAATGAACTCATGCATAGCATACAGATCTGAATGACTCCCTTAAGGACCTCTGGAGTTTCTCTGCTTTCCCCTGCTCATCAGAGATCTCTCTGTGCCTGATGAAACTATGAAAGTAGCAGTATCAATGAGGTGAAAGGAGAGAAGCCACCACAATTGTTCTGCTGGACTCCAGAATCCCACTGCATCCTCCAGGATACTGGGGAACAGGACTGTGGAGTCAGCTGGGAGTTGGTTACAAATTGTTTCATTGCAGCCAGGAGAATATCTCCTTAGCATAATAAAACTGCTGTGTATGGTCACCAGCCTGCATTCCCACGTGCTCCCCCTTCACATGTCTCATGCAGCAGATTTCTTTAGACTAACAGCCAAGAAGTTCAGCATCAGATTCAGATGTTGACAAGAAAACAGATCATAAGAACACCAAATCTACTGACCTTAGCTGAATCTGGTGCAAGGTGTTTGCTAAGCAATCTCTTGTATTTCATCTCAGCATTTCTGGACCAGCATTAAACAACAAATTCCTGGCTCTCTATTTGCTACTTACTCAATCAACAAATACGCATCTGTAGCTTCATTAAAAATTCATAAATTTTCTTTGTGCCCAGATCCTGTGTGGGTTTTATCTCTTTTCTCTTTAGTATCACCCTATTTTCCTTACTGCATATAGAAACCAAAAAAAGCAGAGACCAAGAGTGTTGTCTTTCCCCTGGAAGAAGGTGGCCTATCAAAGCCTCTGGTACTCTAAAGGAGGCACTATTTGCATGAAAAGTGTCCCCAGAATGCTGCCTCTACAAAGGCATCAACAAGTAATCAAATTCTGGAAACTCTTGAAACTTTCTCTCCTTTGACTTTCAGTCTGAATAATTTATTTTCTGTTTGAGCTCCTGCCTGGAAAGAAGCATTCATAACACTGATGGGACTAGGATGCTACAATGAGCACCCGGGAGCTGTGGCTTGATGATTCAGTCTTCAAAACATCAAATCTCAGGATAAATTTTCCCTTGCTAGACACACTTACAGAACAACAAGGTAACCCTATGGAGATAAAATCTAGATAAACAGTACCTCAGCACAGAATAAGCCTGAATTAAAAAACAAAAACAAAACAAACAAAAAAAACCAACAACAACAAGAACAAAAAAAAGTTGAATGAAGAAATTGAAGGGAGGGAATTTATTCTGTTCTGATTAAAAAAAATCCTTGGATAATTGTTTACCTATCTTTTAAGCTCCACACTTTGAGGGGGACTGATGTAATTGACTCATCTCTGCTGCTCCTTAAAATAGAGATAGAGACAGTATGATAAATATTATGTCTTTTAAGTTTCTATTCAAATGAAACAAACAAGCAAACAAATAACACTTTAAAAGCCTTGAGTAGTAGGCCCAGCAGTTCTGGAGGATGATCACTGATCTCTGACTGCAGCAGAAAGAATTGTGCTCTTAAATGTCTCTGCCTGCCACATACCCCACCAAGGTTCCCAGTCCTTCACCTGAGACATTTCTTTCTTTACCTGGAAAGAATAGTAAAAACAGGGTGACACATAGCAGCATTTGCTGAGTTCTGTCAGTCCCCTGTGCTCTGTTTTTAAAGGTCTCTGAACCCCAACCAAGATGCTGAACAATTTTACAGCTTGTCAAAGTCCCTGTTTGCCTTCTGGCTCTATTTCAGCAATTCATCTCCCTTGCCCAATGTCTTGGTAGTCCAGGGGTACCAACTCTCTGTCAGACATAGATTTCAATGGGTATTTTTCCTGCAAGGCAGGAGAGAAAAAGAGAATAACAGTGGATCTGTGTCAGCTGCTTGCCCGTGGGGCTCTAGCAGAGTTGGGACATGATCCCTCTCATGTGCATTTTCTGCTAGGCTTTGCCTCTGGTGCACGGTAATGGGAACCCACACGGAAGATAGTCCACAGAAATACAAGGCTGCAGCAAGTGGAAAGGGTTACACCCTTTATATCTTCCATCTGATTCTCAGAACGAGTAAACCCGATTAAATCTCCCATTTTAGGGCTTGAATAGCATCTGACAAAACAGCTCCAGTACAGAGTAAGTTTCCCTGTAAGATCTGTGTTTCTAATCACGTTAAGAAGATGCCAAATGAGAGGGACTCCTCCCAGGAGGTCTAAACTCTTCACTGGGAATTAAGTATGTCGAGCTGTGAGGAAAGCAATCTCTTAGAAATACATCAGATTCAGAAGACTGATTTTAATGTGATATGCTTGCTGTATGAATCAAAGGCAAGCCATCAAGCCTCTCCTGTGCTTCAAAAAGCAGGGAGCAGATGTACTAGACTTGCTGGTTGTGGACAATCTGAAGCATGTTCGCTTGCACTGACCAGGGATGCTGCGGCACTGTGAACCAACCACAACCAAACACTCAGGCCTGGGGACTTGGGCAGTAATTGGTGCAGAGGATTTGACACTGATAATATTTTCTCCTTTGGAACGTGCAGCCTCTGAGATAAGATGCGCATTTGCTGAGCCCTCCCACAGGTGTAAAACAGTACTTGCCCTTGCCATTTGGCAAGGCGTTGACAGATGGTTAAATGAGCAATGGCCATCAACTCTCCATAGAAGTAAGTGTCAGTTGTGTTTTTCACCTATATTTTGTAGCAAACTTGCTCCTACATTAGTCAGGAATAATATAGGAGGGGAACATGAGAGATCTGCAGCCCCCACACGACCCCCACTTTGCTTAAGTCTCTTGATCAAAACTGATCTACGTGTCCTCAGTCTCCTGGACGAGACCATAGCTGTAACCATTCACCCTGCCAATTTGAGAACTTGTGCTTCTGAACTCATCTACTAAAGAGTTTCTAAAACACGTGAAGCATGCATTACATAAGGCAGTCTTGATACCCCAAAGAAGTAAAGCACTGGACTAATGGATAATGAAGATAAAATTTCCAATTGCAAAGACTTATAGCGGAAGCCACTGATTTTTAAAAGAAATGACATTGTGGGGGAAAAAAGAAATCCTTCAAGGAAAAAAAAAAAGGGTATAAGGGAAAGGGAAAACTGCATTGAGAGTCCCATGATTAATTGCTATCAATATTTGCATTATGTCTGTAACTGCATCTCCTAGTCATGGACAAGGACCTCTTGTGCTAACTGCTAATATATTAATTCTGAGGCATATCTGTGCAGTGTTTGACAGCCTTTGTCATTAAAACATAAGGCACTTTGTAGCCTTGCCAACAGACCAAGCTTCTCCTTGTTCCCTGTAATTGGCATGCCAGTGGTAACTCTTTGCTCTCCAGGATGTCGGAGGAAGTGCTGTACTTCTCATTGCTAAACCAAGGACTGCAATGTGGCATTTAAAAGGCAGTGGGAACAATGAGGCCATGTAAGAAATCGCTGTGATATTTCCAACTGAATAATACTAGTTCCTGAGGAGAAGCCCACCTCATACTTTTTTTGGCTATCACTGCAAATGACCTTGCTGCCTCTGCTGCACTTACTGTAAATAAGAATTCCCCTGAAGTCAGTGGAACTACATAGTTGTAAAACTCACAAGAGGAGAGATTGTACAGCATAAAACAAGCAGGCAGAGAGTGCCTTGCACTTTTGACTAAATCTGAAACTAAATCTATTTTCAGCCTCTGTCAAAAACAAAGAAAAGGAAAGTTTTCTCTAACTTGCTATTGAATGAGAACATATTTCTCATGTCTGCAGTCAGACATGCCCAGTAACTGGCTAAGACCGTGTCTCATTGTGTTGTGTGTGTGTATGAACTGCATATTCATACAAAGGATGAAAAATTCACCTCTATGTGGCTGTACAGAGGATCTTTGCTGAGAAAAACACTCAGGAGGTGACACCAGAAACCAAGATGCTGTACTGGATTAGGGATTGAGATCCCTCCCGAGTCTGTGTACTTTCACTGCTATTGTACATTTTTACATGTGAAGGTGTGTGAAGAAGGGTGTTGGACAAGTTACAATATTCTACAGCACATTGGTACAATCTGTCTCCTTCATCTCTGGAGAGAGGCAGTAATTTAGATATTACAATGTTGTGTGCTGTGGATTAGAAATGCAAGGAATAATCTAGTGTGATGTTTATTTTCATCTCCTCCCCTTTGTACATGTGCTTATTTCTACTTTACAATACAACATTCTAGCACTTAAAGTTGCTGTGGAGGTACCTCAAAAAAGTGTTCTATTAGGGAACAGAGTAAGATGTAGGTGGCTATTTAAAATTTGGTACCCAAACATCCCCATAATGGCACCAAATGACAGCAGAAACCAGGAAACAAAAACGACTTACAAAATTAATTCTCTGTGCTGGTTCACAGCATCATCCAAAGATGATGAAAAAGTCCCTCTTTTCACAGTCCCTCATTTAAAACATGGCCCAGGCTGTGCCCTCTCTGCAAAGCTGTTATCAGAAAGAACAAAGAAGCAGCACGTATTTCTTGAGTGGAAACTCTCTCAGTACCTTTCCTAGTAAGTAATAATTGAAAAAGTTCTATGAATACTTTCCTGGTATCACCCTTAATCTTTCCTGCTGCCTTATAACACCTTATTGGTGTCTGAATAAGAGCAGCTTAGTCACATATCAACTGCTCCTTGTGCTGTGTGTATAATTTTAGCTGTAGGTAAAGACAAGCTAAAGGTTTACAGCTTCAAGCCCCGGAGATCCTGAAAAAAATCCAAAATTTTAGGAGGCCTCTCTAATAAGCAAACAAGCCTAGTTTGTTTCCATTTGAGCATTTTCCAGCCATTTCCTTAATGCAGACTAGGTTTGAGACATTAGTGCTGCCAAGACTCTGGAAAGTAATAGTGACTGCGTTTGACTTACTGTAAGGCTTTTAACTTACTATATGCCCACCACTGAGACAGCAGCATTGCAGACGTGCAGAAAAAGAATACAGCAGACATGCATAGCAGCATTAGACTAATTATCAAGATCATTGTTGACTTTCTCTTCCCACACAGTTTGTTTTTCTAATTACAACTACAAATACACAACCTAGATGACCCCCTTCCCATGTGTATTCACCAAATACTGAAAAATCCGCCTTGCAATTCCAGATACAATCAGCTGGTGGATAACAGGAGTCCTCTTTGGAGAACAGCCATCTACTCTAAACACATATTAGTAAAATCCAAAGGTACTTCTGGGAGGCATTTCATTTTCCTGAGCCAACATAACCTCATCTAATGTCTGGGAGCATCAACCCTCCCACTGTGACTTTCTGTGTTCAACACAACTCCGGGCAGCTACTCAAGGGCAGAGGACACAGGTCTGGTGCTCTGCCTGTTGTGTATTCATTTGCACTCATAAAAAAACGTGCTACTCTTACTTACTTGTGCAACATATTGCACCTGCCATGACCTGCTCAAGGCCCGGGACAAAAGGGATTTGGCATCTACTTTGGAATTTGTACCCTTTCAAGCCAAAGGGATACACACTTTCTCTGGACTCCACCTCCCTTCTGCCGCTTCCTCAGCAGTGGGTGACATTTTCTAGACACCATCTGACACTCCCTGGAAAAAAAAGTGCTTATTTAAAACAGACTGCTCAGTTTGAGTAGTGATTTGGGAGGGGGAAGGGTGCTTGCCTCTATATTTTGCTTGTTTGTTTGTTTGCCATTCTTAACTGCACACATTTGCATAAAAGAAGGAATGTTGTATCATCTTCTCCCAGAGCTTATTCCCCATCTGAATCCTGTTGATGACAGCTTAATCATTTCCACAGCAACCAAGATCATGACATCAAATAGGGTATAAGCAGCAGGAACAGATGATCTCTCAGGAAACAGAGATTCTCTTCCATGTACATAAATACTCTGAAAAACAAGAGAGAAACAGAAAATATCTGTCACAAAAATGTGATTATCATAAGAAGGAATGGCTGTCAATTTTTTCTGTCATTGTCTCTCCGCTGTTTCCTATCAGCACAAAATTATATTATGTCCCATAGTTTTAAACAGTATTAAATGACAGACCTAGCATGGGGGACAGACAGCATCCTTGGTCAGAGCTGGTAAGGCAGGTTTACATGCAGTTCTTCTGCCAGGCACAGCCCATGCTTTAGGTGGTTGCAAAGGAATCCTTCTTGGCCTGTTTGGCTTTAGCAACTTTTGCTAAGTCTGTTCTAAATCAGGAAAATAGCTAGACTCATGACCCTAAACCCTTATTTTCTATAATTCCAGGTGCTTTTACTTCAAAAATATTCCTTTTTATGATGAGACAAAACCTAAACCCCTGTTCTTACTAGGGAGGCCCTTTTTATGTAACCTTTCAGAACAAGGACCTCAAGGTCTGACCTTTCAGTTCCTCCTGCAAATGAGCAACGTGCCACAACGCAGCGTGTAGCAAGCAGATCTGAGTTTCTTGTTTCTAGACCATGTACTGACGATCAAGGGTCACTGCTTGGTTCCCACGCCGAGTACAAATTACTCCGTGGTTGGGTTTTAGGAAGAGCAGATCCTTCTCCTGCCCCTTTTTGCCTACAGTGCAGTGCCATGCAGTGTGCAGGCTGTTTCCCCACGGCTTGTTTTACATGCTGCAGCTCCCTAACTTAATTGAGCTGTACAGGTAGATGGAGATAGCTGTGATTTTTTTAATGCTTTGAGATGAATTACGAATGATTGTTTGGTTCAGGGATGGCCAGTTGCAAGCAACTCAGAATTATTTAATCTTACCTACCATGCCAAGCTGTGCCGTGGCTCAGGGCCACGTGGAGGCTGGTGTGACACACCAGGGTCAGGGACAGGCGAATGGCCACGCCAGCCTGAATAGGTGACATCGAACTTGCAGGTGGTAAAACTGCTGAGGAAGCTAATATCTGACAAAGGAATAAACTAAGTAAAATTGCCAGGAGAATGGATTACTGATCAGTCTGCCTTCTGTTTGAAAATTAATGCTATGGAGAGACAGAGAGCAATCCCGCTGTCTTTCCAAGTGAATAAATCTGATGAAGGCAGGAGCTGCTAAACTTAAGATCTGTGGCCCTCAAGTGTGTGCTGGTGGTAATGCGTGTGGGAGCACCGGTGCTGAGCTCACACCGAGGGAGGGAAATGATGCAAGAGAGACGACTGAGGGAGCACAGGGACCGGTAAGGAGTAAGGAGGGTAACACCAAAGTAAGCTTTGAAACATGCAGGTTCCCAGAACACCCACAAAGCCCTGTCACACCAGTTAAAGTCAAGTCTTTCACTAACTTGCAACCAAAGGCAAGGTGACAGCCCACAAGATTTCCAGCAGGGCTCTTGCCTTTGATCCCGTCTCCTTTATTATTGCATGAAGTCAGCTCATGTGGTGCAAACCTGGGCACAAATGAAATCCATCTCACTTTTTCCAGCGTGGACGGTTATGGACTTGGATCCCCTGGTAAACCTTGTCTGAAAAGCCAGTGGTAAGATTAGTACAGAAATATTTGCACCTGTCTATGTCAAATAAGGGACATCTCCTGCCACTGGCTGATAGTCAGAAGGGAGATGAAGACTATACAGCAAGTTTTAGGCAAAGGTGACACATGAATGGCTTACTGATTAGAATAAGCCACACTGCAAAGGCTGGGAGTTGACTCTGGAGTTTAGGTCTTCAAAACAGCATATAATCTCTTCCCCACATGTTGGAGAGGATCAAACAGTGAAACTTTTTCATGAATTTCACCACGAGCACCCACATTTTCAGATTTTATGCTGGTGGAATCGTGTGTTAATGTGAGAGACATGAGCCCCATGACAAAATGGAGGGGGTCAGTTCCTGTGGAAAAGCAAGCAAACAAACAAACAAAACGTGGTTATATATAGTTTAAGGCATCAGAAAGCAAAGGGTCACAATTCTCCTCACCATTACTTTACACAAACTCCATGATGATTTTGGAATTCTGGCTCATGAATTTTGAAATGCACTAAGCTGGACACATTCCCCGGTGACCTCTTGAGTGCTCAAAAGGACGTAAATCTGCCAGTTTTTATTGCTGGCTACCCACAAATTCATGTCATTTATCAAACAGCTCTATGCACACTCACCCAGGAGTCTCCCCCATCATCTTTCTCACAGGATATACTGAGGGAGCCACACGTAACTTTTATTCACATAATTATTCTGTTGACTCCATCGTATCCATAGACACATACTTTTAAAAAAGAAAATCTGGGATGCCTGAAACACGAACTGAACTATAAACAAAGCCAGGTACAAATCTTTCATTTGAATGGACAAAACAAATCTTTCTGTTACTTTTTTTTTTCCTACACTTCAGATTTTATCATGTTTTACACTGATTTTTTTCCCTTGTGCCCCAAGTGCCAAATATTTCTTCCTGTTGGAAGGTGTCTGTTTGAATGGCTAGTACATACCAGCACTAACTCAGTGCTATAACAAAACATCTAAATTGCCCTTCCAGCAAGCCTCCAAAGGACTTTTCCCATGTTTGTACACTCACTTCAGGGAAACTCTGTGAACATTTTATGCAAAACCAACTACCTGGTAACAAAAAAGAAAGGTGTGATGTGAAGCACAATTTCCCAATTATTCTTACTCTTGTCAGAATCACAGAACTGTTTCAGTTAGAAAATACCCTCAAAATCATCAAGTTCAGCCACAAACCTGGCACTGCCAAGTCCACCCCCCTAAATCACGTCCCTAAGTGCCACATAAACGTCTTTTAAATGCCTCCAGAGATGATGACTCAACCACTTCCCTGAGCAGTCTGTTCCAATGCTTGACAACCCTTTCAGAGAAGATTTTTTTTCCTGATATCCATTGTCATCACATTTCCTCCCAACGTGCTTTTCATGCTGCCTCTGAATTTCCAAGAATCAACATAATTAGCCCCTTTGAACAAAGACCCTCTGACCTGCGTAAGGAGACACAGCCATAAAGCTTTCTAATTTTTTAATCAGCATTGCTTCTGTGCCAGATGAAAGATTTAGTTTACTGAGATGTGCTCCTCTGCTGAGAAACACATTATCTAGGTTTCAGTGGTGGAGTAAGAGGTCTGCTGAAGAGTGTGGCATTCCTTTGCCAAAAGGACTTTAATTCTGTATATCCACAGACTTAAACAGAAGAAAAAAATGTCTTTAATTCTGCACTGCTGGATTGGAAGAACTGTAATACTCACAGCAAGCCTTGGGTGTGAAAAAGCTGTGGGCCACCATATCAGATACATCTCATTATTAGTAAATTGCCCAATGTTTAGACATTTAAGATAATATCTTTTACCACTTTCCCAGGCATAGAAGTCTCTTCCTGAAAGAACTGACATTATATCTATACCTGTGGGCAAGACCTTTAGTGCGAAATGCACAACCTGCAAATCCTCCGGGCAGTGTCTGCAGGAGCAGTTTATCTTCGTGCTGGCTTGCAGCACCCTGGTGGAGGGGCAGGAGGGACACCCACACAGTCACAGTCCATGCCAGCAGATGTGCACTGCTGTCCGTGGCACAACTTTCCCCAGGACTGTCAGTAAGGAACAAGTGACCTCTGTGAAAGGAGCAAAGAGACTCCAATATGTCTCCTTTCAAGAACAGGAGGAATCCAGATTTTTAATTCAGCAGCTAAATGATCTGGACACTGACCAGTGATCAAACTAAAGCACTGAAAGTAAGGAGATGGGCTTACTCTTGTTCCTGAAAGAGATAGAGGGG
>VXAY01001313.1:824418-966413 GCA_013399855.1 Oxyruncus cristatus | reverse complement strand
AAAAAAAAAAAAGGAAGAAATCAGTGAAACTTCTCACTGCTTCTATTCCCAAAAGGTATCATAAAAATGCTCATTGACCTCAGTGAAGGTTGTGAGGTGTGTAACAAGAGTGTATCAGTGGCTGACTATGAGTAAAAAGGTAGAGCCAAAGAGGATCTGTAAATGCTATTGAAGAAAAGAGCACTCCAAAGAAATTTTCTTCACTTCCCATCTACTGCCAATGTGGACATCAAGGACACTCCCCCTCTCCCCCATTTCCACTGCTCTGGAGAAGTAGTTCAGGTGTCAAAGTATTGCTTGGAAGAACTGCTAGAGAACAGGGGAAAAAAAGAACCAGAGAAACAGTGTCTTTAAATAAGTTAACTTAAATTCACATAATAAATCTACTTCATCAGCCTTTATTGAGTGTCCTAGTCTGGAGCTACAGTTCTATAATTAGCTTTAGAGTGCTGTCAGTTTGTTACAGCTCATGTGGCAAAACTCTTCTTTCAAAAACAGCAGCTAATTCTTCCTCTCTGGAAGATTTCTTTTTCAAGTGAAAAGGGCGGCCCATCCATGTGGCTGCAAATGAGGAGCTGAAATGTGTTTTCCTTATTAAATGGCACCAGCTGAAAAATTTTCTGCCTTTTACTGTCTCTGGAGTCTCCCTGAGGTCACCCAACTCAGAGAGTGTCTGCACAGAAAGACAGGCTCAAAAAAGATATTTCTCATCTGCCAAACCCACCTCCTGCAAGGCAGAGGGGGATGTTCTGAAGCACCTGGGCACTGGCTGCTGGCTCTGCCAGGGTAAGGCAGGAGTGAGGCTATGGAGGCTCATGTGTGAGGGAAGGATCATGAACAGGACCTGACCGGGCCAGCCTTGCAGCGTTCTGTCTCAGAGCCCTTTGGCTTGCAGCTCCTGAAAATGAGCCAGGGCATGGGAGCTCCAAAAGGAGGCTGTTTGTCAGGAGGACCAAAATCCCCGTCATACTATGCAAACCCTACAGTGCCTCAGACGGTAATTTATACACAGAGCAATTTCCAAAGGATGCTCTTTGTCAAAGCCTCTCTCATGGAGAGCTGCTGCCCTCAAAATACTTGTACCAGACCTTCCAGTGGCTCAGTCTGATGCACTATGTGTTTCCAAAAACAGAAACACTGGATCAGAGTGCCAGAGGAAGAAAAACCCACAGTATTCCCCCTCTGATGAGGAGCTATCAAATAGTGTCAACACCTCAGGAGTATGTCAGCTGCGTTCCAAACTCTGTCCTGCAATAACTTGAATGAGTATAAAATACTGACAGTAAGCAACAGATGCCTTTGTCTCTTCCCAGATTGTCTTTAGAATGAATTTCAAAATCAAGTAAATGGAAACTGCAGTGAAGCTTTAATATAAAAAACATTGCCTAAGACTTGTCCCTCCTAATGTCTTTTATAAGTACTGTCACAAAAATCTTTCATCACAATCTAAAGCAGGAAAGAAGAGTGGAAAAGAGTGGAACCCGACTGGCAGCAGCAGACCTTGAGATGTAATTGGTCAGGCTCTGTCTTTTCCGAATTTTGTTAACACTCATGGTTTCTGCAAAACCAGGAAAGACAGGATGCAATAACATATGAAAAATTAAGTAACGGCCTCTCCTGTCACATCCAAGTCCTTCTTTCTATGGACTTCATGGGATGTTAGCATGGAAAGGTCAGCAGCAGTATTTCTGTTGCTGTTCAGACACAGCTGTGTGGGGACACACTAAAGCAGCCAGCCATGCAGCACGGGGCATTCATCACAGGGCATGACTGACACCTTCCAAGGGACACATGCAGCTAAACCCATTTGCAGCACAATGGACTCCCCCTGGAAGTCAAGTGAATCTTCGGTGTGAGCCAAGGCCATTTCAAGCACAGCCTATGGCACTTAAATGCCAAAATGTATTTTCAACAACCAGATTGGATGTTCAAACCTCCACAGATTTGGGGACAAAGGAAGAGACCAGTGAGGGGAATCACCAGAAATGTCTTAACAATTTTTTTTTTTTTAATCTGATTTTTCTTGTTGGACTGAGCAAACCAAGCACTAACATTGCCAGGAAAGTTTGCAGCCCAGCAGAACTGTGCATTTGAATCTCACCGGTTTGCTTGGTCTCGTTTAAACGCAAAGGAGGAAATCCTGCTGCAGAAAAAAACATCTACAATTCCCATCGCTCCTGGTGAGTGGTGCCTGCACATCCTCAGGGCTTCTTTATCCACTGTCTCTGAGATCAGGAAACAGCGCATCAGAATTTTGGGACTGCTGAGTTTGGAGCTTGGAGTGGTGACACCAGGACTGTTATGAGATTATTTCTGACACGATGACAGAGAAATATGAAGTAAAAAGTTAAAAATAGCTTGTGCAACAGCTAAAGTAGAACCATTTTAAATGCATGAGGTTCCTGCTGTCCCAAGAAACATCTGGTGCACTCTTCTATGCCTGTGCTTATATTCACTTCACATAACACCAAGTGCAGCACTTGGATCACTGACATTTGTGCAGGGATACCTCAGTCTATTTGCTACAGGATCTGTCCCCTGGAATCAGCTCTCAGTTACTATGACAAAAAAGACCCCAAATCAGCAACGTAATATCAATAAGAAATTTTGTGAAAGTGACTTAATTTTGCTTCATTTTACAGGATCTTTTTGGAACTGTTATAGAGGAAGTTGAATTGTGGGAAATAATTCTATAGGTTTTTGCATGAATAATCAGCCAAGATTTAATTGCCAGCAGTGGTGAAATCTCCACTGCTATCTTGATATCTTTATCCACATCCCTCACATTCAGTTTAGTCGAAGATTGGTGCAGAGGACAGATTTCCAAGGATTTGTTGAACTCTCCTTGTCCTAATTTGTGTAAGTTAAATGTTAGGGCTTACTATCATCCCTGAATATTCCTTAACTCCTTAGATGATAACCATCTTCAACTGAGATTCACACACACACACACAGATACAACCAGGACCACGGTCACAGACATGAGCAACTTTTCCACCTTTATTTCTGAAAGAATCAGCTGGCAAAGACAGTGTGAGATCAGTTTTGCCGTAGGTACCGGAGTCCTTCAAGGAAGAAACAGTCCTTTGACCCATCAGAGCTCAAGCAAACAGCAGCCACTTGAATAGGAGCTTAATAGAATAATAAATTCTCCAGCCTTCTTCATTACCTTGCAAGGTATGAGCTGATAGACAGAATGAGGCAAGCACAGTGCAGTGATACCTCTGCAGAAAGCAGACAGCTCCTTTGCTCTTCATCAACAGTGTTCCTTTGTTAACCATTAAAGCTTGCACTGACAACATTTACATGGGATCTAACTCCTGATCAAGCCTGGCTCAGACTCTCTGGCTGTTTTGATTGCCAGTGACCAGAGGAAAGAAAAGTGCAGGGTGGGAGAGTTTCCGTCAGTAGCAGCCACATAACAGAAATACAGATTCTTTCTTTCTCTATCTTAAAAGAAAAAGGATTTGCTAGGGTGGATTTTCATCTCTTTTGCCTTTTCATTCAGAGTAACAGTTATTTGATTCTGTGTGTCATGTCAATAGTTTGGACATACTAATATATAATGCTTGGACTATATTTATAGCAGGAACATCTCCTCATGAAAATCACGAGTTAGAGACTCTCTGACTAAAGGAGTTCCTCAGGGGTTTTTTTGGTCTGTGGGGTTTTTTGGTTCGTTTTTGTTTGGTTTGGAGTTTTTTGGTGTTTGGTTTTTTTTGGTTTCTTTTGTTTGTTTGGTTTTGGGGTTGTTTGTTTGGCTGGTTTGTTTTTGGTTTTTTTTTAGTAGGCATCTGATTGCAAGTCCCAGGACAATTTCTTGATTAAGAATCCATAAACTAGATGATTCAGTCTCTGTTCAAATCTGGAAAGACCTTGTTACACTTGCTACAGGCCAGTTCCTGCTTCTATATGTGCTGGGATTATTAACAGCACGCCATACTCTGCCAATTCACAGACAACTCAGACACCACAGCCATTGTATAAAGGTAGAAAAAAAAACCCCAAAACAACAAAATAAATACAATAATTTTCCATTACCCACTGAATTTTATCCTAAATACTCCAGGAAGGGGCACTTGTTACATACATATCTCAGAGCATTAGACAGCCAATATCAGCTCCAGTTCAACATATTGCATTACAGTTGTCCCCAGCACCTTCCAGCAGCTACCATCCATTGTCTTGTACTTTTTCATGACCACGTACTCCTTACCCCAACACTGACTTATTATCAGCACCAGCTTGGAGTTCTCCATATGTGCCTGTTCCCAGTGCTCCTTGGAGAGCTGTCAAATAGGGAAGTGGGACTACTTGTCTTTCACCCAAGTGAAAACGGCGTGTCCCCTCCTCCTGCCAGAGCTATGGCTAAACCAGGAAGTGTTGGAGTTGTCCACCTCTCTTCAATATCTTTCCCGGACTCAAACTTCTCTTGTCATTTCATTCACTTAAGAAAATAAATATCCTTTAGTTTTTGAAGAGAACTTCACACGGACTAACAGATCAGCTGATTCACTCCTTCTCTCTAATTTCCAGAAAACAGATAGGAATGGCAGTGGCATCACAGCACCTCCTGCCCTTCATTCCTTGCTGGCCAAGATCACCTTGACTACATTTCCAAGCCCACCATCACTTCATTTCCAGGCTTATCACTTTAGCTATTTGCTTCCTCCGTGAAACTATGACTAAATGAGTGCCATGAATCCTATTCTTCAGACACTTATCTGCCAGGAACATGAAGAGAACTCACTTCCCCAGAACAACACAAGATAATAATCACTGTTGGAAGCAAATTTAGGAGGGAAAGATGTTACAGACCATTGGCAGTCCCCTGAGCCATCCCTGCAAAGATTTCTTCGTAGGAGGAACAACAGAGGAAACAAAGATAGAAACAGTCAAGGACTGCGCTTGTCAGATTAAGAGGGATGCAGATAAGGACCAGGGCTCTCTTCTCTTACAGGGTGAGAGCACACAGACTGGTGGGGTTTTGAAAATATCTGTTGGGAAGGACAGAACTATTGATCTGTATTGAAGGGGAGGACAATGCTGGTGGGAAAGGAAAGGATGGCTAAAAATAAAACAGTAATTCTGTGTTTCAGTCAGAAAGAAAAAAGGGAAAATGTCTGTTCCTATTTTACACAGCAAATCAAAGACTTGGTGATTTATAATCAGAACAATAGACCTGGCTTCTAATCTGCCCAATCTCACTTGCTGTAAGTCTACACCTGATCTGTCAGCAGGAGGGATGCAAATGATCGATCTGTGACTTTGTTGGCATAATAAATGCCAGTGTATACAGATGAGGATCTTTCTTAGCACTGGCTACCTCAAATCATACCAGCTATATATATGACTATAGACACAGATGGTTTTTGTTATTTTCTGTCTCCTGCTTGGAACTCTTGACTGTCTGCAAGGGACTGGGAGGAAAATAAGAGGGGCTGCGTGTCTTGGTGAGAGGGAGGGAGTTAGACCGGCACAGACACAACTCTTACCATTTGATATCACTGATGTTTTTCATTCCTTTCTTTTGTAAAGGCTTTCAAGAGCTTCGCTTTTCCCTTCTGTGCCTCTGCCACAAGTACACAACCAGCCTTAAAGGGAGAGGAATTTGATTTTCTTGGAGCAACGAAATATTTTCCATCCTGAAGAACAGCCTATATTCTTGTTTGAACCTTCAAAATCTTCTCTTCATTTTCATTGCTTTCCTCCTCTCCCCTTCTGGCCTTTCCCTTTTCTGACCCTTCACCTGTTCTCTCTTCGTCTGGAGCCTTTGCAAAAAAATCCTGAACTCACTTTGAAGGCCATTCTCACTCAGAAGAACACATCAAGATTCACTGCCATCCATCTCTCCACAAAAACTTCTAAATGCAATAAAAGCAGAGTCAAAACACACATATTTCCTGTTACTACTTAAAAGAAGAAAGCAGAAAACAACTCAAAATTAACCCCCCAGTTCCCCTCCAAGATGAGTGTTTTAAAATATCCAAAGTACAACAGCAATAATAACAGAGAGATGCCATTGTTTCAAACCTTTTATTTCCTTCATTCTCCTTTTATTCTTTGCCTTTGTGTTTTGGCAGCTGTGAATAATTCCATTCCCTGGAATTGTTCTGCAGGCTATTAATGTCTGCGACCTTTTGCATCAACAACAGCTCTACTTTCCAGTCATTTCTGGAAGAGCTACCTAAATATGAATTTAACATGACTGAGGCAGCCTCCTACACAAACACACACACACACCCCCCTTTCTGAGACATGCAGAAGTGTGCTTCATCCCATCCATGTGCAGAATAATTCCCTTCATCAGAGAGGTTTATGCCTTGTAAATAGCTGCGTTTCATGGCAACAGGGAACAACCACCTCTATTACAACCTTCCCTGTTTCACCTGGGGAAATAAAAGGACTGATATTGCAGCGGGATGATTTCATTATGTAAGAAAATAAGAACTCATTAAGTCTAAGCCATTCTGGGGTTCTCCTTTGAATTAGCTCTGCTGCTGCTTTTACTTTTTAAGAATGTGTAAAGAATCCATATGTGACAAAACAGATATCAAGAGCGTTCTCCAAACCTACGATCAAATGCACGCAGACATCAAGGGAGTCTGTAGTTCCTTTTAGATCCATTTAATCAAAGAGGTTGATAGACTGGAGTCTAGTTACCAACAGCACAGCAATGCTGCAACAGTCTCCCACGATGGAAACAAATAGCAGGTATCCTGTTGCAAAATAAAGTAAGTGGGAAGCAGATATGCAGGATGAGATGGCTCAAAATATAGATGGTTCTAAGAACACTTTAAAATTTCAGGTAGATCTTTCTTCACTTAGGAGCCAAAGATAGGTCAAGAGAATTTGCAGAAACCCGGTTTTGGTTTTGTTTCTTTTGGAACAGGTTAAATGAATTGCCTCAACAGGTCAAGAATTACCCAGCTTAACTCCTCACTGAGATTTATGCTTTTTGGAAGTCAAAGTTAAGATTGGGTTTCTTCTCCAGTTCAAATTACAAGTGAAATAAAAAAAGTGGGTGTTAAAACAGCTTTAGAAACATGGTGGACTCCAGCAATGCCTAAAACCACACATGAATATTGTACAGCAGGTAAGTGCCTGTGTAAGCTTTCCTTGGGTAAAAAACATAAATTTAAGAACTCCAGAGTTTTTGTTCTGTATCTCACTCAGCTTTGCTCCTTTCCAGCTGCCATCAGACATTAACTTCTCTGACAAAATTTTTTGGGTCCCTGCTTCTCTTGGTTTAGGCTTTTTTTGCTTTTTTTCTAGTCACACAGACCAATGAGCAGGGCCTTCTAGACAATTTCCTCTGAAATCCATTTGTCAGGCAAAAATGAGGGCTTTTTTTCTAACAAAACAAAACATTTCAAGACATTTGTCTTTCTCATCGTATATATTAAATGTTCATAAAAATCTGCTCAATTAAATCCTTTCTAGATGAAGCTCTTCACACCTTCTGATGAGGAGCTGACAATTTGTAAGGCAAATTAAGACAAAGAATGTTCTGGCCTGTTCTTTGTTTACATTTTTCTTGGAAAAATCTCTCATCACACAGACCTCTAACAAACTGCCTGGCTGATCAGAGAACCACAGTAATAAACTAAGCAGACACGATGCCCTCCTGGGAAAAAAAAAAAGCAAACAAAACCCAAAACCAAACAACCCCAAAAAATTAAATTGCTCCTTCCTGTAATAAGGTCTTTTTAAGCTGGGAACAAGGCTGAGAGCATTGTGAATGCAGGGGGACATTTCAGAATTCCTGAGAAATCCCAAGTCCCAGGGAAGGAGTGATCCACTGAGAAACCCACCTCCCAGAGTGGAAGATGACTGTGGTTTCTCATGCTGTGCACCTTGCCCAATGATGAACCTTCCTCAGAAAATTATTATAATACAAATTGTGACAATATAACCCAGAACAGTTGTTTTTAAATAACTCAGCTCCTTTCCAACTGCTTACTGCAGAGTACACTTCGCTTGGAAGTTAGTGATTGAGCCCAGGAAAGGAGCTCTTGCTAACTAACAGCTGCTTGAGAGTCAGATTTCAACTCCTGGGAAACAAACACCAGAATTACTCAAAACACCACCATAAACAGTTGCTCCTCTGTCATGTTATACCTGCCAGGGAAAGGCCTGGATACCTCTGGAACTGGTACCTTATGGATGGAAATATCAATCCATCCATATGGCTTGGTGAGCACTGGTTTGGCAGAGCAGGGTGGGGATATTAAAACACCTGCTCTCTGTCTCACACTTGTTTTAGAGAGAGAAGCGCAACTCTCTGTTGGTGCATTCACGAGAAATAGCACACTGGGAAAAGAAAAAGTAAATTTGTTTTGCTGTATCCAATATGTTCTTGACTCTTGTCTAAAACGCCCATCTGGCCAAAAAACATACAGCACCTGTGTAAATTGTTATGTATTGATGCTTGAAGTGCTAAATGTTCCTTGTTGTAAAAATAAGTCATGGATATTAAGGGGAATTTTTTTTTGTTTTTTTTAATATGCTCGCAAATTGAGGCACCCCTGACTTTACTGTACACACATTTTTCATTTTCACACGAAGATGGGCATGCTGGACAGGGGAGAGAAAACAAAAAGATCAAAAAATGGACAAAAGACTTTTCAGCCTACTTTGCATATCTCAGCGATAACTTTACGACTGTCTAAGCTGAGCTCCCCCAGCTCTTTTCTGATGGAGAAAAACATTATTCTCCATCTTTCCAAAAGATATCTAAGTCATAGAGCAAAGAAAGAAACTAAGTACTGCAGAAGTAGTCTATCAGATATGCACCAACAAATCCCAGCTAGTAATGATATTAAGTATGCATTATTTTCTATGCCAAACAAGGGCTATGTCTCTTGGGGGTTTTTTCAGTGCTGTACTTTTAAATGCCCAAGAACTGCAGAACATTGGTATCTAAGATCTTAATTCTAATCTTCAGAATAAAAGGATGGGAAAGAATGAACAGATGGTGTTGAGGTCACTGGCAGAACATCCTGGGCTGGAGAAACAAGCTCGATCCACACCCATTTGCCACCCTAAAGTCTGCCATTACAGGAGGACATTATTGCAAACATGTCCATTTCCTAGCTGGCTAAAAGCAAAGAATTAAATACATTTTGAGTTTCAATGATTATTATGCAACTGCAATGATTGCATCAAGAAAGAGACAAAGTCTGTGAAGCCTGAAGTCTGCCCATGGCTGGGAACAGGCTCAGGCTCTTTAACTTTAAACTCTGCCCATAAAGACCTTGGGATTCTCTGCAGAACTTTGCCACATGATAACATGGTTATCCAGACTTCTACAGTCAGAAAATAGTCCCTAGTTCTCCAAAGAAGGGATGAGAAGACTCTTCTCACATGGACTTACAAGTCTTCTGCTGCTGTTCAGAAGGGGAATCAACTAGTCATTTTTCTGTTCTATGCCTAGGAGAAAACGTTTTCAATTAACTCCTCAGGTAATCCTGTGCAAGGTCAAGTAAGCCAAGAGTAGATGAAAGATCCAGAAAAATGTGGAAGAGTAAAAATCGTCCTTGGTATCCTGCTCAACCGAGCTATTCCAATGCTGCAGTAGGATTTAAATAAACCAACTTAATCGCTCTTCTTATTATCATTGCAATTAATCATTGGATTTCTGAGGCAGCATCAGTTTGTTATTGTTACTTAGCATTTTTGTGACTCTTCACCTTCCTCGTTTACTGATCTGTTATAAATTAAACACAGCTTGGGGAGCTGCCTGTTCTTAAAGATTCTTTGTTATGCAGTCTTTATCATTTCAAGTTTTGAAACATGAAGTACATGTTAAAATCCAATTAGAATGACAAAAGAATCATGAGAAAGTCTAATGGGATAAAACAAATTTGAAAGCTTAAACAATTTCCAATTTACACTTACAGTGTAGAAACTAATGTAGCTCACCTTGCCAAATGGCCCCATTAGCATTTAAACTTCAGAAGAACACCATATGCAGTGAAAGGATATTGATTACTACACACTACTGGAAGTAAAATTAAAGCTAAGAAAGGTGTGACAGTTCTGGATGAGGTGTGATTGCAATTGCCTCAATCCACACTAAGGGACTAGGAAGGTCATCACTGTGTGGTTGGAGCTGGTCCCTCACTGCTAATGTGTGTGCAAACCAAAATTATGCAGGTTCTTCTGTAAAGACCCCTGTAAATCCATTGCAGACAAGCAAATAAATTGCACCATTTTATCTCTTCACACATCTCTGAACAGACTTTACAGACTCAACAGAACAAACTAGGGAATCTTTTTGGGTGCAGGTCTCAGATCAGAAAAAGGAGAGATGTTGATTTGCTATGCCAAGAAGTCAAAAGAGATATTTGAGAATAGGAACTATGGGAAGTTATATAGGAGAGAAGTAAGTGGAAAGATAAGAAAGAGAAGTAGAAAAAACTGTACTGATTGTATTAAAAAAGATACATAAGCCTGTAAAGTGAGCACTGAACATGAGTTTAGTGCATTAAAAAAATGTTGTATTCAATCATCTGGACAAAAATGGCAAAGAGAGAGCAGAAGCAAAGAACAGACAGAAAGGAGGACTGAAACATTAATGGGATGGGAGGAAATGAATGCTAAAAAGTAGTTCAAGAGAAGCAACCAAGGACTGCACTGCTGAGGTCAGACAGCCAAACATACGAATTTAGTCCAAGGGTTTTTTTCTGCTGCTGTAATTAGTAGCAGCTCTTTCCAACAATTATATCACTACAGCTGTGGCTTAACATAAATACCTACCATTTAAGTAGATACAACATGACACGTGCATGAAGCAAAGAACAGTTACGGGAATTTTTAACACCCGTCAAAGCAACTTAGCTCTGGGGTCAGTACCAGTGATTAACAAACCTGACTAAGTTTAGATACAAGTTTTTAACTTCAATGGAGTTAAATAAGAAAAATAAGGCTGTGTACTTCTACGTAGTAAGTCATGTGAATGCTCTTACATCTCCCACACACCAATTTTCAAAAGGTTGTATTGCTGGCAGAAACCTGCAAACGTGCACAGAATAGATTTCTCTTCACAAAATGAAAGAATAGAAAGGTATCAAGAAATCCAATAGGATGAAACTACCTTAAAAAAAAAAAAAAAAAAGAGAGAGGGCAGAAGAGGCAGAGGTAGGTAGTTGTTTATTTTTTCTCTTGGCATGGCAACATTGCACAAATATCCTGCAGGACAGTATCCAAGCTTCTGGGAACGCATTAAACCTTAATTCTCCAAATTTTGTGACTAGTTGCTTAAGGGCAATGTCCCAAGTAACCAGTTGAGACTGAACATCTGGAAGGTGAATGCTCGATTCATAAACAGAGCCTGAAGCCCTGGCTGCAGGACCTTGTAGAAACGGCAGATGACATTTTCATGCTCTGTTTCTGTAACACTCATTCCTGCCCTTTGGGGGGCTGCATTGTTAGCAGACCATAAAGATTGGATGCCTGAATGGATTTTGAATGAGGATTTCCAGATCAATATTGGACCATTAGAACAAATTGCAGAATTGGTCCTGTGCATTTTCTAGAGCAAACAAACAAACAAACAAACCAGTAGAGATCACATGGACATTCTTTACAAAGAATTTAAATCTAACCTGGCATTTAGAAAACATACAACGAAATTGCACAATGCTTTCCCTTTCTGTGATTCTTACCCAAACTGTAAACTACTTTTGATAAAGATCCCACAGCCACAATGTAACCTGGCATGACTGCCACTCTTAGCACATAGAAAGGCTTCACCTCCGTTGTGCCACTGAGCTGTCTTTGAAGAGTTGTGTGAGGGCTCGGAATTTAAACTGAGGTGTCAAGGAATCTGATGTATTGCTCAAGTGTGTGCACATGAGTGTCTGTGCCCACATAACTGTGCATCATTAGAAATGCTAAAGGCTATTGCACAGTGGGATTATTGTGCTGTGGGAATAGGAAAGCTGTACAAAGAAACCTCCTGTCCAAACCATGATTGCTAAATGGACAATCAAACCCAACTGCCTTTCAGTTCCTAGTGGTAACTGTAGAAAAAACTTTGAAATAACTGTAGATTTTTTCCAGCTTTTGCTACTTCATTTATCTCTGGGCTAAGACACTCTAGGTTTAATACGACCTTCCTGCCATAACAAGAACACAAATCTCCTGACTCATGTCCCACATACAATGCGTATTTGAGTCCATATCCCATCTGTCCTGGTCACTGTGCTGTCACACAAGCTCCTCTCTTCCTCAGCATGACAAATGAGGAAGATGAAAAATATGATAAAACACGCGTAATAAAGCACACATTATTTTGGAGATGGGTTATTTTTGTGTCTCTCCTGTGTTTTCTTTCAATTCTTTTAAGTAATTATGCATAACCATCATGGAGACGAGCACGAAGATTCTTACCATTTTTTTTTAATTGCTGCTTTCAATATCAGTTTCTACCACCTTTTCCCCCCTCCTTTGCTCTCATTTTTGGCTCTGCCACAAAACTTTTGCAGAGATTTTAGAGCAAGCAACCAGCTGGTCAGTAAAATGGTGACTGTGATACCCTGGAGAGTCTTGCCTAGCAATTAGATGAACAACAGTTGGAAGATTCGTAAAGGCACATGAAAACCAGTGCATGTCCCACACAACTCACCTAATCACATATTAAAAGCATCTCTGCATCTTTGCACCACTGAAGTCTGTCATTTATATAACAAACACAAGTCAAAAATCTCGTAAATGTCACTTACCAAGTTTCAGATCCAAGAATGCAGAGTTTCGAAAACAGAATCTGAGATGTTCAAGAGGATTTTGTAATTAACCTTTATAAATTATGAGATTGGAACAACTAATTTATTCAAGGCAAGCATCATATGTCCTTGCAGTGGTTCACTTCCGTGAATGCCTGGAAATATGACTCTAAATAGGCCTCCATGCAAGAGAAGTTTTGTGTAAATGTGCATGTTTAGGATTGTTATTTTTCACATCTCTTTGTAGATTGTTATGTTTATTTTCACATCTCTTTGTATATAATGTCTGAATATGGCTGAGCCTGAGAACAGCTAAATGACATCCAGTAAATACAAAGTCACGTATATGAGAGAAATACACCGAGGTGTGTGCCTATGAGGATCATTCCTTGCACAACTCTGTTATCAGAGATCACTATGGCTCAGTCAATTTGGCAGCGCTTCCAGCACCAGAGAGAGCTTCTGCAGCTCTGATCCTCTGCTCCTGCTTCCTCACAGGACACACGGATTCTGCAGCTGTTTAGTGTAAGTCACCCAAACAGATGTTCTTCGTGTTTACTGCGTTTTCTGCTCCTGCTCTACCCTCTGTAGCCTTTAAAAAATTTTGCCCTTAGGTTCCAGTTGCAGAGATCGGGTGATTTATGAGAAGCAATTTTTCTCCTGCTGGTTTGCATCCCTTGCAGTGTGTAACAGTCAAGGCACTTGATGGCCTACCAGGAGGTTGGCATAAGCAAGGGAAAAGAAGGGAGGGCTGCCAGATATTTGGTCTCTAATGAACAGTTGAAATCCTTCGCTGCACAAGCAGAAAACTAGAATTTCGCACAAAAAGTCTCAAAAATAGGACCAGGAACTTCAACAGGGTTGATTCCATAAAGAACCATAGGTTTTACTTTTACCTACTGGTTTTTGTGTTTCTGACGGGGATGGTTGTATCACATGTATTAGGGAGCTTTCAATCTGTGCTTGTTTTCTAGTAAACATCTGACTAAACTGCTGGGAAAGCCAGGGTGAAAGGACTAATAAAGCTACTTAGCATTGTCAGTTTTCATAGGGAGGTAAAGGGAATTCCGAGGAACAATAAAGTAAATGAAATAACACAAATAGTAAAAGTAGCTGACTACCTATTCACTTAAGTATTCAAGGTATTTTAGAGGTGAATTTTGCACTGCTGATTGGCAAAGCTAAGGGTTTGATTGACTGACTGGTGTTTGCTTGAATCTTTTGACAGCTGAAATGTCTCAGGGCATTTGTTTAAGTTACTTGGAAGGTAAAACCTTTTCAAGCCCATTAAAGAGCACAGAGCATGTCAGCATTTCACTCTCTCTAATTCAGAGTTTAGAGACATTGGGTCAGCTGCAAAGGCTCGTTCTCAGCATGGGGTAAAAGCTCTAAATCTTTTCATGTGTGACCCAAGTGATGACACACTAGTACCTTTCTAAAGGATCTTGAACACTGTTTTCTCCTGGCACTCTCTCCTTGTGATGAATTTCATCCTGCTGTCTATGGCCTTGTTTTGAATGTTGCAAGTCGTTATCCAAAGGAATGTTATACACTGAGTTTTACTTATCTGCAACAACTGTGTTCATGTTTTGAGAAGTTCTTCTCTCCAATCTCAGTATAAAAAGCTGAATGAATTTACAGCTTTCAAATGAGCCTGCTGGACTTAGTACTACATTTTAGATCTGATTTTCCCAGCAGAAAGTTTGGCCTTTAATCTTCAGTGTTGAGTTACTCCAAATTCAATTCAAATATAAGCTCTTGTGTGCTGCTATGAGTTTACCTTTTTCTTTCCAGAGCCTTCTTTCTACATTACCTTTACATTAGTCATTATGAGAGTAGTGGCATTTTCTGGGTTTTATTAGAAAATCCCTAGAAAGTTTAACTGCCCTTGTAACTTCTGAATGTTATAAAGAACAGCCCGCCTATTATCTTTGCATTGTCTTTCACTGGCACGATTTTATCTCATGATGCTACAATAAAACATTTATTGGCATGATTTCCAAGTCTACTCCTTTCTCTCTCGACCCAAGCAGAAGATCTATACCTCTCAAGCATCCAGTAAAGGTGTGAGGGTAATAAGAAATAGTCTATATTGTGAGATAAGCTGCTTAGTGAAACTTTTCAGTGAACTAAGGTTTCACATGCAGGTTTTTGATGTGACAGACAAAAGAGGTCTGGCTCTTTGATCTGCTCCGTTGGTATCTCAGGGCCTGAGTGGATGTGCTCTTCTGGGTATTTCTGAAGATGCCCAGGGCTGCTCAGCTTCCTGCTGCCTCACAACTGGTGATACAACCACACATCAGCTTTTTCCCTAACCCGATGTCAGTCACTATAGTTCTTGCCAAATAGCAAATCTACCTGCCTATCTATTTATCTTTAGTTAAATATTTTTTACTCTGAACTTTTTAATATTAACAGCGCTGGTTTGGGCAGCAACAACAGGCTGTTAGCTCTGAGGGGGAGGTATCCATTGCCATCTCAGGCAAGCTCAACAGCTACCTGCGCAACACATCTCACTGCATCCTGATTTACCTTCCTCCCCTTTGTGCCAGACAGGGTTGTGCTGCTTAGAGAAGGCAAAATGACGCTTGCTTCAAAGAAACAGGTCCTATTACATGTACTAGTCAGAAGCCTTTGCAATCAGTGTGACCAGTGACTTTGGGCTGATGTGAACCAGTTTGTTCTCCAACACAATCCACTTAATACTTCTGAATTTCACGTCATTTGGATCCAAGACACATGACCCATAACATGATGGGAATGTGGCATCCCCCACCAATAAACTCTAAGATAGTTCCAGCTGGGTTTATTTTTTTTTTTTTTAAATAGATACTCTTTATTCTGTGGCTCAAATTGTGCACACTCCAGACCCAGAGCACCACAAGTCTTTTACTGGGCTTGTATGTAGCAACACTGGGCCCCAAGAGCCTCAGAAATCCACTGGAGGATTACCAAGACTGCCAAGATCAGTGGGGTGATGTGCTCTTTAATCTCCCAGGTGTAGATAAAAGACCTTCTCTCTGAAGTCCCCCTGCTGTGCTGAGTGCTGTCCCAGCACAGCATGGAAATTACAGGGTTCAGCAGGGTGGCAACAGGGGAGGGGAAGATAGTTTGGCAGAATGCTGACCCAGCCACACAGGACACCTTCTGACAAGGTATCTAAATCATAGCAATTTGTGAGACCAGCAGAGCCCAGATGAATGGCAGGTGTGAGATTTATGGAAGCTCCTTGTAATTCTGCAGCAACGAGCCCTTTGGAGAACACAGTGAAGGGGGAAGAGAGGAGTGCAGTGAAGGAAAGAAGAAAGGCTGCACAAAAGAACAGTTGTGTCCTGTGTGGGAAAAGTAGGGAAGTGGAGGAAAGAGAATATTCTTTCTTTCACGTGGGTTTCTTCTTCATTTAAAATTTGTCATAGTCCTCTCCAGAAGCCCCTCTCCACAATTTCTTTAAATTTTAGCTGGGGGAGTTTCTTTCCACTGGCAGATTTTCAGGCCAATGAAGTCAAGCTACAGATCAACCCCAGGCTATGTGTCTCCAGCACAAATATTCTACTGTCAAAGTAAACAAACTATTCTGGATTGCAGTTTTCTTTTTGCAGAAAACCCCTTCCTTCCCGTCCTCCAAAGAATTCCCCAACAGAGAGGGAAAACATCTTTTCACTGCTTCCCATGACCCACCGCACAAAGGAAAACGAGGCACAGGAACAGTGAAAGTCATTTGGCAATCCCTTGTTGTTTTCAGGATGGAACAACCTACTTTTCTCGACTCCTTGTTGTGAATTTTGTTTGGAAACATTCCCAAAAGAATCTGGGCAACACAAGATTAAATGTGCCATCCTCACAAGTTCACTATTTCACCTTTGGCAGTCTGACATGCGAGAAAGGACCCCAATGCCACCGCAGAGTGTCACCAAAATAAAAAGGATCCTCACACAGACAGAAAGGTCCCACACATATTCCTGACTCCAGGGCTGGGGCCATATTTTGTATAAAACCTTTCCCAACATTCTGCAAGATAATTGGAAATTGCAGGTATAGAAATGTGAAAATGAAAGAGAATTTACCCACAGTGCAGAACACATCCATTCGTGCCTTGGTACTCTTCCCATGGGTCTGGTGCTCAGTACTATTCTTTTTGCATCACTTCTAGAATAATCTCAGTAAGATCTCAGAGGAACTAACACGGGCAGGATACCTGGTAAAACATCATCCATCAGTTCCTGTTAGAGAAAAAAAGGAAAAATATGAGTTGGAGTTTGTAGCTCAAATATAAAACCAACAAAAACTAAAACAACTCATGAAAAAAGGAGAGGAAACTGCACAGGTTTTTGTGGCCATCAGCTAGAGCACCTTTTGCATTCACCAGGAGTTTCCAGGGCAGTGAACTACATTTCCCTTCAAGCTGCAAGTAAGATTCATTGCTCCTGAAGGAGAATAGACATAGTTTTGTTGTCTCTCTGATAAGGCAGGTTTAACCATGTAAGTGATGCTGATAACAGAACTCTCATGGAGAGCAGAGACTGCTGGATCAGGCTGCTGTTCCTTGCTAAAAGGACAGACAATGAGTTGATTTGGATTGTGAACTTGCTTTTGTTCTTACTTTCCAGGACCTCTATTTATAGAGGAAATGGGGACTCTATTCTGTCCTCTATGTAACCTAAAAAGTTTCCAACTCTTCAAAATCACACTTCGTAGTTTGTGTGTGTTAGAAAAGGCAGTGGTGAGGGAAGAATGAAATAGCCTTTCCATCCAATACCTTCAAATCTGTGAATTTTTATTCAAAAGAGATCACAAGAACAGCAAGAAGCATCTTGCAAATGTGCATGCCATTAAAAGAACCCCTAGGTTTCATTATGCAGCCTACATCAGAGTCAGCACCACTTTCTTTTGATAACTACCCTGCTATCTGAAAAAAAAAATCAACTGTATTATCCTGCAAAAAATAACATGAAATATAGTATATTTTGTCCAGTAAACATGCAGAACAAAAGCAATATTGCAACAGCACCACTGTTTTCCAAGCCTGTAACACAGCTGAAGGTTCTTTATCATTCTTTCTTGTAGTGTTTGCAGCTGAGAGAAGAATAACTTGGATAATAAGGATGTGATAACGTTACAGAAACCCGCTGATAGCAGAGCAGCTCCTCTGACATCAAATTTATTCCATGTAGCTCAATCATTATTCCTTATTTCTCTTCTGAGGGATTTATTAAATATTGTATCGCAGTTTGCAATTGAAATAAACCACTTAATGAAAGTTGAACATTTCACTTGGGACAACAGAAAAAAATTCCAAATAGATTCTGGTATCCTGTTTATTTCAACACATGGTTCACAATTTCACTTTTACCTTCTGAAATTCAGTTCTCATAAGCAGCACTTCTATATTTCCTGCTGTATCCTATTACTCTCCCTCCATGCACAGATGACTAACCATACCTGGTGCTAATACAATACCCTGAGTAACATTTCTCTGTAAAGGAATGCTCAGATTTTCTTAGTGCCTCTGAACAGAGCAAAGAAATGTTCTCCCCTCCTCAAGCACTAGGTAAAATGGCACATAAAGAAGCTAAATCTGAGTGGAAAATATCCTTTTCATCTTGGACAAAGGTTGAAGTTTTAGAAAGTTGTCCAATCCCGAAATATGGTGAAACACGAGTATCACAAGAATGGTTTGAGCTCGATATGCAAAGATAAGAAAATATGTTTCTGGGTCAGTCAAAGTTCTCTGGACTCCTTACGTTTGTGTGTTATTTTCCTACTTTTGACAAGTTTTGGGTTTTAACTATAATTGTCTGTCATCTCAAAATAGAGGGAAGCAGCAGATCTGAAACCTAGAAATGTTTGATTTAGAAAATACCCAAACTATGATTTCTAGTAAATTTAATAAAATTTAAGTGGGGGGGGAAACAAAAAACAAAAACAAAAAAACAAACAAACAAAACCAAACAAGCCACCAATACCCAAACTGGCCAAAATAAGAGATCACTTCAAAAAGTTACAAGTTCAAAGAAACTCACCACCCCTCCCCCTCAAATCCAACCACTTCCCAGCCAAGGGAAATATGCTTCATGCCAATGCTAAACCTAAGAAAAGTGTTTTGTTCTTCCATCAGTCTCTCAGTGATGAGGGCTGTCATATTGTTACTGACCCATCTTAGAAATACAGCATCAGCTAAAGCAGGGTACGGGATGTTTTACACTCAGACCTAATCTCGAGTGTATTTCCTCACAAAGAAGATATCCAGAAGACAGACACCTCCCCAGGGTCCTTCCTCAGGCTTCTGGTGGAGAGGCTTCCAAGGGCTGCAATTCGCTCCAGCTCTTATCCCCTGCCTCCCAACCCCTTGAGGACTGTTCCTCACCCTAACAGATATTCCCTGCTCCCACTGCTGGCTCCAGCAGCAACTTTTTGCAATAAGACAAATCAGGTGTCCGTACTGAGCAACCATGTGCATGCAGAGGCACTTAAATATTCTTCCATCCCTCCATCCACCACCCATACCCCCCCCAATATAGTGGGCAGAGTGACACAGATACTTGGGCTCCTTTCCATGACCAGGAAGGAAACCTCTCTGTTTATGGGCAGAAAGCTCTGAGAACACTTCTTTCCACTTCTTTTGAATTAATAAAATCCCTGATATAATTATTCTTGTGAAGGAGGCAAACGAGGGGGAACAAGAGATGTAAAGAATCGCACTGGCACTGCAATGTAATCTATGTACAGGAATCAAGGCTGTTGGTTTGCCCTTATAGCATCCTTATATCTCTGCTTCATGATATTTTGGTGCTAAATGCCACTCCTTTTTCATTATGACAGTACATGCCAGCTGGTGATTGATGTGGTGCTGAAAGCTACTTACACAAGAAATATCCTTCATTTTGAGAGGGCCATTACGGCACGTTTACTAAATAATGCGTGGTAAGAAACTCTTCCCAGACACAGAGTGCAGTTCCTATAGGGCTGAAAATATTCAGCAAGCTGCCATTTCTCTTTCTAGCACCTACATAAAAATAAGAAAATGGATGTACTCTACCCAGAACTATCAACGTGCAGATGATCCATTGTCACTTTAGCAGCAATCACAGAAAAACGAATGGTGCCCTTTACTGGGTAACATTATGGCTTCTTGGAGGCATCTCAAGAAGGCAGAGACTAAGATTGATCTCTCAGTTAAAAGAACAGGACTAATGAAAGTGAAAGTGGACATGGCTACAAGAAAGATAGCAATGTTAAAGTATTTCTAACCTGCTGGAGAATATCTGTTTGTATCTGAACGTGTATACACAATTCACTGCTCAAAGCACTGAATATGACAGACCTCCAGGCAGGTAAGTCACAGCAGTCCAGACTGAAGTCCACAAGTCTTTCTTGCCTTCAAAACTAAATTGGTTTGTTGCTCAGAGATCTGCAAATCACTCGGGTTTAGATACACCTCAGGAGAATCACAGACGTGACAGGTTTTGAGATGGAGCACTGAACAGATTAGACCATCCTCCACACAAGTCAACCTTGCGCTGCCAGACAGCGCAAGGTTGTGCCAAAGGCTTTCCCAGCTTCCAAGGAAATCTAAATTCACTTGGAGGGAAAGTAATCTTGTTGACAGGTGAAGGCTGTGACTGGAAAACATCTGGCAGTTTAACTTCCTAAGCTGTGATCCTTTTAAGAACCACAAGGCCCAGCAGAGAAAATAATTTGTTCAACAGTGGCCTGAATCAGAAATACTTCTGCGACTCAAGAACTGATGGCCTCAAACCCTGATGAAGTCTTAAAGGTGAGTTCCTTGTCATACTAACACTTGCTGACATTGATGCAGCAGAAAATTGTTTCTGTAAATACTGTACACATTGTGCTTATATATTCAAGTGCCCTTGTGCATTGATGGAAATCCTGGTGTCAGTTGGAGAGTTTTTCTGGGATTTTGCAGGCAGCAAGTATTTTTCTAAGTCCTGACACCATTTGCAACAGACCTCATGACTCATCCTCTGGCTAATTTCCTACAGTGGTGTTGTGACACTACACTTCATCCAATGTCAGTTCTAAAGCAGGCTTCCCTTGGGGGTCCTAAGAAGCCACACAGCCTGGATTACAGGATCTTGGAGGGGTCTAGAGAGAGGTATAAGAACACTTGCCCTTTTAATCAGGGCCATAGCCGGCAGTAACTAAACAGGCAAAGCTAGAAAAAAAAAAAAAAAAGGAAGTAAGTGTGAAGCTAGAGGGCAAGCTGCAGAAATCAAACTGAAACTTCAAAGACTCAGTTGGGAAAAAGGAGGAATAAATTCATTTTGGGAATCTATTCTGGTGTCACGCTGCATGAAGCACTATAAGTTTCTTTTCTTGGTGTCCCACAATAATAGGACTTTGATGCTTTTAATTTTAACTTAGCAGTATTAGTAGGTTCTGAGAACATGTTTCTCATTGATTTCTCTGGTACAGTCTCAATGGCAAAGACCCTGTCACTCTTTCATTGGAATTCATTATATGCATTTCTCTTCATGGTAGTGCACTTTTGCAGAAGGGGAATTGAGCTACTCTGACTTATCCCCAGGACACACAATAGTGGATGGAAACAACACCCAGGCTTTGCAAAAGTTCTTAGTACAATTACTTTTTGCTTGAGGCAATGAAAGGATCAATGAAACATGGGGGTTTGGTGTGAAAGCCTCTCATTTCTTGGCCTGTGTCAGTCCTTTTGGATTTCCACTATGGAGGTGGAAATAATTGGGGGAAGTCATGTGAAGTCTGCACTGGGGGGAAAGAAAAAAAAAAAAAAATCACAATTTTTCACAGAAGTATCAAACATCTGAGAGAAACAAAATTTGTAAACCAGGTTAGTTGGGAGCTACATATTCCAAACAATCGTAACCAAATACAGGGGTCCCACCATTCATAATGAACTTCCAATGTTAACCAAACATTTTAAGTCTCACTTCATATTTCCTCCAAGACTAAAATGCCATTTCTGTGGGTAGGAAAAAAACCTCTAGTTTTGCTATAAAAATGACAAAGTTTTCCTACTTTCCTTAAGATGAAAATATTTGATTTGGAAAAAAAAAAAAAAAAAAAAGAAAAAAAAAGAAAAACCTGGCAAGCACAAAGTTTCCCCATGCATCCATTCTGCAAAACTTTTCAACCTTGCAGTTTTAGAATTTAGGGCTTGGAAAGAGGAAATGGGTCTAGTGCTCAATGGAGACTGCTTTAGATACTCTTGCTTTTGGATCTTCTGTTGCTACAGGGACTCCAACAAACCTATGGCAACTACAGATGGCCCTAATATTTAAGAGAGGAAGAATTTTTAAGCACAACTTCTTAACCTTTTCTATGCGAGAAACAAGACAAAAGAGCAAAGCTCCCTTTTTGCAGCAGAACTGTGCATGATGAATAATTTGTGAACTTTTTAACTCAGAATATGTTTGATGACATGTTCTGTCAATAAAGTCATGTGGTGGTTTAAACCCAAGACTGTGTTTAAGGGTAAACTCTGTCCCATCTAAACTGAACTGTCCTAATTTGTTCATTATTTTGGTAAGAGAGTTTTGGGCTGGTCTTTGGCATTTGACCAAAATGACTCTTTAAATTATGGTCTTATATTTGTAGCACTCTTGTAACAGATAATTTGCAAAATGTAATATACAAGCCAGAATGGCGTGTCTACAGTTATTGCTGAAAACTTGGAATAAAAAGGGAATCAGAATTCTGAGGTGCATCTCAGTAGCACCATAATCACATTTGGGCATGATAATAAAGGCTGATACATTCTTTGATACTTGGTGCTATTCCCCAAAGACATAAAGCAGAAAATTCATGACATTTTGCTAATTAACTTGAGCACTTCATTCTGTAATATAACTAAAACATTAAGCATGCTATTAATATTCTCCAAGAACTCAATATAAGAAAATGACTGAAAGTGTTTCCAAGCACACTTTAAAGGCAAAGGCTAGTTTTTTATAGCCTGGATACTAAGGCTGTATTACACAGTTGTACTGGTGCATTTCACACTAATAGCATGGTCCAGAAAACCCCAGTCCTGGCTGAGCACTGTGAATAGCAGAACCATTCTGACACTCTTTAAGAAATGACACTGTACTTGGGCAAATGGTAGGGGACTATGTGACTGAAAGAGCAGATTTTTCAGTAATAGATATGGTTTCATATGAACTTTAATTTGCCTGTTTTCAATTAGCTTGTTTATTTTACCATGCATACTAATTTAAAATTGCAGTTAAGCCACATTTAAATAGCATTTGCTAATTAGTAAATTAGAACCCTGCAAAGCAGATGCAAATCATTGGTTTATATACACAATGTGAACACCCTTGGCTACGTTTTTCCAGCAGTGTTATTTAACTCAGGAGATCTGAGAGAGCGCAGGATGCAAACCTGCCTTCACAGCACAGTTGGGGTAGGGAGTCGCTTGGTTGGTCAGTTGTTTCAATGATTAAAGGAGCCACTTCTGGCTCAAGTCAAAATGGTTATACTTAAGGAGAAAGGTATTTTCCTATCACAACAATCCATTAAAAGTTATGACAGATAACATGGTAAATCCATCAACATTCAGACTTCTGTAGAGAAAGACAGAGAGGCAGACAGATCAGCCGTGGCCTCACTGGCACTGCCTCAGCCGTCAGTCCCTGTGCCTCACCGAAGTACAAGGATGAATCTTGGCCAGGAGACTTCATAGCTGCTTTGTCCTTAAATACAAATACTACTTTGCCTTCCAAACAGGGGTAGGTATGTTTCCATCTTCAAACTGCATTGGGTTTAATAAATGCCAGGCGCAAACAGGCAATAAATTCAGAATTGCCTTTTCACCTTGTTAGGAGACACAGGTCCAAAAAAATCTAAGTAATGCAGGAATAATGTCCTTTTTAGCTTTTTACTCATGCCCATGGGAAGTGAGAAGGAAGTACAACCAAACCACATTCACCCCCTGTGTATTATGGAATACATCCAGGGCTGGGTACTGGGCCCTGAGGGCTTGCTGTGCACCCAGGCACTGTGCTGTGACTGCTGACACAGTGTGGTGCTTGAGCCAACCTCTTCATCCATAAAGACACATCTTCAGATATTAATCAGAAAAAAACACTGAATGGGAATGGGAACAGTGACTGCATGGAATACCACCTCTATTCTTTATTTTAGAATTAAAGGAAAAGAAAAAGCGTTAAATATTTCTCCAGATTGGAAATGCAGAATTTACTTCCATCAACTAATCAAAGTCTTGTTTTGAGTTATATGTGTATTGAAGACTGAGAGGAGAAGTATTTCAAAATTCAATATTACTTCTTCACTTTTTCCAATGACTTTTGCAACAGCCATCCTGTATCTTTTTTTTCAAGGAGAGGGAACTGCTGGCAGAGAAATATTTCTAAGAGCTGAGTGGCAATTTAAGACACCCCATTTGCTTGCTAAGGCTACTCCCTTTTTACAGTCTCAGGCAAACTGAATGTAAGCCAATCACTTCATTTTTAACTCCTCACTTGTTACTCACACATGGATAAGTTCCCTGAAGAGTGTCCATTGAGCTTTTAGTTTTAAAGCATGCAGGATACAGATCTCAGATTTAGCCTCAAGCCCTTTCCCTCAGTGGTTGTCAAAATAAAGTATAACGGAACTCCACCTGAAATTGACTGTGTTTCAGCAAAAGTCAAGACATTTCACACTACAGAGGAGATAACCTTGGAAAATTCCCTTGTTTCATGATAAGAGGCCAGTTTCCCCTCTGTTTAGAAACTTTGACTGTCTAAAAAGAGACTAGGTCATGTTCAATTGTGCATATTATTTTAACAGATTGTCTTCGCAGCAGGAGGGATCTTCTTGTTTTTAAAATAAATTCTTAACAGCTTCAGTTGTGGCCACCTACAGACCAGATTTCATGTGAAACCAAGAGTCCCTATTTGAAAGGAGGTGCAAGGGAGCTGTGAAGAGAAATAATGAAGTAACTAAGTAAGATGTGGGGATCAAAAAGTGCCAAACTCCACAAGGGAAACAACACAAAACAAGAGGGCTGATAAAAGGGAGGTGTATTACTGGTATTTCCCTTTCAAACACACGGCAAATACATTTGCTAAAAGGCCTGCCTGCTAGTAGGACTACCTTCAGTACAGGGAGTCTTCCTAAATGCAGCTGCAATTTTAAAAGGCCTGGAGGTGTTCCCACGTTAAAGGTGGTGATGCAGGTCTGTCTTTCTCTTACCAAAGTAGAAAGGAACACTGGTATTTTTGAACATTTGTGTAATGTGAGGCAGCTGAGCTGCACACTGACAAACCCTGAGTGAAATTTTAGGGACCAATTCTGCATGTTTGTCGTGGGTTTACTCTGGACCTGGACCTACTCTGGACCTATTCCCTTCTGCCTGAATCTTGTGAGTCCCACCAAAGTCAGGGGTGGTTGTACACGTACCTCAGCCTTTCTAGGGCTGGGGCCTTGCTGAAACACAAGCCTGCCCCTGCTGCACATGTCATTTCAGCATTTTAGATCAGTCCTTAAAAGGGAACATCCAAATCAACATGAAAATTTAGGTCAGATAATGTAATCTAAAACTGGATTAAACTGCTAAACTTCAAAGAAACAGATTATCTTTCAGCCAGATGTGTGAGGGCAGGCACTGACAGCTGGGGGAATTTGAAACATGGGCTAAAAGCCAACAGAAAAAGGTGAGGCTTCTCCTTTTGGTAGTTGAGTGGATTTAGTTTGGGCCAGAATGCCCTCATCCTACATGTATCCTATCCCACTGTTGCCTTCAAGCTTCCAGGAATGCACATAACACAAGCTCTGGAAGCTTGCAAACAATTGTGGTGCAGGAGGCAGCCCAAAACTCTTTCTCACCAGCTCCTTAAATTAGGTGAGCCTCAAAGCAAGTGCACAAGGATGTGACAAGAGTCCTGTGCACGAGCTGTCGCTGCCATCCAGTTTGAACGTGGTGATCAAGGACCTGCAAGCAAGTGAAATGTCTTTCAGTGAAAGGAATAAAAAGATGAAAGATGTTTTGATAAACATCCAAAACAAAGCTGTCACCTGCAAAATTACTTCAGTGTGGAAGATAAATTTGGAGATTTTTTTCCCTAGTTTGATCTGGTATTCTCTGAAAAAAACAAAGGCATTACCTATACCCTATCTTGTTAGGAAAAAGCCCCCTTTAAAGTCTTCTATGACATGTCGACTTAGGAACTGCATAGTTACAGGAAAAGACCTGCGAGTAACTTTGCATTTTAGGTGACCAACCAAAAAATCCTCATCCTTTGAATCTGGAGGCAGGAAAAAACTAGCCTGACTTTGCTGTCTTGTTTTGTTTACAAAACAGGAGTTGAAAGGCACTGAGAAATTGCCCACATGAAACACATGAATAGCATAATGACAAACAAGCCAACATATGAGCCAGCAGAGTGCTGAATGGCAGTGTAAAAGCCAGATAACCCTCTATAACACATTCAGCCAAAGAGACAACGTACTGTGATGAAGGAAAAAAGAAGAAAAAAGCAGAAAAGAGGGGAAACAATAATCATAGAACATCAATCATTTGAAACCCTACAGTGGCCAGGTGAAGAAAGGTAAAGCTGGCCATATTTTCAGGAACATGGAAGGCATTTTAGATGCTCTCGTTAACGTAAATCTGGGGGTTTTTCTAATACTGGAGCTCAAAGCACCAGATTTTTTCATCTTTCCCTTTCCTATTTCCTCTGCTTAGTTCCCTGTGCTTTGCAATATCATCTCTGCTTTGGGCCTTCCACGCAGCAACAGCATACGTGGCTTCAAAAAAGAAAAAAAAACCCACCACTATCCCAAAGCAGCCTCCTGCTGGGGCTTGTACACCAGGGTACAGATAGAGACCAGCTGTGGGTACCCAGCACCCTGAATCCTGCAACCAACTCCACATTACAGAACAGGGAATCACTCCCATTTCCATCCACATGAAAAAAGTACCGAGTTTTGACCAAGACCATATCCCATTTCACTCATATTTGATGAAATCAACACAGGAGCTACCAGCTGATCAATACATATGATTTGTTGTTCTTTGGTACTGTGTAAAACAGGACAAAGCAGCATCCTGCACCTCCCACTGTAACAAACACCGCCTGCCTCCTCCTCCTGCCAGCAGCCCCCATGTCCCAGGAACAATGTAGGAACAGACTTTTCTGTCAGGCCAGCTCTACTCAGCATCAGAGCTCTTCTAAAGTGCCCCACTGTTCCCTAAACAGTGCAAGAACCCTGGGGACACTGTGATAAGATAAATTACTGTGAATGTTTTGTCAGTGAGCAGGAGCCAGATGGCCCAATGGCACAGTGCTGCTGGGTCTACAGTTCCCGTGGATTTCAGGGCAGCCACTGTTCTTGTGGCAGAAAGGTTGAATTTACCTGCTACTGAGATCCAACAGAGTCCATTATCTCTGCAGCTCGCCCCAGGTTCAGGACACTGCAGCACTGGTCATTTCTGTGCTGAGCACTTGCAGTCCATGGGGCTAAGGGAGACAGAGTAGAAGAAAGGAAAATAATTACATTTGGCATCCTGAACTGGTGTCTGAGGACCAGATTCATACATTAAATCATGCATGGACTTGTTTTCTGAATTAAGACATAGAAATTAGAGGTCCAGACTTGCAAACACCTCTGGGTGTCACAGTACTGAGCATACACAGCATCCACCTTCTTACCAAGCAAGTAGTACAGGGGAGCCCTGAGTCAGCTACCTGGGATGTGTGTGCTACCTACAAGGAGAACTAAACATACAATATCCCAGAAAAACCCTATAGATCCTAGGGAAAATCGTGACTATCTGACAAGTTCCCTTGAAGAAGGAGTCTGCTCTGACCTGAGCAGTGTCATTCCAGGTCTAAGGTGAGAGGGTTTCCTATCAGGACAGGTGTTCACATGTAATTGTCCCCAGACAGTTGCCTCCAGGCTCTTTCTCTGACCGCTATAAGCTCAGAATTGAACCACAGAAACCAGATAATAAGCCAGGAGCCAAGACAGACAGCCAAGCAGAGAGGCCTCTCTCTGAGCTAGCAGGGATTTCCTGAGGACAAACCTGAAATCTCACCCTTTCCAGAAATTAAAGCTAGAGGAATACACCAGCTTTGAGGAGTCTTGCTCCTCAAAACCACTTCCCTTAACCACCTTCTTCAAAGCCAAGTAAAATCCTCTCCTTCCTTCCTTTCAAAAAGCAAAAAGCACCACTATCCTCCTCTTTGGTATCTGACTGTTTAAAGTACTCACAAAAAGTATAGTGTAATTTACTCTCAGTGCTTTAGAAGCTCACACTTGAACCCAGTATTTTAAGTGTCACTTTTAACAGAGGCTCCCCTTATCCTTAGATGCAGGGCTGAGGGACAACCGATGGCCAGCATCAGCCACAGGCAGGACTGGGATCCTTACCCTTTGACACAAACCCTCTCGATTTGGGCAGTTTATCCTGCTGAGACCTTCACCTCAAATAAGACACTTAACCTGACAGGACAGACTCACTTGACTACACAGTCTCATACGGTGAAAGACAGAAAGCTCATCTAACTTCTGCAGTTCAGTTTTTTAAATGGTGAATGAATGGGGAGGGAGGGAAACAGTAGTGTCTTTTGAAAACATGCAAGGATCTGCCTCACCAGATTTGAAAATTACAGTCCGAAAATGATCTGGATGCTCTACTTGGAGACTTGTTTTTCCAGGGGAAGAAGAATCAACATGTTTTAAGACAGTGCTTTGTAATCCTTGCATGTAGGCAGCTGCAGTCTATCATATCTACTTCTCTTCTGGACTGATTCTCCTGGAAAGGTTTCATCAGCTTACAAGCAGCTAGGTTGTTGTTTCATTTCCCCTTAGGATTCTGCGGTGTGTCAAAGTAAGAAATTGAGACTAAACAAGAAAACGTGGAGTAAAGTTTAAGTACCTCTGCTGTGAAAGCTGTTAAATGAGAAACAGGCATTGCAGACTACAGGTGTCAATTAGGTACTGGTTCCATTGGGAAATGACACTTTCACATTGTTTCTGCCTTCTGGTTTCTTGTTGACAAATTTGAGCTTAGAAAAGTTATCCCCTGGTTACATGTATTCCTGACATCCTTCCTTTGCAGGCTTGTCAGCACAGACAGTTCACATGAAACTTATTCGCCACTATCATTTTAAATTAATAAAAAAATTCAAATACTATAATAAAAATATAGATTGCCTCCTCACTCGCTGCTAATCTGGGGTACTCAGCTGTCAGAATGAAGTAATGATTTCAGGAATCTCTGGCTTTTGTCACCCAAATGTAAGTATTTCAGTGAGATCTGATCTGTGATTGACAGACACGTGCAATGCAGTCCCGAAAGTCTCCCCTACAGGTTGTAAATCGAGTTGCCTTTGCAGGAAGGGGGGGAGGGGGGGGGGAAGAATCAGAATGACTGGAAGCAAAACATCCAGTGAATGTTTTATGAAATCCGAAATTCCAAAAACTGAACATAATTTCACAGTGTTCCAAAAGTGCTTTTTAGGACTGGACTCATTCTTAAGAACACGTCTTCTAGGTGGGGCAGGTGATGGCAGGGAGAGTGCCATGGTCCTGCCTTCAGGTCATGAAAAGACAGTGGAGAGTTGTGACCCCTGACAGTGCTCTGCTGCAGGAGTGGCTTTGGGGACAGGGAGATGCTCTGTTCCAAACCCCCCAGCAGACAGACTGTTAAAAGGTTTTCAGCCCAGCACAAAAGGCTTTGCAACAATAACAAATCAATTCATAGAGAGACCCAGCTTATGAAAAATGGCTGATTGCCTCCTGAGTGGCTGAAAAGGTGTAGCTGAAATTGAAATTCGGTCCTCTAATTCTATCTCCATACGCCATTGTAATTCCATCAGTCTCCTTTCACCACTCTCTCCTGGACTCCCTCAGCCTGGGATTTCTTGTATCACTTAACCCCACACTTTTATCTGAAATCAGGAAAGAGACTTGTTCTTGTAACCTGTGGCATCATGTCGCTGAGCTTCCCAAGGACCAGAAATACCCTTCTTGCGCCAGCGCCAGGATAACTGGAATGCATTGGCATCAATACAACAGTCAATGTTTCTGCTGCATCTGCATTCTATGTGGACTGTGAATTTGACAAGCTCCCATAATAATGGAAAACATTTCCAACAACTTTCAGAGCTAATATATTCCGATCCCTACAGAGCAAATTTTGTAAAGGAGAAGCGTATCAATTTACAGCTAAGGGTTGGCTAAGAAAGGCAGAGCTTTCCACAGAGAGGAATATAACAGTGAAGATACAAAGGTAGAGAAAACTTATTTTCAAAACTTTCAAGCATACATTGTGCCTAAAGCAAAGTTTGCATTTCCCCTTCAAGAATGCCATTAAAGTCCAGGGAAACTTGGGAACACCCATGTGAATTAGAGCCATAAAAGACTTTGGCAGAGTTCAGTTACTGACACAAACTAAAAGTTGAGAGTTTCCCTGCAGTATCTCACATGCACACCCACTAACACAGAGAGGACAGGAACCCCTGGCTGAAGTCCCACATAGAGCTGAAGTCCCACACAGCTGTTAGAAAATAACAAAACATGTGTCGACTCAGAACAGGCAAGTGGGCATGGACAGATCCAGAGAAAATCCATGGAAACTCACCATGCACAGGACTGAAATAAGCAGGACTGCACAGCCCTGAAATATTCACTGAAATATTCAGGGCTGTGCAGGAATGATGGACAGTGCCCTTAAGGCAGGCTAACACAGGAGTTCCCTTCTTGCTCATTTCATAAGGAATTTTGCTGTATCACTGTGGTAGAAAGTAAAACACAGTTCTGTAATGGGATTTTGCCGCCTAAGCACTGCCATTGTGCAGAACACAATCAAAATAAATCTGGCAAGAAAGTGGAAGTCTAATACACCATGGGGCACAGGAAGGCAAGCAGCCTCTTTTCTGCAGTCAGCAGCCTGTGCAGTTTGGTTTGTTAAATCCTTCAGATTACTGCAATTTCTGTGCTACAAACCAAAGTTTCTGCTCTTGTGGACAGACAAACCCATACCTTTGCAGTGTGGACACACATTGACTGGCTAATGAAAAACTTCCATAACGAAAATGCGAATTTGGAGTTTCCTTTTTGTGTCAATTCAAAATGACGCTAATGCATGGAGATGCAGCACTCTGTTGGTGTTTTGGGGAACAGGATCTATCGACATTTTGGGTCTGGTTTGACCTAAAGCCATTCAAACTAATTCTCAGTTTGACAGGGAGAGCATTATATATATTTCATATATTTGAAGCTATGTCAAAGGCGCTGCGATCGGAAACAGCTTCCATAGTGTGGGATTCAACACCAAATGAATACTTTCAGATGACGCTGTTTATGGAGCTAAATGGTCAGCACAGCTTATCCGTATGTTCATACGCTGGAACCAGATGGTCACATTGTTAGGCTCAAACTCGACAGGGCAGAATAAATAGGATACACATCTATTCTGCATGTTTCTTTTTCTATTTCAGGCTGCCTATTGCAGCAGCAGCTACTAGGGTCTATTCAGCTAGAAAAGAGGAGATATTACGCTATCTACAAAGTGGTACAAAAACATAATGCTGAAGTCTGAATTTTAAGCTATGAATGCATGTGAGGCTGAAGAAGAGACCTTCCCAAGGTCATCTTTCTCCAGGAGAACATTTCTTTCCATTGAACTGACAATTCCCCAGGCACGAGGAATTCTCGAAAGGAGAGTATTTAAGGCTATGCACAGTTTCGAATGTGTGCAGAAGGCACTATTGCCATTATATCTGTCCACGTTCTTCAGTTGAGCACAGTTTAATGCTTTGATGGACTTAAACATCATTATGGTACAAAGTAGGTTCATGAAATTGCCTCAGCACCCACTTGGATCCTACACTCATCACCTGAATGAGCAGATGGAAACAAAAAGAAAGAGTTACTACTAGTGGCGAATTGTGTTCTATTAGTGTGCTTGGACAAGACACAAAACATTAGAAACAATTCAAGGGTTTTCACCATATGCTGCGTACAACCTACAAATTTTGACCTTGAATCAGCATAAGCAGTTCAGATACGTTACTTAAAAATGAATCAAGCTCTCCGTTTTTGAAATTCCAGTCCTATTATGAGCTACTGATTCTGGTTTTGCATAACAACTCTCAGCAGTCTATAAATTTTTACTTAAAAGGAGAAAACTGGTAAGGCAGAAAGCTTTTACTTGATTTTTACCCACCTTCTCTACTCTGAGTGAAACCAGACATGTTTTCTAGAATATTTTGTCTCCTCTTTCTTGCTATTAAGGCTGTCATTTTTTTTTTTTTTTGTCACACAGGCAGACAACAAGGGAGCATATGGCCTATTTTTCTATGATGAAAACCTTGCAATTACAGCAAAGAATTCCCAGCAGAAATCTGTGAAAGCAGCACCACAACGCTTGCACTGGAGTGCTACTCCTGGTTGTTCACCCCTCTTACCTCCCTGCAGGCCTCTGCTCACAAGCCAGAGGGGTTATTGCTTTCCTATTGTATTCAATAGATTTTTTTATTTTAGGTCAGCTCTTAAAAGCCATGCACTTTGCACAACATGAAAACAGCATATTAGCACACCTACTAATAAGATTAGGGTTTCCAGTGTCTGCCTGCACCTTTGCAAGGCATAGACAGTAAGGCAAGCCATACTCTGCTGTTCTGATTATCCCTCAGCTGCAAATAGTGCACAGAGCCAAAACATTATCTTCCCTTTAAAAAGCCTCCAAGGGCTTGTAAAGCCTACTGAAACCCATGCCAGTCTGAATTCAATACACTGCCTCTACCTTACAGGCTGCCAGGCTCATTAGCAAGTTCACCTTATTGTGGCTGTTCTGTGGGATATAAGCGACTTCACATTGCTGGTAATGTTCTCCAAGCAATCTGATGCTAACTTTGCTTTCCCTGTTGATTCTCCTCACCTGCCAACATTGATTTTTTTTTTTTCCTTTTCCACATTTCTGTCCTGATGGGAAAGACGTGGCATTTGCATTAGCTCCCTTTTTGTGCCCCAGGATCATCTGTGGAGAAGCAGGCAACATATTGCCAGCTAAGTTACTGAGATGAATAAAAAGGGTCCAGAGAGAGTAACTAGTATTGTGCTGTCCTGTGCATCACACAGCAAGGGCATCTCAAATACATCCAAGGTAAATATTCCTGTGCGTATATACATACATAAAATACTTACTGGTAAAGAAGACATAGCATTTTTCCTTTCCATGTGAAAAATATTCTTGCTTTATGAAAGAGATTGCATATTGAGCACATTCAGACATGGCCACAGCATGTCATAGCTGGCCTCTGGTGGCCCATACCTAATAGACTGCACTCAAACTGTTCTAGCCTACACCAAGGCCAAAACAAAGTCACTCTCAAATCAGGGAACTGTTATGTCCCCCTTCAGTCTTTTATTTGTACCCAGTGAAAACTGAAGGCACCTGCAAATCTTGCCCTGAAAACCTTGAGAAAGTTTTCTCCAGTTTTTAAAGTAGCCAAATAGGATTGTCATTCATGCAATGCTAATGAAAATGGTTCAGCCTGATCTGACCTGCCCCTTCTTACCATTTCCAGGCCTTTTCCATCCACTATCAGTGCTGACACGTGTGAAAGCATCGCTGCCTCTCTGTCTAGCTTTGGGAAAGGGAAGAATATTATTCCCTTTTCTTCTACACAGACTGGGTGTACAAGAATGAATGAACCATGAAAATTCCTAGAACATACTAAATACTAAAGCGCAGCCTGGTCAGCTGGGAATGCAGTCACTGGGCCCTGTGCTCTCCCTCAGAACTGCTCTTCTGTGAATCAATTTGCTACCTTTCAAAAGACTACAAGTCCAGCACTGCAGTCATTGAACCTTTAGAACACCCTGAAGCAACTACAAAATCTTACCAACTGTTTTAAAAGCTGCAGCAAAAGTTCGATAGTCTTGATTTGTTCCAAGAAAGCTTCAGCTTTAACAAAACTCTCACTGACGGCAAAGAGAACAGCAATATCCAGCCCTCCCTTTCCTTGGAGCACGGTCCCCGTACACCACCAGGACCTGTGTAACCCTAATTTCAATTCTCTCGTAGGAAACCCGTGAAGAGAATGTTGAACACGTGTTAAACATGACGAAACATTTCTTTTGGTTTAAACAAGCTTTTTTAATTTTGTGTTTCAGGTGGATAATACGAAGCTTGAACACATGACTAGCAAAGTGTAAGGAAAAAATAGGAAGGCCTTCAAAACTCGAAGCTGTTGTGTTAAAATGGCAATGGCCACGTCCTACTGATTCCTAGACACATAATGCATCTGGAAACAGGGAGAATTTGGTCTGGGGTCCTTTTCGTCCTTGTGTCTTTGGATAGTGCATCTCCTACATTTAACTGCCTCAAGATGCAATTTGATGCTGCATTTCCAGGTTCCACACATTAATATACTCCAAGAGCAGACCTGCAAATGCCTTTCTGTGCATCCTATCCTTTCTGCGCGTCCTATCCTTCTTAATTGCAGAAACACAATCCTAGAAATACGTTACCATCTCACCACCAGGTGAAACAGTGTTTCTAGGTGCTTCTAACACTCCTGCCACTGAAGTCTCAGCTTTGTGAAAGCTCGTCCACAGAAATATCAAAGAACTGTGGAATTCCCACCACTGCTGCCAAACATGGGGAAAGAAACTGAGCAGGGAAAAGTCTGTGAGTGAGCATGAGAGTCAGGCATGCACTCCGAAGACGATCATCATTTCTCAAATTTCATAACCTTTGACTTGTAAGGTAGACAGCTTTCTTTTTTTTTCCCCCCAGCAAAGGAGGCAAAAGTCCATGTTAAAAATATTCCACGGAACATTTTCAAAACTGCTTTTGCAAACAGAATAAAGCCTTATATATCAAGTGATATCATTACCTTTCCATGTTATGTAAAAACATATGGTAGATACAAAATACACAGTAGCTAATCTCAAACATATTCTGTTATTCTATTTACTCCAGCAAATCTTTACATTTACTACCCCTGCAACACTCTGAGCAGTGTGCTGCCAGCACACACAGAGTCAGCACCTTCTCCTCAGTTAGAGTAACTCTAAACACCAGAGCCCCAAGGAGGGCTGACTGCCTGTGAAGATGCCAATTCCTACAAAAAGGAGCTGGCTGGGAACGCTGAATGCCCCATGGGGCTACCACCTCTCCTTTTCCATTAGAGTTTCAGTGCTGCTGCCTGTTGCAATGGTTCTCTGTTTCCTCCCCCATCCCAACTTTACCTGGTTGGCCCACGTGGGCAAATGAGACCAGGTTTTAGTGGTACTTCGAAGAGTAGAAGAATATTCAAGAAGCTCTTGCTCCCACTGAAATACACTTTAGGAAATCAAAACATTGTGCAGAAGAAAAGCAAAAAGCTTTCGGTGACAATTATCAGAATATTTTCTTTCAGGAAGGCCAGGGGCTTGTGTCCACTACTCACTTAATAGTAAAAAAACCAGGAGAAATATTCCAATCCTGAGAGGAGTTGAATACCCAGGAACTTGGAAACACCCCCCACAGCACCTTTCTGCATCTTTGAAAATGTTCCAATTATCTCTTTGTCAATAATCTTCTGCTCTTCTTTGCTCCTGCTGATCCTCCAATAGGATTGAGGGGGAAGAATTATCTAAAGATAAGATCATTCTTGTGATTTATTTTTTTTTTTTACAGATATCAGCACATTTGAGTAAGTAGCACACTTTTAAATATCTGAAAGCTATCGAGATGTGCTTTGGAGAGTAGACAGCAAAACCCCACCTGCTATGCTGAGCTTAGTTTCTGTTTTAAATAAACTAACAGTTTTCTTCTACCTCCCCATTGCTTCTTTTTAATATTTAAAGGGAAAAGCAAATTTCCCTTAAGGAACTAAATGTGAGGTATAGTAAAAAGAGTCTTTATATTGTTACATTATGACTCTAAAATGAAGGGAGGTATATATTAAAGTTTACAGCACAGCAGAAATAAAAAAATATTTAGACAGAGAAATTTGCATAGTAGAGGTGTCTGGAGATTACTTTCTGCTTTTAAATTCTGTGAAGCAGTTTATATTGTGATACTTAGACAAATTCCAATCTCTAGAGAAAACAAAGACAGAGGGAATATATGTTTCTGAAGTGTCTCTGAAAATTTATAAATTATGATTTATTATGAACTTTCTGTTTAAAAAACAGGGGGGAGTATAGAAGGCACTGCACTTCGGCACTTTGTAAGTATGCTTTTTGGATAAGCAAATGCAGGCCTTTTTTTCTACATCTCTTGATTTTAAGCGCAGATTTCACGCAATGCAAGCACTTGGGATATTTCTCATTTTTAAAAATTCATATAGGAGGCAGAGAGATAGATTTCAAAGTGAACACAACACATATTTGTAAAATAATTGCGGTTTATTGACCAAAACCATTAAAGGCACTGCAGACAAGAGCAGTACTTGACAGTCCTCACTGAGTTATTGATTCCCTTTTCTCTCCCAAAAGCGCAGCTGCTCAGGCTTTGTTCAGTTTACTGAACACAAGGCAGAAAGCACCTTTTCATTGCCACTGTTCCAGTTCTTGTTAGACACCACTCTCCTGTGCTGCTTTTGGCAGGAAAGCGTTGGTGTGAGATGCCTGGCTCGACAGAGACAAGCCCTCCTGACTCAGAGGTGTGTTAGCTACCAGCACAAAGACTACAGCTCTGGCCCCAACCAACAGTCTCCTCCAGAAGCCTGCTTTGCCCTTGCAGAGGCATCTTAAAAAACAGGTATGAAGGGCTTGCAACAACCTGTATATGAAGTGGTGACACCTTGATACTGCTTGCAAATGAGAAAATCCTGAACTCTGAGCTTCCTGGTGTAACACAATACATCTACAGATCTCTTTGTATCTTAATGCTGTGAAAATCTGAAAGGTACCCAAAGTCAGCTGGGGAGCATCTGCTTTGATCAAGCAGTGAGTGTTCCCAAGGGAATTCAGTGGGGCAGGAGGGCCAGGCATGCAGAGACCTAAATGGAGATGGACGCCCAGCTCAAAGTTGTCTGATTACATCAACAGTTGAATCAAACTGTAAGAGGTTTTAAGAACCAGGTACCCATTTGCCATGAAAGATAGGAGCTCTTCAGCTCCCCCTGCTCTGCTCACGTGAGCTACAACCATGACTGCACACACTTCCAGGCGGTGAAACGTGTGGAGATGTGGTGGTCACTGCAGGTCCTCTGCCCCTTACCCTTTCCTGCCAGGCAGCAGCTGTTCCTGCTGAGTTCCTTCAAAATGGTCACTGCTTTGGACATCGCTGCCACAGGAGATTCAGAAAAACCTCCTGGGAAAGCATCTTGTGGAAATGAGGCTTCTGCAGCTTAAAGAAGCTGTTTCAGAAATTGTCCACCGCTGTAGTCCAGTGATTCCTCTGCAGATGGCCACAGCTGCTGTACTCCTTGGAGGAGAATTCAGTGTGTTGCCTCTTGTTCATCCTGACGCTGTTAGATGGAGGAATTCTCAGAGAAGTGCCACGCTTCGTAACTCCGTGCCATAACACAGGATGCACTATCCAAAATTAAAAGCACGATCACAGGCACTTGTTCTTCAAATTCTTTTTCCAATTGCAGATCAAATGGCAAAAGCATGCACTATTAACTATCAAGATTAACTACCAAGATTAACTTCCAAGAATAAAGTCAGATTTTGATCTCATTTTCTGGAGAACGGAATGGAATTAACTGCTGGAATGGAATGAACCAGTGCATCACATCTTGGCATGTAAGCTGAAAAAGAACAGTTTAGCGATCTCTGTCTTTGCTATGTGTTGTGAATGACAATATGTGTACAGTGAAAGCAGCAACACAACTAGCACAGGCCCCAGACCTACTTACAGGTAGCTTTTGATAGCTTGATGTCTGCCTGAACTTCCTTCAATTCGTTTTAAAAGGTTGCAGATAATGAAAAAACATTAATTGTTGTGCCGTACAGTAACTCCAGAATGAAAAGCACATGCTCCTAATGGGAAAGTGTTTTCATAAAGTAAGCCATTTGCCACTCCACATTTTATTGACTGGGTTGACATGTACCTGATTTTTTTTTTTCTCGGTCTTTACTCAGCAGTTCTTCACTCAGTTCACTCAGTTCAGTACTATTGCCTGATCCAATCCCATCCCCACACCATTTGCCTCAGGGGACGCTCAGCATCAAACTCCTCTGTTGCTAAACAATCATTTGATCTGGGAGAACTCCTTCAATGGATGTGACCAGGTCAAGAAACCAAAAAGCTCCCACTCTCTGTACTGGTTAAAGAACTTCCACTGACCACAAGGAAATCAATGCTATGGAAATACGATATTCCAGCAGAACTAACACACAGTGCTGCAGCTGTCCAAAGTCAAAGAAGGACAGGTCAGGCCATGGCAGAACTTTCTGCTCTTTGGATTTAGAGAGAAAAGTGTCAGCTGAGAAACAGGCTAAAAAAGTAGCCAAATCAAGTGGCTTTGCTCTCTCAAAGCCCAGAAACACCAAAGAGAAACTGCCTTGGAACCACGTTAATACAATTACAGCACTAAAGAACCTGCCAAACTACTCAACTGTAAAATAAACAATAAAGGGTGTTTTTTTTACTCGCAGTGTTGGGGGAGAGGGAGGACAACAACAGGTTTCTCTTATGAAAAACAAGAGAACAGGGTTTTCAGTTCAAAATTAAATGTATAGGAAACAGAAGTAATAAGATAATGGTACTAGTTACTCAAAAAAGGCACTTAGGCTCTCATTTTGCAAGCTCACAGTCACTGCTCACATCCTGACAGGTACGACTGGAAGCAAACAGTCTGTCTGACACTGGCCCCAGGCAGTAGGGCAGGCATTTGAAGAACCCCCCTCTGCAACCTCCCTTATTGGTTTACTCTGAGGGAGGAAAAGCACAGACTGAAGGACAGCATTGGACTTCTGAGCAGGTGAAAAGGGGGTGAAAGCAGTAAAGACAAACAGCTTCCATGAAATATGTGCGGAATAAATGAGAGTCTTCCAGCTCAGATGTGAGGAGCTGGAGGAGCCAGGACTTAAAAGCTTTCACCAGTCACCAGATGAGCAATGAGAGCTTTACTTTTGACTTGTGATAGCAGCTTGTTCCTATTCTTTCTTTTGCAATAAATTACAATGTTTTGAGCCTTGGTCTATTCCTCCAGGGATCAGTGGCTTAGAACTGACTGCATGGCAACAAACAGAACAGAGGGAATGCCACAAAACTAACAGAAACAGTCACTTGAATACCTTAGTGAATTCACATCAACAGTATTTACACCCATTTTGTGTTCTCTCCTGCTGAACACACCAGAGAATGTGACTGTTGGCAGGAACCGGCCAAATGAACAGTGAATAATAAGCTCAAATAGAGACTGTTCGCAGGAACTGAGTTCTGAATTTGCATTCAGGTCAGAAATGCTGGTGACAGCAGGCTCTGCTCACCCAAGCAGAGACAGGCAGAGACTGTGGCTTCTCTGTCTGCTTTTTTGACTTTCAAAACATTCCCTGAGATGGGTACAGACCCCACCTTACTTTATTCCGTGAAATTAAAAGCTGCAACACTCTGAGCAGATTCAAGGAAACGATGAAAAGAGACATCCTGTCAGAAAGATGACTTGTTTTCAAATGGCCTGTCTACATCTGGTATAGAGACATCTGTAACTGCATTAGTGGCCATTAGGAGTGGCAGACAGCACTTAGCAAGGAGCTGCTGAGAAGCCCTGCAACACAGACGAGCAAGAAGCACTTTGTATCCAGCCTCTTTAGTTCGCTGCTGTTTTGAAAGCAAGCCAGGCTCTTTGTAATTGGCATATCCTCATTTTTGTAATGGTAAACTTCATCAGTTGTGTCTGCTTTGTGTGAATTTAAAACCCAAGATAGAAAAGAAACTGAGAGGCTTCATAACTCTCAACCGCTCTTCAGCTGCACAAAATTTAGGGGGAAAAAAGTGTCCTTTGCAAAACTCTGTCAAATCTTCCTTCGACTTCTTGAGTCTCTGCACTTTCCACTGTGGTTTCCTACTGTTTTCAGTGACTGGAGAGAATTCCCTCACTTAACTGCATTGTCACAGGGGATTACTGCAATGTGGGAGCTGAAACAGAGGGAACTTGGCTTCCCTGGCTGTGTTCAAGGTAATTCAACCACTTCTTTTGCAAGAGCCCTCTGGCACCTCAGCTTTTCCACCACAGAAATTATTCCCTCACTGTATTTACCCAGAGTGGTACCAAGTCTTTCCTAAAAGCCTCTAAAACCTCAAGTTGTTCAGAGAACTCTCAGCACAACCTGACTACCTGTTCCCTCCCTGCCTTACACTGCTGCTCCCATGACTCCTTCCCACCTGTACCTAACGCACACGGAAAGCAGAGCCACTCAGGTGCCTCTCTCTTACACTGCTTTGCCTGGGAGCTGCAACGATCTACTTCATCTGGGGAAACGTTTCCCTCCTTCAGGGGGGCAGCTGTGCTCTTTTCTCTCCACAGAAGCAGAGTTGATTCTCAGCCTGCCAGCAAGAGTGCTGAGTTTTCACAATGGCTCAGATATTTTGGTAATTGCTGCTATACCCCTGGGACTTTCAGGTGATCAACATATTTTTAGATTGGACTCTGCCAGGTCCTACCCCAATAAAAGTTTCAGGGCTGCTTTTACAGCAAAAAAAAAGACCCTCTTGTCCTTATTTTTGAAACAAATTCCCTTCAAAGTCACATTTGGAACAAAAGTAAATAGCTGTTTCCCAGCATTATTTTTCAAGTACAAAACAAGCTGCAGCCCAGAAAAGGACTTTTGACCTCATTTGAAGGGCTGCTAATACTTATGTCTTAAGTACAGGAGTTACAATTATGCTATACAGCAAATTACCTCATCACAGGGCATTGGACTCGAGCCCCAGATTAATAATCTGTGTATATGCAACTTCCACAGTTGATAATCAAATAAATCTGTGTGTCTTCTAAACAAACACCAAACCTGGGGGCATTTCTTCAGTGCAGAGGACACTCAACACACCCATGCAATTATAATATTGTCCATAACTCTCTTCTACAGGAACTCCATCAGCGTGAGCTCCCCAAATCTGTCAAGACTATCAGTGGATGCTGCTCTTTTCTTCATAGACATATTCCTTGTCATGGTTACCAATATCTCCTCTCACTCCTGAACTATTTACCACACTCTGTGCTTTTGTTTTCCCACTAAAATTGCTGGTGTCTCTAATGTGATGTCTCAACATTGCAACGCAAAAGGGGAGAGGTCATATTGCAAAAACAGCAATGGCAATAAAACAGAACTGACTTCTCTGCAAATATCTCATCCATACTTCTGGAAATCATGCTGACAAAAAAGGAATAAAACATCACAGGCGTTTTCTAGCAGATTATGTCTGATTGACCATTTCATACCCCCATGAGGCAGTACTACATCTGAGGGGATTCCTTTGTTCCCTTAAAATAATCAAAGTCAAAACCATTCATATGATGCTATGTTTCTCTTCTTCCTTTACTCACTGTATTTCCACACAACCTGGTCAAATCCTCACACCATGTGGATAGCCACAACTTCACTGAAAAAGGAGAAAAAGTCATAGAATGGTTTGGGTTGGAAGGGACCTTAAAGATCATCAAGTTCCAACGCCCTGAGATGGGCAGGGACACCTCCCACTAGACCAGGTTCTTCCAAGCCCCATCCAACCTGGCCTTGAACACTGCCAGGGATGGGGCATCCGCAGCTTCTCCGAGCAGCCTGTTCCTGTGCCTCATCATCCACACACAGAGTAAAGAATTTCTTCCTGATATCCAGTCTAAACCCACCCTCTGTGAACAAAAGTATTCACAGACACAGCATATGTGTGCTGAGAAGTTAGAGCAAATTACATTCATTAAAACATGGGATTAATTAGTCAGTACACCAATAAACAGTGTAGGCATCTCAAACTCCTTTGGGATACATAAAGCATTTAGATGCTCAGAACTGTCAGCAATAAATTATATCCAAGTAGTCCAGGGAGGAAATGAACCGAATGGATGTACACTGAGGGTCAGAGTTAGCCCATCTAACCTAGGAACTGCATTTTCCCAGTTGTCTGCCTCTCTGAGAACCCACAATACCATGAGGAGTCAGCTGTCCAGGTCACACGTACCGCAAAGCTCACAAATTCAGTAACTGACTGCTTTTCACACCCCAGCATGACTCTTCCAATCTTCGCTCTGACCTCTTACCACAGTCACTGACAAATTTATCTGAGCATGGCAGCTTTGGATTCAACGTTCTTCCCATTTTGCAGAGACTATAAACAAAATCCCAGTTAAATTCCCTAAAGTTTAAACCAAAATGTTTTATCTAGCCCCCCCTGTTAACGTTGCAAAATACTCCCTGAATCACAGCAAACAAAAGGGAAAAAAAAAAAAAAGAAAATTAATTACTGCATAGCATGCTGTCTGTAACTTCCATCTGGGAGAGGATAAAAAGACACTAAATCCAAGGACATTTATTGTGAGATAAATAAGCCTGAAATCCAAGACTTTGCAGCCAAAGAAAGGAGTTAGCTATCACATTACTTCTCAATCTTACTTACTTGGCTTCAATCAATATTTTGCTGTTCACTGAAAATCAAAAAACTCAGAGTGATGGCTGGGGCACTCCACTAGCCCATAAAACATGCAGGCAGTGGTCCTGTCAAGTTTAGGGCAGCAAAATCACATCTCACATATCCTGGATATGAGTTCTTAACACTGATGTATTCAGGAAGAAAATAGTGTTGCTCCTCTTTCACCTGTCTAGTGAGAAAGAGCTGTTTCAAGTGCCTGTTGCTGAAAAAATGTAAATCAATATAAATCCCCAGCTAACTTTAGAGCTAAGGACAAGAACCTGGAAAGGACTTGGTCTGCTCAAAGTAGACACTGCAATATCCTGCATTCAATTGACCATTTCTCTATAAGTAGCTCAAAGACAATCATACTCCCTCTGTCAATTAGCCAGCACTCGCTCTAAGTAAAGCATTCACAACACAGGGTTGCTTAGCAGGCTTGCTTTCACTTCTGACTCAGCTCCCAGAATGTCTTGTGTCTCCTTCCTGTTCTGCATTTCAGAATCCATCTTATTTTAAGCCCAGAGGTATTCAAACAACCACAAAACTTTTGGAGGATGCTGTTCCCTGCATAATTTAGATTTTCTCATCATTTGGATATTCTAAAGGTATTGCACCGATTCTCCTGAAACAGAGGGTGAGATAGAGAGAATGGAGGAGTTATGTCTGTGTATGTGTTAGTTATCATCCTCAGTCGGTGAGAGCATGGTGCTAATAACACCAAGGTTGTGGGTTTGATCCCTGTACGGGCCATTCCTTAAGAGCTGGACTCAATGATCCTTGTGGGTCCCTTCCAATTCAGAATATTTAGTGAAATCAGTGAAGATTAAACACATTAGAATTGTGAGGAACAAGCTTCCCTCCAGCCTAGTTGGTGGAATATATCTGCCTTCCGTGGAGACAGCATGTCACACACACAGGTACAGACTGGCTCATTTCTCCAGGAGCCTGAAGAGGTTAGAGGAAGGGAAAACACATTTCCTAACTATCTAACACTCAGAAACAGAGAGAGGGAGAGATGAACTGCTTTGTTTCAGTCTATCATTACCTTGTCATAAAATACTATTAGCCTAATGCTTCATTTTCTAGTAGCCTCGCAGCAGTATACTGGCTTTTGGGGAACACAAGCCATTGGCTCTAAAATACATTCTGCGGTGGGGGAATGTACGTTCAGGGTTTAAATTATCTGCATAACTTTAATCTTAATCCAGGGAGCAATGGAGGATCTGCTAGTTATTTATAGCTGGACTGGGGTGAGCTGCTGTGAGCAGGGTAATTGAAACAGCATTTCAGCCGGTCTGCCACTGATTTGTGTAATGGCTGATGTTAGCTACGGCATAATCACCATGCTAAATGGAAAATAAAAAATGAAAATGCATTAAACATATGTTTTTATGTTGTGTTTTATGATCACATCTTTTCTGCTACTGCACTTCCAAATTCTGTTGTTTCTTCCTTTCTGAGATCCATTTATTTGCCTGGTAGCAGTTTGCTCTATTAAAGCTTGAGAAAGCTGATCTGCTTTCTCTTATTCTCTGGATTATGAAATCTTTCAGTCTGAGAGCTGCTAAATTCTTAAGACTGAGGGGTATGACCTCTTTGTAAAGTTGCTGTTACAACAAAGGATCAGTGCAAATTATTGTCCCTTAAATAATAATCTTATTAATAACACCTTAAAGGTGTTATTTTGATCCTTCCTCTGTGACTTTTTCAGCATATATTACTAATTCTTCAATCTATCGCTTCTCATAGACTATTTTTGACAATTATTGCAGTTAAGTGCTAGTGATCTAGTGCTGCCTCAAACCAGGAAAAACATGGCATGATTTACTGCCATGTCCCTTATTTCCACTCCTTCTAAAGGAGAAAATACTCCCAGAACACACACACATACTGTCTTTGGATGCTTTGCCAAGGTGTGTTGCAATTCCTCTGCCAAGTGTTAAACACCAGCTCATGCCCCTGTCTTTCTGGCCATGGTGACTTCTGGGTGGGTCACACCCATCTGTTTTTTGGGCAGGAGCTTGCTGACCCGTGACTGCTTTCCCATCACCCCTCCTGCAAGCTGGTATCACAGACCCCTCTAGTTCACACTCTGCTTCCAGCACCCAAATGTAACGAGGACATGGAAGTCCTGGGGCAGGTTCCCTGGAACAATACCTGTAGATCCCAAGCAAGCACAATAGCAGAAGCCACCTTGAGTCAGTAGAACCCTAGGGACTCCAGAATTCCACACTCCAGAGACATGCACCAGTTTGAAGGGCAAGCAAACCAAGTTCATTTCCAGCAATCCCTTTATGTGTTTTGTCACCAGAAAATTTCTGTGACATGTGTTAGACTTCACAAATACGCCTTTTCCCCAAGAAAAATACACTTCATCAGAGGCTCTCCAGCTTGCAGAATGTGGGACAGTCCCAGGCCACACCAGACAAGTTAAGGCAAATACGAGCAGTCAATCTGCATGTCCCAGCCACGGAACCACCTGCACTCCCAGCCACCTCCATGGTAAGTTCTCAGGCTGCAATCCTCTTTCCATCAGTCTCTGAATTTTAAATGCTACCTCTTCCATTACCTTAGGAGCCACTCAGCCTAGAGCTTTACAGAATTTTCTCAGGCTCAAGCCTAAATTCACAAACTTAACTCTGTGTTCTGCTCTGTGTTCTGACTTCCAGACATATCTGACAAGGAAGCAATACTCTCTTGCAGAATCTCCTTCTAATATCACAGACAGCACCATTACCAGATTAATAATGCTCTGAGAGGAAGGGATGGGCTGAACATAAAAAAATACTGGCTGGACTCAATATAGTGGATTCCACTTTAATACCACCCACTGAGAGATACTGAGAAATGCCCTGTAAGAAGCATAACTATGAACTACTAAGTATTAAATCTGCTAATATTTACATAGGAGGGTAACAAATGAATTGCAGCCGGACCACCCACCAGAGCTACATCAGCTGTTGGCTAAAGGCAGACATTTTATTGAGTGCCATTTGCCACGTTCCTTCTTGTGCACACATGGATTCCCCAATCTTTTTTATCACACAAAAACAAACCCTGGTGTTTCCTTCAGGAACTTCAGGAATTAAACCAAGAAGTTGTGCTGGGATGAGGGGTTAGCAAAAGGCATCAAAGGGACACGTAAGCCAGCAGAATATGGAGAGCAACAAAGACTTTGCCATAAATCAGTGAGTTACCACTTCTCCCTCTCATAAGATGGCACCCCAAAAATTTTTATTTCCTCCCCCCAACAATAGCCTTCTAAGAACAAAACAGAAAAGTTTTGTGGCTTGTTACAAGCTTGCCATCTGCACGATCTCAGTGAGAAGAGGCCACTTGATTTCCTGGAAAGAATATAGAGAAAGGAAGAAAATCATAGCAAGACAACTCTCTGATACATGAGTACCTAGAGACCCACTGAGAAAATCTAATCCCCAATAACTGCTGTGCAGAAGCTGAAAGGCAGCCATTTAACCTTTGAACTGCCACTGCTACACAGCTTACAAAAGCATCCATGTAAAACCTTTAAGTGGTAGAAATTACAGCTGGGAGAGACCTATTCTGCTCCCATGAAGTCTGACCCACTCAGTCCCCAGACAGAGGATTCATCAATTACAGCTAATAAATACAAATAAAAAAATGGCGTATTTCTAAATCTGGAAGTTATAATCTAAGGCAGACAGTTCCTCATCTAAGCAGGCAGTACAAATGTATTTTTCTACTGTAGAGACACTCAGTGCTCCTGGCACGGGTTCATATTACTGAAGCAACTTCTTTTTCATAGCAGAGACATGTTCTGGGAAGGCTGGGATATAATTTTACAGACGTACAGGCTTGGGCGAACCCTGCCTCAGGGATGTTGTTATCTAATGGTAAATATGCTGCACAGAGCTGCAGAGAGGGTGAGATGTTACTTTCCTTAATCTAAAAAAACGTGTCTATGACAGATGAGAGCTTATAACATTAAAATCGGAGAGATACGAATTATTCAGGAATGACGGGCACAGAGTGTCTGACAAGGCTCCCAGCACAGCCAGGGAAGCACTACAAGCACACTGCCCTCATGACGACCTATACCCCTGCAAAACAGGTCTCTGGAGGGGCAAATCTCTGCAGGTCACTTGGTAGAGCCTGTCTCAGATGAGTTGTGGTGTGATTACATCCCCTCTGCAGCAAGAATCATGGAATCATGGAATATGGTGAGTTGGAAGGGACCCACAAGGATCAGTCGAAGTCCTGGCCCTGCACAGGACAGCCCCAAGAGTGACACCATGTGCCTGAGAGCATTGTCCAAAAGCTTCATGGACTCTGACAGACTTGGTGCTGTGACCACTGCCCTGGGGAGCCTGTTCCAGCACACAACCACCCTCTGGGGGAAGAACCCTTTCTTAACATCTAACCTAAATCCCAGTAAACCAAGTGTTGGATATTAACTTTTTCAAACACTTCTTTTTACCAAGATGTGCATTCCCCAGACTGGGCCTCAGTATTTTTCACTGCTCCTTGATCCTGTGCTCCTTCTGTTCTCAGTGTAACGCAGCTGAGCCCTGGCCAGCTGCCACCCCTGCTTCCCACTCTTTCTACTATGCAGCCTGATGGGAAGCCAACAACATTCTGAGCCATTTTTCATTTTAAAAACAAACAAACAAACAAACAAACAAAAAGATAATTTCTTTTGTCTACCTTCCATAAAGCCCCACTGCCTCTGGCCCATTCTTTAGTGCAACATCCATTCCTTCCCTCATTTCACTGCATGTTTCCAAGTTGTTGCTGTTTGAGGCTCAGACTTATTCTTCAGTTTAGGTTCATCCACAAGGTTTAGGTTCATGCACAGCACTGTGTGAAGTGCAGAGGTGAGAAAACACAATCACTCAGTGACTGTTGATTAGTCTCTGATGGATCAGGGCCGGGGGAAGCTGATAAAAGAGCAGTGTGTCTTGCACACTGTACTGGTCAGGCACTTTGTATGAGATATTTGTGCCCAGAGAAAGGGTCACTGAAGTTCTAGAACATTGCAACAATTTGAGAAAATGTAAAAACAGAGACGGGGGTTAAGGAGGAAAGTCACAGTGAAATACAAAAGTGTTTTTTTCTTCTGAAGTAAAAGTGAAAAACTTTCAAAAATTTCCTGTGGAATTGCTGACGCACTGTGGCTGATAAATCTGATAAATAAGGTATTTGTATCTGATAAACCAGAGGTGGACTCCTGTAGGTGTACAGCACACAGACACGCACACATTCCCAATACTCTGAGGAGTTTTGTGCACTCTTGGGCACTGTAAGTCCTCAATACAAATAGCTTGAGAGCTCTGCTGAATACAGGTGGGCTTAAAATATGCTTTAAATTAAACACTTGCTTACATTCCTTGCTGAATCAGAATGAAAATCCTGTGTGCTGGCACAGTCTCAGCTTTACAGATTCAAGAATTATGCCAAGGAGAATGAAGAGAGTTTGGTAATTTCCAGCAGAAATAACTGGGCTTACTAAGCTATCAAGGGCTGCAAACAAGGAGGAGAGAAACAAGGCCAAGATTTTTATCTGCCCTTGAATCACGGTAGAGCGCAAAGGAACACAGAGAAAAATCTTTCTTCACCCCCCCCGCCTTTCTCCTTGCTTGGTTGAATGAGTGCATGTCTGCAGCTCCATTCAAATCGGATTATCTCACTTTCAGAAATGAATTCGCCAAGGAAACAGCTGCTTATCACGAGGCTGCAAATAGGATGCCCCCCAGACCACCAGCTCCCAGAACCCGGGATGAGCAATTAGAAATGTGTAGGGCTGGATGAACATTTGCTCTTCATCACAGAAGAGAAAGCATTGATAAGTTTTCACTGTGCCAATTCCCTGCTGCTTTCTTTCTCTCACTGCTTGCCCCAAGGTAAACTATATAATTTGAAAATTATGAGAAGCACATTCCTATTATTCCACTAAAGACATGTAAGGTTTCCTATAAATACCTCTGGTCAAACCTTTTAACATTTCTCTTTAACAAAAGAAGACAATCATGGCTCTCATTTGAAACACAAATTCACAATGCCCTGACTTTTCTTTTCACTGTATAGTGACCACAATTGCTTATTTGACGGAGCAATGACTATTCTGGCTTCCTTCACGCTCCTAAAACCAAGTTCCTCTTTTTAAATTTAATTTGGGCAACTTTTCGTACACCTCCACAGCAATGTCTGACCATATCAAGCTAAGTGTTCCTGAGGTGTTTTGGCAACAGAATGGAATTGCATTTCCCAGTGTGGGTACCTCGAATGAGCTGAAGGGCAGAGTGTCCCACAAGGTCTGGCTCTCTGCACAGCACGGAAAGCACCAAAGGCAGTCCTTTCTGAAGCCACTCTTTGCTGAACAGGCACTGCTCTAGGAAGTGCTGCTAAAGTTATTTACCTTCATAGAATCATAGAATCAGATGGCTTGGAAAGGACCTCTGAGATCATCAAGTCCAACCCTTGATCCAACACCACCGCGGTTACTGGACTATGGCACTAAGTGCCACGTCCAGCCTCATCTTGAAAACCTCCAGGGATGGAGAATCCACCACTTCCCTGGGCAGCCCATTCCAATGGCTGATTACCTTCTCTGTAAAGAATTTCTTTCTAATATCTAACCTAAACCTCCCCTGGCAGCTTAAGGCCATGCCCTCTTGTCTCTCTTCAAGCTCTTCAAGCTCTTGGAAGCAAACATGCAGGAGTTTTTTGAAATATTTAAGTAAATTAGATTGCCTTGTTTTTCAGAAAAACTAAATAAGCCACACAAAATATTTTGGTGTGAATATAAGCTAAGGAGACAAACAGGAAGTGCCTGAAGCTTTCTTCAGAGCTTACCTGATTCAAGTCTACATCCCAGGGCTGCCTGCCACCTCTCAAATACGTTGGAAATTTTGCACACAAACAGATTTCAGAGGACACACTGATGACTCATTGTGAAGTATAGAGCAGTCACAGAACACACACTTGAATTGTAGCTTCTAAAAAGCTTAGCTTGAAGTTGCTCCTGAAAGGGGCAACATCATCCTGCCATGCACAGGTCAAGAAGGTAATGAAGAAGTGTGGCGAGTTGGGGAGAAATGAACCTTAGAATTCCAGAAATGTGTTGGTCTGAGACCTGCAGTTCAGTGTCAGGGAGGGTTGTTTCTAGAAGTGCAGATACAGCAAGGACCATGACACAAGGACTGCTTAAGTGAAAGAAACTGTCATTGAATTTAGTAAGTTCTGGACCAATAATCAACCTTTTTCCTCAGCCCAGCATCTGGTATTCAGATGATGGATTACATGACCTCCGTGTTCCTAAAAGAACTGCATGATTCCTTCTGTGTCGGGCTGACAGGACTAAGGATTAATGAAGTCTGGAGCAGAGCTCCCACTGGTGAAATCAAGCAGTGGCCACCCCCCTTCCTCCTAGAATGAGTCAGGATTCTTTTTGTTCATTTGTTTCACAGAGTCAGACACTACCACACCACCAAGAAAAAGGAGAGCAAGAAAATCCAACAAGTCCTCTTCTGGATTTGCAATTTAAATAGTGAAATGAAACATGGGAAAAGCTAGAAGGAACAGTGAGACACTCCATTTGCTTCAAGTTTTGAGTATTGCTGTTCATCTCCCTGCATAAGCAACAGGGGTGTAAAAATCCCATCAAAGAGGCTCAGTGGTTTGCCACAGCCCTCATCCTTGCTGAGCTCATGGCCAGATGCTGTCAGGTTTTAGTCCACTGCCAAGCACAGTGTCCTGCCTCAGCATCCATGGCTTTTGCTGGGGCAGTTTCCTTTCTGCATTCTGGCAGGTCTGAAGGCAAGAAAAGGCCAGATTAATTCCTGTTGCTCCTGCATGGCTCAGGAAGCACAAAGTATTTATCAGTTTGAGCAAGCCAATTACTTTGCCACTCTCAATAGCACATAGTTTGATGAGTGCTGCTACTCCTAGCAAGGTATGAGGCTGCAGAGCTGGAGAAGGGTCACTTAGCTCATTGCTCGTTCAGCTCCTGCTTTATGTGACTAAGATAACTATGCAAATAGACCCCGGAAGAAATTAGAACAATGCTCTGCTGTGGGTTTCTGTCCTCAGACACACGTGGCTGCCTTATTCCTGAATCACGGGGTTAATGAAGAGATGCCTAAGGATGTGAAGGTGAATCAGGAACAGAGACATTGATTTTGCAAAGTGCTGAACTGAACTCTGGATTAAATGTGAGCCCTGGAGATAAGTAAAGTAACCCTTAAGGCTATGACACCCTACTCCTCCTCCCTGTCTTCAATTTCTCTTTCTCTCCTCCTCTGCAACAGATTGATATGAATTACTCAATAATCACCACCTCCCTTGGGCTTCATCTTTCAGCTGACAGACGAGACCTTATCTCTGTCCTGTGAGTAAATCGTCCTGGGTTGTTCTTTTTCTAGTTTTTTCAACTATTTGCACTGAACTTTAAGGACAGGATATCAGACTCTAATCATAGCACAAATTCTTCTCTCATTTTATAATGATCAGGAAAAAAATGTAGCAATCAATAATCATATTCAATAAGCCTTGAGTGTGTATAAGATTCTGCATGTGACTTTACATAAGTCACTGGATTTTTTTATGCTTCTGCTCTCAATCTGTTCTGAGAAACGATTTTTTTCACTTCTTCTGCTTCTTTTGATTAGTTTGACTACAACCACTTCAGGACAAAGTCTCTAGAGCGGCCCCTGAACTGCAGTAGTGCCCAAAGATACAGATAATGATAAATACATATTGTGCATATACCATACATACAGGTACTTCAAACTAGAGTTATGATGAGATCTCTCATACTGCAATATTTTGGAATGAGAAGAGAAATATTATTAAACTCAGAGGCACTAAATAATTGCTAAATCATAAATATATATCCTAAAATGCCAGGCTCTATTAGCTATATTCCACCATTCCCTTTGAGAGAATTGTCTCTAAGAACAACAAGAAAATGACATTTCAGACTCCAACTCTTACTTCAGTTTAAAACAAGTCCTTAACAGAAAATGAAAGAAATTATTTTAAATAGATAATGAGTTTCAAGGTGAGCACCTTACCCCTGGCACTTTTCAATTAAGAGTGCAGGACTTGCATGTCTTGAGAATACTATTACTGACAGTGCTGTTCTAATATATTTTTAGAGGATTGCCCTCAGGGCACCAGTTTCTTCAATCCACATCCTCCTCTCTTCCTTCCTAGGCTCCTGCTGAGTTTCTGACAACCCATAATACTTCCACCTCTCTCATCCTTTCCACCTTCTTCCTAACTAAAAATGAACAAACAGTTTTTAACCTACTTTACTGTTGTTTTTCTCACAGCTGAAGGCCCCACATGTGAATAGGCTGTTTGAACATCATCAAGAGAGGTGGTGGTGGTTGATGAGAACTGTATTAGCAGACTGGCCTAAAGAATTTTGTTGCTGTTATGGTGTGGGATTGCATACAGATTTGCTCTGTTCGAGCCTCAGGAGTGCTCAGTGGTGGATAACCAGCAAGAATCTGTGTATGAATAAACACCAACCCTCCTCCTACTCCTGTTTTACACTAAATACAAAGTCTGAAATTGCTAAAAGGCCATTTTTGGGAACTTTGACTTGCTGCTGCTTACAACAACCAGCCTGAAGCCCAAACTGGACCTGGACTAACACAGGGCACAAAGTTGTCGGTCCTTACCTGTTTCCCAGGTAACTCTCCCAAGTTCAAAATAAAGCCACTCAAATGTCCAGAGGAGAACAGTTCCTGTTCCCCACCCCAGGACTGTATGGATTCAAACTGCTTCTCATTCCTTTACCTTTTTTCACAATAGGTGAATACAAGCAAAACAAAAGCTCCTCTAATTAGAATCAACATCTTGTCACAAGGATGAAAAGTTCCAGGTTGCAGCTATTGCTGTAACCACTGACAGCTGTGCCATCATGATTATTATTAATAACATTTACAAGTGTGCTTGAAGTACCACACGATCCTTGAGCAGGCAGCCCAAAGAGATTATTTATTTCTTGCCTCATGTAAGATTTATTGTATTAAGGGTTGTTTTGTAATTAATCTGCAACTCCTGAAAACTCTACTAGCTTTCTAATGCAGGGATAACGTGGATCCTATGAACGAGGTGTGAAGGTTATGAATGAGAGCCAGTGTTCACAAAGCACAGCAACAAGTCCACTCTTCACCACATGCCTGGCAAAATGGGGAGTTTACAGATCCCTAGATCTCTGTAAAAGGACATAAACCCAATTTTTTATTGTAAATATCACCTACCATTGCCAGACGGAGCCAGTGATGTATCTGGACAGTTACACCACTCAGATGAAACTAAGGAAAGATACCATGCTGCCCATGTTCCATGAAAACAGAACAGTGTTGCTTCACCTAAACCACCACACCGTAGGGGCCAACAACAATTTCTCCAGATCTGACCGAAAAAAAAAAGAAAAAAATTAAGACAAAAGCTCAAAGAACATTCTAAAAAGAATGGGAGAATGACCTGTACACATAAGTTTACAGGTAAATGTCTAGGAATATCATCATTGCATGTTTATGTGTTGCTTGTTAGAATGCCAAGATACAAAGAATAAAATTCCATAAGTTCGTGTTTGCTTTTGCACATGTTAGCCTTTTACACAGACAGTGCAAACTCAAGCAAAGTGTATTTTAACAGGTTCTGTTTAGGAAGCATGAGCAATAAATACAGCCCTTCACCTCGCAATGGCTGCACAGAAGTGTAATCAGCGCCTCTGGTAACAATGTTGGCATGACATAACACAGAAAGGAATCCACCTATTTCAAGACAGAAGCCAGAAAGAGTATACTGGTAAGAAGTATTCATGGAATCAACATATGGTCTAAGTCTCATACACATGTTCACCAAACTCCCTTTTGACTTTACATTTTTAGCCTATTAATTTCTCTCCAGGAGCACCAGCTCTTTTCTAAGTGATGGCATTTCCTCCAGCCCCAGCCTCTCCCCAGGCCAGTGACCTCTCCAGACAACTGTAACAAATACAGCACAATACCAGGACAGGTCAGCAGCAAAGCACTGCCACACTGATGTTTTGGTGGCCAAACAATAACTCACAGATGCTCTTCCACAAGCAGAGTCCATCCTCTAGCCTACTACAAAGGTTCTGCACACAGCCCATAGTGCTCAATAAACTGAAAGCACATTTGGCTTTTATTGTATAAAGTAACAGCTAAATAAACAGAGTCACAGTTATAGGTATAAAAATAGATATGTAAATAAAATAAAAATATATATGTCATATATATAAATATATATGAAGCTATCTGGGCTCATTAACAGATTCATGAAGTAGGTAGTAAACCAATGTGTAAACCAATTTGCAAACTCAGACTGAGATGGTTAACTTTAAAAACCCATCCACATTACCAACACAGGACTTCTTGCTTAGTTGACAACCCTTGTTTTTACCAAAATAAATGCAAGTCTACATCAGGAACTATTAGATAATGTGATCTTCTATTGTTTGTGAAACTATAGCTTCAAAGTGATTTCTACTGTACTGAATTATTCCAAATGATTTGGAAAGAAGGCAGAATTTTATGGATCGTAATTCTAATTCTTGTCTCTTTTAAATGGAAACAGTTATGGGAAAATCCATTGAGATATTTTTGATAGATAAAACAGCTAAAGCCAGTTTCCTCACTTGATTAAGATAACAGTACCCTGAATCCTGTTTGTCTGGTAAGGCACTAACAGAACTGTTATTAAGCAGTAAGGGAGTGAGAGAGACTGAGTAATATGAGACACATGGCAGAGTGAATTTTCAAGATTTCAAGTGAAAGCTGTCACTGTACTAAGCAAAATGCCAACCCATTCAGCTGCATCTTCATCTTGAAAATACATAGAAAAACAGCTGTGCTTCACAGGTAAATAAAAATATCTGCACTTTCTATCCTGCCTCAGAAACCCTCACCAAAATTTCCCACAGACCTCTGCTTCATGCAAGTGACCCTACTGAAAGGATCCAGGGCACCCAGTGCTACAGTGCCTATATGGGGCACTTCAGCAGAGCAAAACTGCAGTGGACATTTTGGGTCCATTTTTGGGCTCTAGCCATGTAGTGCGGCATCCATTGGTCAGACAAGGCGATGGCTATTAAATTACATTTCCATTATCACCCATTTTCAGTTTGTTAGGTGCATTCACTGCTTCAGGTCACGTTCCACCACGCATCAGCCTTCACCTGCTGTACGTGTCTGGGCAGCCAAACTGCTCCACCAGGCACCTGCTCGTGCCAGGCCCGCAGGCAGCCAAACAGCTCGAACTTGCCCCCTGGCTGTGTTTGGAGATAACCCGGTGGCACTGGCAGAGACAGCCTGGAGAGGGCTAAAAATGGGAGTCAGCTGGGCATCCCCGAGTTTGTGTGTTAACTGCCTCGGGATTTCAGAGAGAGCTAGAAATATTCAAACGACAAGTATGCTCCCGTCTGGTGAAAAATTCTCGTGGGAAGTAGAAGAGAATCCTGCTGAACTGACCGCAGTGCCTTGCCACCAAGGCTTTGTAACAACGTCACACACTTTTCTCCAGCTGAGAGGAAAACTGTTTGGCAAAAGCTTCCAGTCACATATTTTTAAAACCTCTGCAGGCTCACTCAACCCAAAAAAACAGCATTTATGAAAAGGCAATCCATGCGACCCAAAAAAATGAAACCTACCTATTAGCAAAACCCATATGCATTAGAACTACCAGCTTGCATAGAGTAACTAATACACAGCAGGCTTCTCTCTTCTCAAATTCATCCAAATCCAGCATATGGAGACAAACTTTATAGATTTTAAGTAAACTTATCAGATAAAAGTGACATGACATGATGAAAATATTTTTTCCTTATTTATTACAGGCTGATCAAGAGATATATATATGTAATCTATAATATCTATATTTTATTCTAGATGATATCTAACAGAGATACATTCCATCAATAAGATTTTAATGTCAGAAACATTCATTACATCCTGGCTCGTATAATCTGTTGGGAAATTACTCCCTCTAAGCTAATCAATAACAAATCTCACACTGATAACACAATTGAAGCAGCGCATATGAAATAAATGGTCCGATCAACAGCAATCCCTCTTCAATAACTTATTAATACATCATCTCTACAAGCCACTTAACTTACAACTGGCATCATCCTGCAGGAGACAGAGTAAGAAAACAATACTAGTGAAATCATCTCAGCTATTTTAATGACATGAACACCAGTGATTGCTCTGGGTAAGTCTAGGTGGCATCATCAGCGAGTTATTAGCCTCCCTTTCCTAGACATCCACATCTTTTTCCACTACCCTAGTTGCATTGCAAAGAAATTTTGGAAATACTAGTTTAGTGTTGGGGAACCAAAGAGGTCAGAAACATAAAAATTGGTCCTACCAAGTTTTATTTCTCTTGCAGAAAGATCAGAAAGTTCTGGTTTTAACTGAGAAGCTCAAGTCATTACTTAAACTGGGAGATGCCTTACCTGCCTCGCCAACAAAATTTGAACAAAAAGATTTAAAATAAAATACAATACTTCATTACACATCACCCTTTATCGTTTCATTTTGGCCAGAAATACATGAGCAGGAGATGTTAACAATTTTTAATTTTAAAGGCATGAAGAGCCGGGGCAAGCACCTAACCAGACCTGCTTGAGGATATGTGGAATGGTCCCTTGCACTTCTAATACCAAAAGGAATAAAATGCAGCTAAACTAAAAGTACCCCTCTCTTAGAAAGCAAATTCTTATTTAAAGACTGTAAGTAGTGATCAACAAATCACTTTGCTCAATAAATTACTGTAGCAGTTAATTAAAATATGCCCCTTATGTTCAGTTTTCTTTGGCAGCGAACTTGCAGAGAGCAGATTTTGTTTTATCATATATTACATCCAGGCAAAGTTTCTAAGGTCTGGCAGTAATTTTTCTCTACACAAATTGGTAGAAACTGGAGGCAACCTTCCTGGTACGCTGCCTGATACTTCTATACCATAAAAAAAGAAGGCACAAACATTACTTCTACTCCAATTTATGCTCACGGCTGGTGTCTGGAAGTTTTGCATTGCAGCTGCTGTCATGTGTCACAACTCGTGCCAACACATTTTTAATCACAACCATTACCTGCCCTGGCTGAGGTAGTCCAGTCTGGGAATACCAACACATGCTGCCATCACACCCTCGTTCTGCAGTGCAGATCTTTTTCTAATAAATATAAAAGCTCTTTAATTTTCTTCCGTTTTCCCTCCACACTGCACAGACACTTGATGAAACATATGTTGTTATCGTCTCCTTGTAACTCTGAACTGATCGAACTCCATAAACTCTCACAAAAGGAAAAAAAGATTTCCAAAATCTACGAGTGCAAACAGGACCAAATAATCTTTTTGGTTTCTTGCAGCCCAGCTTTTCCTATGGACTGGTTTTTCCTTCTCCCTGCCCCCAAATTAACACACACTGCCTCTCCTTCTGCACAAGAGGAAAAGCATTTCACATTAGAGCTATTTAGTACTCGGAATTTCTATATTTATAACACAACAGTAGAAACTTAAGTGCTCCAAGGTCTCTGGACTAACACATCTATCTCCTGGAATTACTTGTCATCAAGGTGTCAAACCCAGGAACATCAGCATGACAGTTTGTTAAAGTGGGTAAGTTAAAAGATTCTGCTAAGTTAACACTTGAATGACTTATGAACCACTCATTTTAATATTTGATTTCAGTTTGAGTGAGTTGATTGCGTGTGGAAGTGCAGGGCCTGACAATAAACAAAGGAGTCACTCAAAGGGCAAAAGGACAGGGTTTTGCTTCAAACCAAACTTGCAAAATCATGGCAGGCTGTCTCTTGTTCTGAAACTGTTTCACCTACAGCTGATTGTCACACACACTGCTCCTGGTCATCCACAGGAACAGTCAAAATATGCGACAAGTCTGTGATCCACATGTGCTTTTGTTTTGTACCATGGTTTTATTTGCAGATGTTTTGTGAACACTCTGGTGGTTCCTACCATGATGTGTGTGCTTAATGGTGCATTAGGCTTACTAACAACGAATCTGTATTCTAGGATCAGCTGCCACGAAAGAGGATATTTCACCTGGTGCTCTCAGCCCTCAGCCTGTCACCATCTCTGTGACAGCTGGTACTGAACTGGGAGGGCCTCACTTTTCTGGCAGAGCTGTTTGGAAGAGCACTTCTTGTTTGAATCAGGAAAAAAAAGGCAGAGTTAGCCAAAGAAAACAGGCCTGGCAGTATGTGGGGCTTGGAGAGGGTGATAGATGGGATGTGCTGTAGGGCTGATATATCTCATAACATGCAAGACCCTCAGCACACACCATGGGCAGGTCTTTTTATCAGTGCTTGGGCCCTTCTTTCCCATCAGACACTACTGAAATCCAGACACCAAAACACAGCACAGTGGCAGAAATAGGCAAGAATTAAGTGAAACTACCCACACATCTCTTCTTTACAACATGCACTCCCTGAGATTCCAGAAGAGCTTATAAAATTCCGGAGGAATTAGGAATAACAAAAGGCATTTTAACAAGGAGAACCCAGAATGATTCACACGAAGAAAAAAAGGGATGCATAAAGAATCTTTTCCCTGAATCCCTGAATGATTCCCAAGAATCATTATGTCCTTGCAGTCAGGCTTGATCCAGCCCAGCCTTTAGATAGGTGATGATTAACACTCTGTTGTGAGTTCCCATGGAGAAATCAGCATTTTGCCATTTCTTCCAAGGCTGGCTTTGCTCTTTGCTTCTGGTACCACAGCCTTGGTCTCTGTCAGAGTCTCTATGACCTGCCCTGCACTCCACAGGTTTCTCCCACCAGCCACCAAAAGCTGTTCATGAAGGAAGAGCAACATCCTCCTTTCAAAGGCCCTTGTGAGCCAAAATTACAGAAGTCAAACAATGAAAACAGAAAAATATTTTCTCTGCTGTCTGGTCACCTTTTCAAAGGGATGTAACCCAGTGCAATTACAGAGCAAACAAGTCAAAAACTCACTATCCATCACACGTACAACAAATGCAAACTACATCCAAGTCCTTAATATTCTCAGAGAGCCATTTTAGGTATTTGTGCATTGTTTTATGGCAATATGGACAGGAAATAAAATTTGTTTAGAAAGCTCACATCAGAAGCACAGTATTTTCATCTAAAAGCCTCAGGCTATATTCTGAGTTTTTAAATATATAAACCCATATGATGATCTTTGCTATTCAGAGAGAAGCAGAAGGAAACAGGGATCAGAACAAGTAGGTAAGAACACAACTAAAGACAGAGCAACTGAAGTTATGGTACAAAAAACCCATCCCAATTTCCATTTTATAGTACAATATAATGAATCAAAATTAAATATTTGAGAGCAAAAAAGGAAGAAATCACAGAAATGAGAAAGCTGGAGTTAGGTCCTTTAATATTCCAAATAATTTGTTCGCAAAATTCAATTTCTTTGAAAGCAGCCAGCTCCTGACAGGTTAGGATTTTTTTTTTTTTTAACACAACAGGATTTTTCTAATAAAAACTACTCTGTTTATTATTTTGTGACTGCTTCACATAAAATAAAGCTCATTACAAGCAGATTATACCTCAATTAAAACTAACAACTTTTGCAAAGCGTGGATTAAGACCTGTGCCACTGAACTCTGGGGGAGAGAGATTTGCCTTAGACCAGCGGATTAACACGCTCCAGTAACTCTACTCTTGTTTGTCAGGCAGTGGCTGATATTTCCTGCAGTCAGACCCAGCGTGACCTTTGGGAAATTGCACACAGTTAAAAGACTTGCTTTTGCAGTGTAGATTTCTAAAGCAACATTTTTCACTGTCATAATGCAAATCCAGTGTCAAGCTGAACGTTCCAGGATGTGTTCAGTTATAGGACTCTTAATCATCTAGCTGTGGCCACAGGTCCTCCACTCGAACTGCACAACGGTCTGTCTGAGGCCAGGTAGTGACCGCGTGGGCACCAAAAATTTGTAGGCAAGCAGGCAAACAGCACAGCCCCATTTGCTGTTGCCTGTACATTTCTGGTTGGGATCTTCTGCTTCCTCAAGCTGTTAAAGCATGGGACAGACTTTTTCCCCCCTAAAACGTATTTCACCGAAACCATCCCAGTTATAGCACAAGATGACGACATCCCTGAAGAGATGGTTTTAAATGGAGGAATTTGTGAATCATCAAGAAGCAAGGTGAGTTCTGCTGAATATATAATGCCAACTTTGACAGGAAATCTATGGCTCCTGTAAGAGGCAGAGTATCAAATTAGCGAAGACAGCACAGTTCTAGAAAACTGCAGCTCAGCAGTTAACTTTAGCAAGTGATAAACTTGGCTTAAGTGACCTGAAGATTTCACCTCCTGAGCAACCTCTACAGCAGTAAAAGAACAAGAGTGATTAGCAGGCATGACTCCCCCTGCCTGCCACATAACTGAGTTGGAGCTGTGATGGGACAGATCCATCTGGTTGTGTTGGGCCTGTTCTTCAAAATAAGGTGCTGGAAATGCCCACACACCTCTTGAACTCCATTTCTAAAACTCAGCAGTCAGCAAGGGCGTGGGTCTGCCTCCACCTTCATAGTACAGTTTAAAAAACACTAATGATGAGGAATTCCAACAGCCCCTTCTGTCTGTGTGACCATTACAAAGGAAGGACGCTGGCAGCTCAGACAACTTTGGTATCCAGCCCCCATGTACGTCACCTCATAGAGCACAGGTGTCTTTACGAGTTCTGCAGCTACAGAAATGACAGCCTTTCTCTGCCACTCTGCAGCCTATGAGCAGACTCACCTTTTAAGTATTAACGTAGTGCTCTGCCCACCTGATGAAAGCAAGTTTCCTGTCCTGAGTTAGATGGGGCCTTGGCAAGCCAGTTGGTACAAGATTTTGCAACTCCTACCAGTGCCATTTATCTCTGTTCTAGGAAGTGCTCACTGACTGAGAGCTTTCTGGTGAGCTGGCAAAAACCAAATTGCCAAAAATAATTTTCCCCCAAGGGTACAATCCCCTTTGACACGTTTTCTACTTCGAGAAAAATAACAAGTGTTTCAGAACTGCCACAGATTTCTGAAGTGTTGGGCTGCTATTAAAGCACCAGCCTCAGATCTCAGCTTGACATCCCTTGTTTTTAAATCACTTGCCTTGAAATGTAAGAGAGAGCATTATTTAAGTGAATAACAATGTAACACAACCTGAGTGTATATATAGAGATATGTATATATACACATATTAACTTCAGGATAGTTTAGGGCTGAAGCAGAGAGATACCAGGAACAATTATGAGAATTGCAGGATTTTTAGGAATCCAGAAAGAGGAGAAATAAGAAAGAAGAAATAAAATACCAAGTTTTAGGACAACTTATGGAAGGTGTGATTGATTTCATACAGTGTAAGTCGTTCCTACTTTCAGCCGTTAACATGGATAGAAAAGCACAGACCAGGGAAACAAACCCAAGAGATTTTCAAGGGGACTGTGGGAATCCTCAGGAAGCAATGTCCCATCACAGTACCTCCTGACCTCTAAATCCTGCCTGCCCTGCCTTGCTCCAATGCCCTCAGGCTTTCATGCCAGTTAAGTCAAAGATTTGTATGCTGTTTGTGCATTTAATCTGAGCTCTCCATTTCCCAGAGGAAAGTCTTAATTTTCCTCATGTCATTACAGCTCAAATGCAGTGAGTTATGAAGTTTAGAGGCTCAGGAAGGAAATGATCAGTCAATCTAACAGGCTCCAGTCTTCCACCGAGGATGCAGTGGCACTTCAGCGCATCGAGGAGACTGGAACAGTTGCTCAGTGCCCAGGAAAACCTGAATGTGGTGTTGATCACCAATTATAGTTACCCAGACCCAGTCCTACCTTATTGGTTCTGTAAAGGTGTTTCTGTTTCTCAAACAATTCTCCAACTCTTTGTGACTCACAATATGGTACAACTACAACTGAAGGGCAACTGAGACACCAGCTAGCCCCAGCACCCCTGGAAGTTTAATCATTAAATATATAGTACGTTCTTACTTTCATGTATTTTATGCAGCTCAGCTGCTGCCAAGAACAAAATCCTAAAAGACTTTCCCTTATAAGCATGTTTTCCAGCTCACCAACACCTGCTCAAACTTCAGTGTTCACAGCCTGGAAAAAAAGCAGTCATTAAACCGTATTTATTTATGGAAGATTTTCCTAGGTGCTAGAGAATGCACTCTCCTTCCTCCAAGTTTTTCACTGAATAACTTTCTGAATAACTTTTTATGCACTGGGGTATTGAAATATTAAGCTCAGACAAAAAGAAGACTTCATGGAAAAACTCAAATTAGAATCATCTCTTTTTAATGAGCCAAGTCTATGGCTGTTTCTCGTAGTTTTCCATAGCGAAAGAACTGAGTTCTTGGATAAGGTGAGAAGCAATCAGAAGTGTCAGCAAAAAGAGCACACTTTCTCCTACCTGCTGTGTCAGTCTAATTCTAGAAACTCATACATTTCTCAGTACTCTCAGGAAAAGAAACCAAGTGGATTATTCCTTACTGTCACTGAATTGCTAACATCGCCTCTATATGCCAACACAGAAAAGGTCTCCCAGTGCCAAAATGCTTATACCCCCAAGCACATGGAAGTATTCAAGAACAATGAAACCCTCGAGAGTTCCTGGCTTTATATCATCATCTACAAGTGAGATATTATATCATCTTCAATAAAAGAGAAGAAGAATCAATCCCAATAACACCCTCTTCACTAATCAGATAATAGATTCACCCCTTTCACTCACCCTCTCTTCTCCTGTGGACTTCCTTTACATGATGTTCTGTCTTCCATACACTTAAACAAAAGTCTCCTCCCTTTGAATTTTACTGGTGGATTTTCAGCCTAAAGAGCACATCTGACCTAAAACTATTATTTTCTAGATGCTCTAACCTTTTCTTCATAGAATCAAGCCATATACATGTAAGTGTTGAAAACTGCATATGGTCACAACTATGGATTAATGGGGAATGTTTGCAGTCCTCCCTTTTCCCCATTTCACTGTCCAGCGTGCAATGAAAGTGCTTGTGTAACATAATACAGATTCACAGATACTCAAATTCCTCCTTAACAGGATAGGGCAACAAGAGTCTTACCAGTCTTTCCACCTCCCATGTTTCAGGGTCTGTAAGCTGACATGCATCCTAGTGCAGGATGATTAATCATCCAAATGTCAGGAAACAGTAAAATGTGTAACCATGCACATGCAACCTCCCGTCTGAATGTACTGCATGCCTATGCATAAAACACAGAGGCAGCATCACAAATTGAAATAAAATAACATGATTACAGACCATGTATCAGCAAATGCTGAACAGTCCACCCTTTACTCTATTTTTTCATTAAAAAGTCATACTCTACCTTTTTAGACAAAAAGGAATTGGAGAAAAAAAAAAGAGCATCCTGGAAAACTTCACTTGAAGTCTCTGAAGATCTGCAAAGTCAGGGCCTAATGTAAGCTCCATAATCTAGGACTACATGGCTAGATCATCCTGCCAGAATGTCCTGCCCCATGTGGGAACCTGGAAGAGGGACTTACTGTTGGTCCACACATCAAATTACAGAGCTGAGTGAAGCTGCTCTGAGATACAGTGAGAGGTTTTTCTAAAGATCAGAGCACAACTGTGATGGAAGCTCTGAGAAGGAGAGTAGGAGAGGGCAGTCTATACAGCCTGCCTACAAGGTAATCAGAGCCTGTCAATAAACCCGGTACCCTGCCTGACTCATCCCTATTCTCCATCCCCACGGTCTGGTTTGCAGATACTTTGTATTCCCTGAATGGCCTCACTGCTTGAGCTACTGGGGCACAGAGTTAACAAAACTCAAACATGAGCTCATGCAGCTCTGTCTTTATAAAGGGAGGGAAGGAAGAAGCAGAATGAAGGAAGTGCAGACAATGCTGTTGCTTTACCGTGGGCCTTTCTCAAAGCTATTGATTTTCTGTCGTAGCTTTTTACTGAAATCACAGCGTGGCCTTCTGGCTGACTGAGATGCATTTTTGTGTACACATACTCCCTGGTGTCTCTATATTATCACATTATCCTCACATGCCAATTCTCAGCATCCTTCTCACTACTAGAAGCAGACACACAGGTTTCCTTTATAAAAACATAAAGCTGCAATAAATTCCAGTCCAGCTTGAACTAAAATCCATTGTTGCCGATTCTTATTCATAGTACCCAGCATCAAAATTCTCCCTCTCCTTGTTTTTCTATCTTTGAGGGGGGAATGCTGTTTCTGAGAAGCTGTGCTAAAGCTCTAATTAATATGTATTGCACTAAGCAAAAGGCACACCACCAAACAGGCCTGTTTTGAGCCTATTTTTAAATCATATTACATTCAAGGCATACTCCCTCTGTTGTGTAGGCCCACACAGTCACTTAGGACTTACAGCTTCAACTGCTGGCTGTTTCCCAACTTTTCCCTCCCTTCTGTCTTATTCTATACCCATGGAGACAACAAATGAGCTATTTCCACAGTCAAGAGAGGCTCCTTGCTGAGTCAAAAGAATGAGCCCTAGTTAGAGAGGAAAATACTCTCAGACACAGGTGTGCAAGTGACATCATAATTACAGTCAGAATAGATGGCCCGCAAATTGCAGTGTATTTGTAATTAACAGTGCTCTATAATGAAGACCACTCTGTGTGCTATTACAATCTAATAATGCCTTGTAGCTGCATGAACAGAGCTTTATTTCACTGAGAAAATGTGGACTGAATATTCACAGAAGTAATCCATCCTCCAGTGCAAGATCCTCAAGTCACAGATGAAACTGTAGGTTTATTCAAATATCAATCAAATTAAATTTGTTCCTAAACACAACTTCACCACAGAGATTTAAGGCAAGATAATGGGAGCTGCGTCATGGAAATCTTTTCTGGAATCTGATGAGATGAATCTGCAGGTCCTGAGGGAGCTGGAGGATGTAGTGGCTAAGGCACAATCCGTCATGTTTGAGAAATCATGGCAGTCCAGTGAAGTTCTCACTGACTGGAAAAGGGAAAACACAACCCCCATTTTTAAAAAAGGGAGAAAAGGAAAACCTGGGAAACTGCAGGCTGGTCAGTCTCACCTTGGTGCTCAGCAAGATCATGAAGAAGACCTCCTGGAAAATGTGCTAAAGCACATGGAAAATAAGGAGTAACTGGTGACAGCCAACACGGCTTCACTAAGGGCAAATCACGCCTGACAAATTTGGTGTCCTTCGTGACAGGGTTACAGCGTTGGTGGATAAGGGAAGAGCAACTGATATCATCTACCTGGACTTGTGCAAAGCATTTGACACTGTCTTGCATCACATCCTTGGGTCTAATCTGGAGAGACATGGATGGACCACTAGGTGGATAAAGAATTGGCTGGATAGTTACACTCAAAGAGTTTTATCTTATTCAATGAAATAATTAATAGAAATAAACCCAGCAAATCTTTCTCAGTTCTCAGCAAGTTCCTTCTCTCCCTAACTCAACTTGGACTCAATCTTAAGGGTCTTTTCCATCTTAAATGATTCCATGATAAATAGCAAAAAGGACAAGAGGCACAGTTGCAGCAGCCAGTACAGATTTTATCCCAGAGTTTATAAGTCACTTTGCAGAAAGCGTAAAGCACTTCAAAACTCTGCTGGTGCCAGAGAATCACCATTAACATCAGGTTTTAATACACCCATGGTTAATAGAATCGAGAGAATTTCAGTGTAAAGATGTGAGAGATTTGCTCGTTTCCAATTCCAATGTTATTCTGCTGAGGTCAGGCCCTAATTGTACAAGGATGCCGAGACCTGCAGAATAATGATAAAAACATGCCCCGATTTCTTAAGAAAGAATTATAACAACGATTAGCATTTGTATCACACTTAGTGTCAAAGTATTCCCAAGTGCTTTACAAAGCACATCCCTGGGCTCTGCCCCACGGTGCTTATCCAGCTGTCTTGGAGCTCAGCAGCACAACTGCTTTATGCACCAGCCCTTCATCCTCCTTCAAAGGCAGCACGGGCAGATCCGGGCAGATCAGACTGAGTGGTCAGAGGGCAATATTGCTGCATTTATGGAGCAAGCAAATCCAGCAGTTCTGAGAGCTCCTGGGGCTATCTGGCTTTCTCCATGCTTCCTGCAGGAGCGACTTCCTAATCCCTGTCCCTTTGGCAGTACAAGAATATCCCTGCTGGAGCAACTCAGATCACACAGGGCCACAGAATGCCCCAGTCCTAAACAGCTTTGCAGACAGCTCATCGCAAGAGAAGACAAAATATGACAGGGATAAAGGAAAGAAAACCTGGCTTGTCTATACTGATTTTGGTGGTGTTCTGACAATTCATGTCAACCCAAAAATCTTGGCCAAAATAGTTTTAAATGGTAGCGCAAAGTCAAAAGGAAAATGTGGTGCCTCACCATAGTGAGGGATTAGTTTTGTCAGAACAAAACCTCCTATTGCTGACTTAATGACTTGGCAAAAGCACTGTAAATAAAGGCAACGCTGAATCTGCCAATTCCCAGCTTGTCAAGCTCCTCAACAACCAACAAACCACAAAAGTAATTACAGACAGTTAAACTGCAAAGAGCGGGAGGCCATTTCTAAAAGGCACAATTACTGTGTCCCTAGAGGCTGGGTTTATGTCTACACCCTGAATTAATTTCCATTCATTTCCATCTGAAATTTGTTTGGCTTTCCCAAGATGTAGGTTTGAGGTATTTCTAATTTATCTGAGACTTCATCATGAAAGAAGTTGCAGTGCATACCTCAGGGACATGTTTAAGTCCCTCATCCCCATGACATTGGGCAATAGCCAGGTTTCTCTGAGATAGGCTTCTCATCAGCTCAAAATTAAGACCTTCTTTTCAGTATCTTTATTTACAGTTTTCAGCATCAATGTATCTTGTTTCTCTCAAAAAACAAACTATTTATTTGTAGGGACATGTTGAGAATCCTATGCACCTTTTGGCTCCAGGACCTAAAGATCCTCCAGCGTATATTTAGTCTTGTTTCCTATATAAAAATGATACAAATTTCACCATGTGTCCACAAGTTCTTGTATTCCTCAGAACATTTCTTGATTTCTGAATAGAAGCCAACACACACATTCAGCATGGAAACAAGTTTGAATCCAGGTACACATATGTTGTAACGACAGAGGGAAAAAAATGAAGTGTTACAACCCTTTCACAATGTCCATGCAGTGCAACAAGTGTGGAGCTTGTGGGAATGCTCTTGTTCTCAGAAAACAAGAGATGATAATCATCAAAAAATTGTCAAAGAAAGTAAATAACCATCCTTCTGACTTCTGCCTAGAAAGCTTACAGTGGGAAACACTAGCTCCTGTCTGGATCTGTGTGCAGCAACATCTGCGCGTCCAGTTCCTCTCTGCCCCAGCACAACTCCTGACTCAGCTGCCATGCTGTAACTGTGCTGCTCAGCACTCTGAAAGCTGCTCACTGTTGGGCATTCACACCATCTAACTTCAGGCATTCCCAGTTTGACACCTCACCTCTATACACAGTTACTGAAAGGAGGAGGGTTCCTAAAGTGGGTTGTCTGTATTACCCTCCAGAAGCCTTATTTTACTTCAGGGATCCCAGGTTCTTAAGAAGTATTCTAAGAACGTCCTCTATTGTTTCACTTTTCTGTCTCTTGGGTAGAATATGCATTGCTCTTTCACAGTAGATAATTTATTCAGAGGCATTTTCCAAGTCAGAGGAGTTACTCTCAGCTCCAGCTGAGCTTCTCGCTAAATTTGCCCCATGCAGAACAGCAAATACAGAGAGGACAAAGCTGAGGAGTGCTCAGCTGCAACAGTAAAGCACAGTCTGAGGCTACTAAAACTTCTCAGCCTCACTAGAACAAAAAGAGTTTAAATTTGATGAGGAGGAGCTCTTTTATAAATCTGGGAACAGAAGGTTCCAATGTGTACTGTACTTTCCTCTGTGGTTTTCCCAAGGCCACAGAGGAGCCCCGGCAGATGCTGATTTGGAGAAGTCCAGGCTCTTTCTACCAGTTGTTGACAGGAGCAGAACAGCAACCACAGCCATGCTGTTTGCAGCTGCGCATGGGAACACACACGCAGCACACCAACCACAGGCCCTTATGTATCACCTATGGAAATACCAAGGTCATTCTCAGGGATCACTAGGAATCACACTGCCAGGGACAATCACACACCCTCACAGCGTGAACTGCTTTGGGCCCAGACAACACAGTGGATCAGCAATGTTTTCATGCTTTCTCATTTCCTACTTCAGTACACAGGAGTAACTGAAGTGCCTGTAAGACCTGTTGTTTCCTGACATTCTCCAGACACGACCAGAAATCAAAACTTTCCAGTTGCTGTTTAACTCCTTGAGGTTAAATCCTCAAGATTTAACTTGCTGGAGTATATCTGCATACTTCACTAAAAAGCTCCATTAAAGCAAGGTAGACGTACGTCAGATGAGCATATGACAGTTTCTTTCTTCCCCTCATGCCTCCTTACCAGAGACGTGCCAAGCACCTCTTTGAGAAACCCCTGCTTTGTGTAACAGGTATAAAGAACATTGCTAAAAAAGCAGTCTTCATTATTCACAAAAGACTACATAAGTTTACCAGGCAGGTATTGCAGTCTTCCAGTGTTATTTTCCGCCAAGAATATGCGAGTTAATATGACCTTTTACAGCATCTACCCTTAAGATGCCTCCAAGCTACGATGGGATTACAAAATTTGAAATCTGCTGAGGCAGATCAAACATTTCCTATTAGAATGACCTGGAAAATACAGGGTATACCCATGTATTCCCTAGAAATTCTTGTTCAGTAGGTTTCAGCTTTTTTTTTTTTCCTCTCTGCTGATTTTCAGACCCTTAAGCATTTCCCTTTGGATCCCCCAATGTCAGCATAAAAATAATATTCTTGCCTTTCTTAATTACCTTTCTCAGATCTCTCAGAAGCAGCTAATATACCTCCAGGGATCCATAGAGAATAATCTGAAAATGATGAGTTAATAACCTTGCAAGGACAGGCCCTTAAGTGACTGACCTTCAAAGAAGGACACATTTTAATAACACTGTATATATTACATACTAGTTGCCCGCTCTTCTACCTTGCATAACAGAAATAACAACTGCAATCTTTGTAATCCTTTGAAACTACGTTTGTTTAAACTGTCACAAAACCTGCCCAGAGCACACTGGGGAAGTCAGGGTCAGCAGAACAGTGAATCCCAGGCTCAGTAATTGCACACAGCTACTGTATGCAAAGTAGACTTGATGGTAACATTTATTTTTATACGGCTCCCTCCGTGAGGAGGGTTACAAAATGCTCCATGCAGAGCCAATCACTCACAGTTCAAGCAACCAGGGATGGCGCTGAATGAAACCTCATTTCGAAAGGAAAGTAATACAGATTTTAGTACTGGAACTTTTAATGGTAATGCACACTGGAGAGAAATAGCACTTAGAAAAATGTACTAATAATACTAATGATACTGTCTTTTCAATAGAGACATCAGAGCAATGATTTCTAAAAAGTGCTTTTGATCCTGGACTCTGAAGGTGAAATTATCTGTTCAGGAGCTGATGCATAAGTTTTTATGAGGCTCTCATTAGCCTTAGCTTGAAACTTTCCGTGGTGCACATGCTTTTGCTAGACACAATTTAGAGGTAAATTTGAGGAAGATGAAGTTCAAAACCAACTGTTCCACTCAGGAGGTTTTTTCATCTGAATGCTCATTAGACAACTCAGAACTATTCTCAAACCCCAAGGAACACTCACCTAGAAGGTCTTGTAAAGTAGGCAAACACAACTCTGGTTTGTAAAATCAAGTCTAGGCAACAAACGTGGCCAACAGGCACAATCCAGGGTAGTTTTCTCTACAGCATTAGCACACTGAGCTGTGAAAAGGGGGTAGGGGGGAAGAACTCAAGACAACTTCTTAAGATAGTGCAGAAAAACAGATTTTCAGGTGTTTATTCTCAGCACCAGATGCCCAATTCACGAGGTTACAGCCTGATTGTAACTTTACCACCTCAGCAAGCAGGGAAAAGTTCTTTTAAGCCTTAGTCCTGCTTGTGAGCATGAAATCTTTGGCAAACTTGGTCCTTGTTGACAAAACAAATAAGCTGTGCGGCGTTGGCTCTAACCTGCAGCTGAAATGTATGTTTAAATTATACAGAGAAAAAAACTCAAACGCCGTCCATGCTTGAACCAAAGGGTTCTCAAGAAGGTATTTAAAGATTTCTGTGAACAATTTGCAAAGTGAAAAAAATCCAAAGCTGTTTCAAAAGTTCTTTGCCTCAGGCACTAGCTCTATCTCTACATTAAGTTTTCATACACAGAGCTAGAGAGCAGATGTCCAGTGTGAGCAGAGAGTTTTCAATAGAGATGGTTCAGTCTCTCAGTCATAAGTTTGTGTGAGCAGCATGTGCCCCGTTCAACAGAAACATCCAAAGCCCAAAGGTCAGGATTGCTTGACCATTTCACATAAAAAAGCTGAGGAAGAAATACAGACAATATAGGAGCTCACTGAATGATGCTGTTAACTGGCAAGTCATCTGTCAACCTGCCACTGGGCTGCCCGCTGGAGAGCATCACAAATCTGCACATCAGCTGCTGGATCTAAATGACAGCAGGAGGTGGCTGGCGTTTAGTTCCCCGTGAAATATACCCAAAGTATTTAAACTTTCAGGACTTACTTTCAAACAGCCCACTGGCCCCTTCCCTTCGCAGCAGAGACTGTGTGGCAGCAATCATGTAGCCTGTGATATGTTTCATCACCAAAAGGCTACTGCCACCAAGAGCTCTCCCTCTGAAAACCAGCAGCACAGCAGGTTCCCTCTTCGTCTGGAGTTCTGCAGTAGCTCTACCCGAGGCTGCATTAGCACAGACAGTGAGGGTAAGAGAGGAAGTGAAAGCCCTTGTATTGTAACTTTCAGCGTTCACAGCTGTGCTATTGCACCAGGGGTAGCTGAACAGGGGAATAATTTTGGAAAACTGCCAGTCTAGGCAAGGCTATAATGAGGGGACTCTCACCATACATGTTTTATTATGCAAGAGGCAGTTTATCAGGAGTTGGCTGCCATCACTATCACAATGATAGGCAGGAACACAGGAGACCTCAGCTGTAATCAGCTTTCCCTTACACTGAAGAATACCATGCAGAGTAAATAGATAAAAACCATCCTCAGCTCAGGGCTATCTGACATCCGCTCATGGCAATAATGCTTTTCAAAGATATCCGTGATTGCTAGATTTGCCTTTTCTTTCTGTCCATCAACCTGTATTTCTACTAACAGTACGGAAGGAGGAAGAGGGATAATAAAAGAAGGGAAAGGGAAGGTTTGAGCTTGAAGACTGAGCCAGTTTCTCTCCAAATGACAGTCACCATTGATAACACTGAACACCTCTGTGAGCACAACACACAAAGAGCAGGTATGTACCATTTTACGAGTGGCACACAAAACATGTCAAAAGTTTCAGTTTCATAAACAGAGATTGATATTTAACAAATGAAAAAAGAAGGTTCATCTGAGAAGTACTTCTCAGCAGGAAAGGAAATACTTCCAGTGGCATCTCTGGTTACTCAGACACCTGAAAAAGACCTATTTTCACAGTCCTTTTATGAAAACCTGAACACCTTTGCTCTGTGCTACACATCACGTTACCTAAAATTAACACTTTTGCCTTTCAACTTTTTCAATTGGCTGAATTCTGACTTTCCAAGCATCACTTCTGTTTGCAGTTTTAACTTGGGTATAATGTAGATGGAAATAGTGCAGAGTGTTTCAAGCTGCCTGGCTCTGAAGGAACAGAAAGGACGTAATCTCGGAGGTGGGAAAGGAGAGGAAAAGAAATGCTTTGTTGTAACGCACTGCTCCCTGTTCAAAGGGCTGTGCGACAGCTCAAAGTTTTGACAACACAGCCGCATTTATATCTCCTTGTGATGAGAGTTCCCCTCAGCTCAGACCTGGCATTATGCCTGACTGGCAGTTCATTACTTACTGTAACGTAGAAGCACTTTTTAAACCATAGCAGTTCCTCTTGAATGTTATCTTTCCTCTCTACCCTGAGCACGCCAAGTAGCTGACGTGCCTAAGTGGAGATGTCACCGCTGAGCTCTTGGGCTGCGCTCCCCAGCTGGCGCAAAGGAACAGCCTGTTTATTCCAAACAGGGACCTGAGATAGGTGCTCTAAATTGTACTCCCTCCCCATCCACTACAGAGATAGCCAAGATATGTAAAATGAATAGTGAAGGAACAAAAGCATAAAGCGGGGCTCCGTTCAAGAATTAATGTGCTCATTTTAACTCAACAAGCTCAATCTTCCCTATTTACAGCCTAAATTTTCTCCTTTAACACAGACAATAGAGGGAGAACACTGCCACTGCTTCCTTCGTGGCAAGCAGACAGGTGCATGCTGCTTGTTGGAGGAAAAAAATGAGCCTCCTAAAAGGATAATATAGTTTGGATTATATTAGGTACGGAAAAAATGAGATGAGAAAGCCTTAAGGGCATAAATATCACGAAACATGGGGCTGATTACTGCAAAGTGCTGAGCATCCACAGTTCCAGATGAAGTCACTGGGTGTTACACGTGCTTTATAATATGATCACTACTGTCTTTTCACAAACAATGGATGAAAGGTAGATTTTCATACAACTACACATCCAAGTTTCCTTCAATGAGTACTCTTTAAGTATATTTTTTAAAAATATGCAGCTCATAATTCTACACATTTAAACCTCCATGAGTGCACAGAGCAGCACAGTTATTTATAATCCATATATAGAATGCAGAAATCATGTAGCACTCAATGAACACGCACTACTGGATATTCATACAAAGGAACAACATTACAGAGACATTTCTTGAAGGAAGATCAATTCTCTTGACCAACGTGATGGAAAGAAACTTAGGGCTAATGAAAAGATCAATCAAAGAAAATTCAAAGACTTCCCGGTATTTCTCAAATTAAAGATTGGGGGAAAGTGCTTTTGTGTCACTGGGATTTTCCAGTGTGTGTCTTGAGGGACCAGAGCACTCCACAGTTTAGCAGGACATGTTCTGGCAGTGAATAAACAAAGGATCCTGCAGTACCAGCTGCACCTACCAGTGGGCTTAGCAGCCTGAACTACCATCATTTTAGTGAAAGTGAAGGTACTGCAGTAAAGGAACAAGATAAAAACTTGGCAGCCAAGAGCATTCCTGAAAAACCTTTGCACCTGTGCCAAGGGAGCATCTCTGCTGGTGTCATCCCAGACAGGAGCCCAGAGCTAACAGGATGAAGTGCAAAAGGCAGGAGCTCTAGTAGAAAGTCCATCAATGATACTTTAAGTAACTTGAACTGTGAGCCAAGAAATGAATAAATTATAACATCAAAATCTGTGCTCATGTTAAGTGACAGGTTGCTAAATTAATACTTATTTTATGTTGGGGGAGCTCATTACCTGCAGAAATGTTTATCTGATCTCTAGAAGAAAAAATGTGCCTTCTTTTTTCAAATTACTGTTATTGGCATTTCTATTGACAGGGGGAAATACGGAACCACACAAAACTGCCCAAATCACAACATAACACTTCAATGTGCCCATCAGCTAAGGTTAATCTATAATTGAACACCATGTAGGTACTCAGGAAATCCATTAATCTATATAGATTGTTCCTTCAGGATCAGTGCTTCAGGTTACTTTACATAAGGAAAGGCATTCAAGGTCTAGGACACTGTTAAAAAAACCCACCATGGATCTTCAGAAATACTCACTAGACATTTCAGGAAAGACATCTGACAATTAGAATGCTTGATAACTTCACAAAGAATACACTCACTGAAGATGTCCACCATAGAAAATATCTGTAAAGACATAAAAGGATGTGATTGACTTTGAAAATCAGTCAAAACTTGTTCAAAACTGTGATCCTGAGGTTTTACCCTAGTAATTTCTTTTCCTTACACAGATGGCCCTTCTGTTCAATTGTAAAACAAGTTTGGCAAGGAAGGCAAGTATATTAATTCTCTAACAGTTTTTAATATTATTTGCTGACTATCTCTACTTACCAAATCAAAGCTGTGGGGTAAAAAAATTGAGACAAAACCATGAAAATCACAACTGAAATTTTAAAAAAAGGAAGACTTGTATATCCATTAGAGAGGTGTTAATGTTCCTTCCTCTGAGTCAAAATGCTTTGCTGTGAAGAACAACTCACATCTACCTTTGAAACAAAACCCCAAGCATGCCCTGATGACAAGCAAAATACCAGAATGGGTTTGGTGTTATGTTCGAACAAAAAGCACAGGGTAATAGAAACGCACTGGCACAATTCAGGACAAAGAGAAATGCTCTGCAACACACTAGTAGTCTTGTTTGAAAAACACATTTCTTTGCAATACTACACTGTAAGCCAATTGTTATCTTTCTCAAAGACTCATAATCTCACAAGAATTGGTTTCCTCCAGTGGCCCCAGTTGTTCGTATGGATTTTCACACATACAGTACTTTCTCTATTTTATAAGAAGTTGGAGATGAAAACTCTTTTGAAATCTTTTCACTGCCAAAAAAAAAGACGGGAGAAGGGAAAAAACCTTGTTTGAGGACACGGAGAGTCATGTCCATGTGTGACAGCAACCCAACAGGGACTTTATTAATGGCAACACACAGGTTATGGCTGTGCAGCTGAGGAGAGAGCGCTCCAGCGTGTGCACACACATGGTAACTGGGAGGAGCCTTTCCTAGTACATCAGCCAGCTCTGGCTGTGAATTGTGAGTTGCTTGTTATGATGGATTCAGGCTCACTAAGAGAAGCACATGAGGTGGCCAACCCAACCTGGAGATGGTCTGAGCAACCGTCCCAAGTAATACGTCTCCTGTCACGAAAAAGAACTGGAGCAACTTCTCTTGGATTAAAGATTTCAATAGAACTTAATGGAAACAGTTTTTCAGTGTAAGCAAAGAAAGGATATCAAATCACTCCCTGCCTCACAGATCTGCTGAGAACTTGGGGTTGAGGACTGATAAGCAGACAGACTTTATTTTCCTTTTTAGCAGAAATAGGAAACAAGGCAAATTGGAAAGGTGATGTGCCTTAAAAGGGAATCATGTTTTGAACGCCTCGAGGACAGGCTCCATGAGAGCCCTCAGAATTGGCACTCTGAGCTAAAGGAAACTCAAATTATTAGTTTGCTCTGAAAACCAAAACTGCTGCGTTTTACCCTAAAAACATTAAAATACCACACAGTCTGCAGGACAAAGCCAAAGCATATCAGCAAATCTCTTAGCTCTTTTACAACTCCTCTTCAGCATTTCAAAAATTACCTGTTTACCCCAGCTTTATCCAAAGGAGACGTGACATTATATGAGACTTATTCATATTCTGATATGTCTAACTAATAGGAGATTTCTAGAAAATACTGTTTATAATAGGAATGACAGTGTGCATCTGCTCCTTGCCCCTCTTCTGCTTTGCAGTGTTCTCAGTAACAGACTAAATCCGAATTTGATTTCTTATTTCCACTGGTTTCCTTGGTACTCAGAGAGCCAAAGTCACCACTGAAATCTTGGCAGAGGCCAAGCTTTAATTCACCAGTAATGCAACCCATTAGAACTGCAGATAAACTGTTTAAATGCTGGATACATTTATGCAAGTTGTGTATGAGAACCTGTCATTGATTTATCCTTTGCCAACCATTTAAGCCCCCTGGAACAAAACAGAGACTTTCAGAAAGCTACTAATGTTCAGTTCAGCAACACAACACCTATGAGTGAGAACAAATGCTATTTTACAAGCATTCTTCCATACCCTGAAGAGACTACAAATTATTGGTCTGAAGAATTTTTACTATTTACTGTCCTTTCATTTGTTGACTTCACAAAAGCATTAATTCACTGATTTTTTTAAAGTCAAAACTACTGATGAAAGGATATCACCCTTTACTGTACTATAACATGCTGTCTGCTGCCCTCCAAAGGCACTGCTCCAAATTAAAAGATGATTCAACTCCCTAAGGTGACCTTGTGAAATAAAAGTCATGTGTTTACTTTCTCTGCCTTCCAAATCAACCTTGCTCAATTTAGAAGTGAAGAAAAGATGGTTTTGCTAATTGCCAGCCCTGAAGACTTTTAAAGAGTTCTGAGACTCCAACTGAGTCCTTCAAGCTTGTGCATCAGGAGGAACGATAAATATAGGGAAATAGTTAATGGTTCTCAATGAAGAAAACAAATAGTTAATGATCCTGGGAGCAGGATGGACTCCAGCTCACTCATTCACAGCCGTGCTGAATCTGCAAGACTGACAAATAAAAAGCAATAAAAGTTTATTTTTGTCACCAAAACAGTAAGTCATAATTCCCAACACACAAATACTTCGGAGCTTCTCTACAAGAAAGTGGCTGATCTGCACCTTAATTTCATAGAGCAGTAAACCAAAGGTTTTCCCTGCCTTTCTTCTGAAATGGCACACATTATGGGAGAAATATGTTAACATGGGCAGCAGCTCAAGAAGTCCTCCCTGGGTTGTGAGGTTGATTGGTTTTATTTTAATGGAGTTCCAACATGATCCCAAACAGTTGGCTTCAGTCATGTCTGATGGATTTGACTCTCTGTACTTGAGGAAAATCTTAAATTCCTCTTCAGAGCAAAATACTAACCTACATTCCCAGCAGGCTCACAAAGGATTACCAAGAACAAGCAATTCTTCCACCTAAGAAAACAGAGCTAGAGCAGGGCACTGGGTCACTAGTTAATCTCCCACTGAGACAGCAGAAGAAGCAGCAGTTGTCAAAATGCTTTTCTGCCACTGGGGCTCAAAGCTTTGGCCATCACAAAACTGGCCCTAATAGAACTTGGCTGAAACTGCCAGCTTGGAAGTTCAGCATTGATTGGACTGCAGTCCCAGACACTCAGCAATCACCAGCAGTGCTTGCAGGACAACTCGCAGCACTTGACTCAGCACCTGCTGGATGATGGTAGCAGCCACTGCCCAGAGTAAAACATCTCTAAATTAAAGCCTTTTTCTGCCTTCACATCAAAAGTCACAGGACTATGTTTTCCATGACATCACTTCCCTATATTGTCCCATGCTGCTCCTTGCAGCAGAAGACAAGCTTCCCCTCACAGTTTAGAGATAGACACCAGAGAAGTCTGCTGCCGAGTGGAAATTAAAGCTGTAGTAACCATTAAGCTGAGAAAACTATGTTAATTTTAGGAGATAAATATGACAATGCTTATTGCACCTTCTCCAATACAAGACTCCTTTATGTACTCCTAAGAAAATGCATGTTTCTTTCTCACACATTTACTCTTCCACATGCAAATACAACCCTTGCCTGATTCCAAACTGGTGTTTGCATCAATGGCCTATGGTGTTCTTTGAGACTGGTCATCTTTAACCCAGTCTACTCAACAGGGAACACACTCTACATTTCCATGTGCTGCATAGATCTATCCTTTTGCCTTTTTTTTTTTTCTTTTTGCAAAATGTCTGAAATGAAAGGTCACATGGAATTCACCATATGCAGCAAAATAAGATAGGTCAGCTCTATTTTATTTGATTTTGGTATCTAGAATAAAGTCCACACACACCTTTTTTTTGTTGGGTTTTTTGGGGTTTTTTAATGTAACCAACAGTCTGCACAACTTCACAGGAGGTTACCAAAATGAACTAACTAAACCAGCACTGATTACTTTTGCATGGAATCATTCTAAGCCCAGGTGCAAGTCAGAAGCAGATGTGGACATCCATTTTCTCTTTATTTTCAGGCAGGCAGGCCTATCTGTCTAACTTTATTCACCACCCTTGGGAGGTATTCCTGCTGCCTTGGTTTTAGGATGCCAAAAGGCGGGTTCTGGGAAGAGATTAATTCCCACGCAGATATAGGAAAGAAAGAAGTTCTCTTGGAGGGTAGTTCACAGCAAGACCTATAACTAGGCCCTCAGAGTATCACCTTCTGATGAAGCTCTTTACCTCTACTGAGGAACCAGAGAGAGGAGAAAGTCTGACTTCTTTAATCATGTTGCTTAAATCAGGTGATTTCAGTATTTTCTCATGGCTGAAATGAAACATTTTGGGTTTTGAAACTTTTCCTGATTTTTTTTTTTGTTTTTTGTACTTGAATTCAATCAAACCCAGGCCATTTGCATAAAATGCACATTTGGAAATAACTAGCTAGAAGTGCCAAATTGCCAGCCCTGGAGGTGAAGCATTTTTTATGAGCAGTACGGAGTTCTCATGAGCAGAGGCAAGGGAAATCCTTCAGCACAGTCACACTTTCAGTACCCTTCATACATGCCTGGCACATAAAGACCACCAAAAGTGATGGTAGGGAAGGATTATCCTCAAAACCCTTTGAAATTGTACAATCTTTGCTAAAAATGCTAAATAGCTTTAAATGTGTATCAACATGCACTGCCCTTTATTAGGAGCTCTTAAAAATATTTTGATTCATTCCCCATTGAATTTTAACTGGTAATTAGCTTTACAAAGATCACAAGGCGTGTAATGTGTAATGCAACTTCTATCTATTTCCATCCTGAAATGAATCAGAAAAATGGGGAACTTAATGGTAGAAACTTCTTGTGACTCATGGTGGGTTTATGAGTTGTCAGAGTGAAGATTAAATGCAGTAGCTTAATGGGAAAATATAACAGCCATTATGTACATGACAATAGCCCAGGTGCACTTTCAGAGTTGAGAATATCCTCATCCAGCAAAAGCAATTAAATACATGCTTAACTTTAAGTAATCCCACTGGAATCTACAACATCTAAAAAGTAAGCAGTAATCATGAAGCAAAATATTACTCCTCATTCTGAAAGAATATTTATATAACTGAATGTGCTAACTGACGCCAAAGAAGAATTGCCTGGTGAATTTCTCACTCTTGAAATTATTTAACAAAACTTTGAGGTATTAGTTTAAGCATTTGTATGTATCTATGTGAAAGAGGACAAAAAAATACCTCGTTTTTGTTTGGAACCCATTTGCTCACATGTTGGAAACACCAGAGTGTCTGGAAAGTGAAGCATGGGTTACAAGAGACCTCTGAATGGCAACAAAATGAGTGGTAAAAAAAGTATTTTGCAATTGTCTTTCTCGAGCACATTCCTAATTCTAAGTGACCTTGAAGTCCACCCTCTGACACCCTTGGCTTTTTCTCATATATCACCTCTTCCGAGAGACAGTTGTTTCATTGTACATGATCCTGTTCAGCTGTGGTTTGCTAAAACCTTTTCTCATAGCACAGCCAAGTTAAACACCAAGCACCTCTTGCGTTTTTCCGTGACAGAATTACTGGATGAAGTACTGGGGACACAGTGTGTGGACATCTTATTTAGACAATAGTGGAGGCAAGAGCCCCGTGATGGATGAGGTGCTCAGTGGACTGGGTTCCCTAATAACTCACTAAACCCAAACAGCTCATGATCTATTTTTTTTTTCCTCACAGAGCCCAGAAAACCAACCATAATTCTGCCTTTCGATTGCTGTGAGAATGGACCACTGGGGGGCTGATAAAGGGTGGAAAGTTTACATTTCTCTCACAGGAGCGTTCTGATAACAGCAAGTGTAGAGAATACCCAGTATGACAGAAAGGTTTCTAGCCTGCACGTATGAGATGATTACAGGCAGCATTTTGTATGCACTTAGCAGAGCATTCACCCAGGCAGTCAGGGTTGGTGACAACAGAGAGAAACAAAGACCATTCTTTTCCCTGGACGGTGCTGCCTGTGTAGCCCAGTGACAACAGTGGGCAGGGCCAGCCCCACCAGCACCCTGAAGCACAGGATAACTCTGCCATGACTCAGAAATGACGTTTACAACTGCAGACTGAGAATCAGACCTGTGTAGGTTCTGATGAGTCATAAATCAGATCCAGAGTGGCACAGTCACACGCTACCACACGGCTTAATCTTGCAGGCAGTCATAGAGAGTTCAGGACCCCTGCTGCTGTCCCCATCTGTCCAGGCAACCAAAAACTCCTCTTTGAAAATGAAGTGACAGCTATCTGACAACTTGCTTAGGATTTTGAGTTCCTAGGAATCTACTGCAAACAAAAAAGACACAGGACAGTCACCTTAAAGACAGTGGTGCTTAGTGTTAAGGATTCTCATGCGTGTCAGACCTGTGTTCCACTAACAGCAACACACATCTTGGGGCCTTCCCCCGCCTCACCCTTTTACCGTATTTTAAAAGATACCAAGTCTGTTAATTAGTGTCAAGGAAACAATGCGAACCTAGTTGAAAGCAGCTTTTCTGCCACTGATCACTGACAAGCTAATAGGCCTGACATTTCCTTCAGCACACCATTCCTTTGATTAATGCAGCTCCACAATTATTTTTTTGAAAATTTGTATAATACTCTCCCATGACAGGAACTGATTTATAAATACAAGACAAAGATTAAGAAGAGGTGGACTTCTAGTATGGGGAAAAAAGTTATAATGAGGTTCACAGTCACAGTGAGGGAGGTTGTTATACTGACTGTGAATCTTGGGCAGTTTATTACTGACTGAGGTAATAGCAAGGATGTCTTACAAGGCAGAGAGGGGTCAGCAGCAATTTCCTGTGATGGGGACCTGTTGCTAAAAATTCTCAGAGGACAGGAGAAGCATTTCATTTGTGGCAGGCCACATGCAGCAATTCTTATTAACTGGACTATGAGAAGATGGTAAACCGGTGTGGCAGATCCCTTCTGGGAACTAAGGCAGGCAGAAAGCAGCAGGCCGTGCTGCACAGAATGCCTCAGCATCACAAGCCAGTATTCCCCTAATGCATCCTTACTCCCTCTCCCCTCCTGTGTACTGCCATATTTTTTCCCTCCCATCATTTTCTCTCCCACCCCTGCCAAATGCTGGGGTCCTGTAAGACCAAAAGTCCCTCTCTTTCTGACAGTTAAACTAGGTCTTCAAAAATGACCCCAGCTCTCTCTAGACCAAACTTCACTGCCACACAAACCATGTCTTTATGAGCTGTATATTCACATCCCGTTTTGTCCTACTGCTGCCCCTCCAGTGGCAAAGTGGGAGGAAAACCACTGACCTACTACTGCAGTCATGCTACAACTCACACCCTGATCAGGGCTGTGCCTCCTTTCCCTCCCTGCTGAAGATCTTTTCTCCCTTTTTTCTTTTGCCTGTCTGACTCAGGCTCAGCACAGAAAGGTGTATGAAGGCTGCCTCCTCGGCTGATCCCTTGAACAAGCTCACAGAGCTCTCTCTTCTGTGAGACTGCCAACACTTCTTCAAAAGACTTGCACAACAATAAAGCCCTTCTTCAGTATTTCAATCTGAATTATTGAAAATAAGTTGCTATTTTTTATTTATCTTGTAGAGTCAAGCTGCCCCCAGCTGTCTATCCCAAAGCTCAATGCCTGCTCCAGCCTCTGAGAAAAATAGGTTTTCTTGTCTTCGTCCTTACACGCATGAAATGTAACAGTAACTTCACACTCAGTCTGAACTTTGTATTTTCAAGTCTGAAAGAATTTGCCATGTGAAATACTCAAACTGAGAGGTTTGTCCCAGATTTTTATTTTCAGCTTTTCCTAGGCAAAAAGTCACCACCCTCTCTGCATGTAAACATGATCCTTTGTCCAAAATCATCAGCTGGAGTTGGTGGATTGAAAAGTGGAACACTTCTTGTTTCCAACGTTTCCTAGACAGGTCGTGATAGAAATCAATGCCTTCTGATGACTCTGCCTGGGGTTCTTGAGAAAAATACCACACATGACCTTACAGTACGTTTGTACCCATCTATCCTTCTGCTCTCATTCCTTCATTTCCTCAAAGTATACTTTCAATCCATTACCAAGTTTGACATCTAAGCACTTCCAAAAAGTTGGATGAAAAAGGCAGCCCCAAAGAAGAGAGCTTTCCCAGCTGAGAAGTCTTAAACCCCATGAGCTTTTTTTTATTCTCTACATACTAAAGATATGCAAGCTATAAAATCCACTCACTCCTTAACACACAAAAATCTGATCCACACCAAGGATCAGCCATGGAATCAGATTTTAGAAGACTAAAAGTCTTCACTATGTGCACTGTTCATTGAGCTGTCTGTCTGAGAAAGGCCAGGCTATGTATGACAACCGGGTGTGACTAAGCAACAGACCATGTCTGTGGACAGAGATATTCCTTTGAGACAGACAGATTCAAACTCCTTCTCACTTCAGTTCCAAAAGGGAAACCTAGGTCTTCCCTGTCCACACCAGGTGCCCCTGACACCAGGCTTGCAGCTGCTCTTTGGCTACAGGTCTGACATTTCCATTTGCTTCTGGTGATGCATAATTTCTTGGACACTAATGAATTTCCATGAAAGGGTTCAGTTTCAGTGAATCAGCTTTTTCTAATGAAAAATGACACTGACAGAAATTTCTGTGCCAGCTCTCGCACATTGGATAACCTTCAGAAACTCAATTCACCTCTATGTTTTTCCATCTTGAGACGGGGCAATAATACTGACCTCTTCCTTATGACCTTCTCTGAGATCAATGGACAAAAGCACAATGTAAGAGCAAAGTATCATTGTTATCTATTATTCTAAGCATCACAGAGACAATAAAGGAAAAGCAAAATACTATGATATTCACTGAGGTAAGAAAATAAAGCCATTCCTCTGGCAACACTTTTTCAATGTTAGAGCTCGGATTCTGGTTTGTTTTTTTTTTCCTTCGGGTAGCTAAAGGGTTGATATAATTCCCTGATACCAAAATGAAAAAAACTACTTCATCTCAAAGTAAGTGGGCAAAGCAAACAGAAAAAGAAATATTCTATAAACACACAAAAAACCGCTGATACTTTTCTCTCACAGTAAGATTTATTGTTTCCAGCATTTTCTTGAGCACACAAAGAATTAGTCATGAAAAATATCTCCATATTGCAAACGCCAGATCCAGAATTTTACACTTTAGGGGTCAAATTCCTTGATATCTCAGAATGCAACTTAAATTCTAGTAACAAAAGCAGATTAAGCACTCAGTATTCTGCCACTCATATCATCAGCAAAAAATGCACACAGAACAATGTTTTATCGAATAAATCCCTGCATCAACAAAGTATCTATATATTTAAATATCGTTCAGCAGAGATCACCATCCAAAGTTATTTCTCCCCACATTTCAGTGAGATTACAGAATGTTACAAGACACAGAAATGCTCAAAAAATCCACTCCCTTCTGCAGACAGTTTTGGAGGTACAGAAATGCCACCTAGGCTAGTAAAGGACACTTTCTAAACACCAGGCCCCTCAGGCTTGAGGGCTGTAGCCAGAGAGAGATTGAGAGCTTCTCTGTAGCACCACTCTGTTGGAAAGGGTTCCATTTCTAATCCAGGCTGTTGCCTGAAATGGCCAAGAAGGGCAGCTTTTCAATGCCCAGATGTGAAGAGGGCCAGAAAAGGTACAAGCACAGCTCCCATCCTAGACATCCTGGCTATAGGGACAAACAAGGGCCTCTGGAAGAAAGGCAGCAGGAAAAGTCACGGGAGCGTGGTGACATCAGGACAGATCAACCAGCCAGGACTGATGTTGAGTGCAGATGAGTTTGAGATACCCCAGAAAGCTCACACCATCAAATCTCAAGAGAAAAGGCCTCCTTTACTTGATACAATCCTGACTTCCTCCGGCAGACAGTCCACCTTAGCTAGTACTTCATGTCCTATTTCCCTGGTGTCTCACAGTGATCAGGGCTTAAACATATGGACCCTTTCTTGTTCTAAAACCTCTGCACAGATGTGCCAAAAAAAGGCACAAAATCCCTGCAAAAAAAAACAAGAACAAGAAGCTACATATATCACAATACATTCTGTAAGGGCCAAGTTCCAGCTTATGTGTCAATATAAATATAGAATGCAAGAACACTGAGCAAGCAAGGAAAGAACAGTTTATATTCACTGCCATTCAGGCTGCTGCAGTTGGTTTTGTCCTGATCTTCCTCCTCCCCACGATTCCACTACCTTTTAATTATCCAGGTGCCAAAGTATAAAAATCCCTCCAGAATCAAGGAAAATAGGAAAAATTATGTCTTTGCTACCTACATCTTCCTTTCCTACATCTTTTATTTCCAGAGTATTTTTCAATTAAGAGGCAATATAGCGTGACCATAAAAATTATCACAGGCTCCTAAAAAACCCTTTTGGCTTTGGAAAGAGCCTTTAAAATGTTAAATAATATCTGACAGTGTTCAAGTCATTAAAAACCTCTGGAAAAGATTCACACTGTGTGCCTGGGAGAAAGAATTATTTCTGTAATTGAAAGAAGAACACAAAACACAAGTTCTTTAATAGCACTTGGACTCCTGGGAGATTAAACAATCAGCTATCTTGTCAGTTCAAAACATGCAACTTGGGTTGCTTTCTTCTGTGTGTGTTGGTTTCAAGGTAAAAACTTATTATTTAATAAAATACAATTAGAGCATTTTGCACAGGAAGTCCCAGATCCCTAAAAAAAAAAAAAAAATCATGTGGAGAAGCTGGTGAACCTTCACACAGAGATTAATCCATACAGAAGGGAAATGAAAGTTAACCTTCCTGCCAACCCATAATTAGTTTCATATTACTTACAAACTGAATGCACCTACTTGTGAGATGCTGTGAGTTATTTTCACATCTCAGGCACAAAGCAGTTCATTTAAAGTGGCTTCTCTGTAGCTACCTATCATTTCTCCCCAAGGTGCTTAAGTGGCTGCTTAGCAAAAAGCCATGCATAGAAAGAAAGGTATCTAACAGCAATGACCCTCCTAGCAAAGGACATCAATCCCAGAAACAAAACAGGTCTCTCACGAGCAGCAGCACTAAGATGACATTATTGGGGCATCTCTCTGGTCTTTCAATACCTTCAGGTACTTCACTGAATTTCATTTGTCAGAAAAGCCCTTTGCTCTCCAGCTCTCAAACCCAAGAACAACTCTTTCTTTCTCTCAGGTGGGTCAGCCTGTTTCATCACTTCCATTCCACTCTGGGCAGACAGCTACATAAATGATGGATGAGAAACTGAACTTCTACAAAGTTCAGAAGTAACTCACAGTCAGTTCCATCTGTTTTAGGCATGGCTGTTTGCTTCCTTGTTTTGCTGGGGTTTTTTTTGGGGGGGTGTTTGTTTCTGGCTTTTGTTTGAGGTCTTTTTTGTTGCTGTTGTTTTGTTTGGGTGGTTGGTTGAGTTGTGTTTGTTGCTGGTTGGGTTGTGTTTGTTGCTTGTTTTAAAATCTTGTTTAAGTTGGTTTATCGAGCCCTAAACGAATCACAAACCTTTATCTGTTTTTTCTTGATGTCTTTCTGGTGAATGTTCTCGCTTTCTTTGGTAACTTGCTGCAGCCTCAGTCTCTAATTAGGCATGCAATCTGGGTTTTGCATATATCAACAGTTTTCATTGGCATTAACCATATTTGAAGAATCAAAGATTAAATGCAACCATCAGTGGCTTCTCTGTTTTTGCTGGTTATGCACATTCACTCTTCATTTTCTGAAGGGCTGCTCTCGCACGATAGTGCTGATTCAGGGGATCAAAGCTCTGCATCTTTTTTTTTTTATATTATGAAATTCAAACCTTGTCTAGTGCTATTGCTCTATAGAGCTGTTTATCCTGCAATGGATCCCTGTAAGACAGACACACAAATACTAGGAAGGTTTACAGGGCTGTATGGAATTGTTCTTCTATAACCAAATCCATTAGGCTGGGAGGTTTGGTGCCTGTTCTTCATTAACCAGCAAAAATGAGGAGAGAATAGTTAGTACAGAGAGACAAGCACAGCAGAAGTAATTAAAACAAAGTGCCTCATGCTGAATCAAAGCTTAGAGAAGAGAAGAAGGCAAAATTACAGCACAGAAAGGATAAACCACCACAAAGCCGTGAAAACCAGATATAGGGGGGGGTAAAAAAGTCACAATCCAGAAAATCTTGCTTCCAGCAAAGGGACATGCATTTGAGGTAGCTCCTTAAAAAGAGTGCTGATGTCAGCTACAGAGACTGACTCGGCCACATGTCTTTTATCAGCACTTTCAGCATGTGTTCTGAATTTTCTCTTTCAAACTGGTAAGAAAACCTACTCAAACCTAACCACTGTTTTTTGGGGTGGTGGAGGGGACATCCTCCATGGTCATGCTTTTGAGCACATACAGATATCCTCTTCTCAGTGGCTCCAAAGAGTGCAGTGACAGGGTATTCTGAGCCCTCACCTCACTTAATACTCAGAGTATTAAAGGAACTACTCCATGGTCACAATGTCACTGTGAAAGCTCAACTGTACCTCTGTTACAACCAGAAGGGCCTGGAAGTTTCTTCTGAACTCTGCACTAATTTGCTACCATTAAAATCCAAACCCAGGTAGTTTCAGAGGCTTTAGTTTTGTAGTTACCAAAGAACCCTCTGGCTGGTTTAATGTCCTCCAAACATGACTTGCACGAAACCTCTGTCTCACCAGTATCTACCACTGCTCAGTAACAGCGAGACATATCACCTGACTTTGTACTGTGGAAACAAACTGTACTGGTCAGGCTACCTGGACAGATGAGGTTTCATATCCCAACTGCCTTTTTTGGGGGTAAAATATGATTCACTCTACCTCCCTTGTCTCTACAGTCCAATGAACAATGGATTTTACTTACAATTGCTAAGATGATGAACAAGGAAGGATAAAAACATAACAGTGGTATCCAGCACTGAAAACCAATCATAGAGGTAATTATGTATTTCAAACTACTATTTTTTCAAAATTTCTGTAAGTCACCTAATTTTTACAAATATCAGAAGACAGTCCAGTGAAGATTTATACAACCGTTGCCAGTCTTAAAATGTATATATGTAGACACAGATATATATACACATAACTTTCCCTACTAATTTGCCATTGTTTTATCCTTTGCCCACCATAGCTGCTTTTACAGAAAAAAATCTAAATTTCTTGTTTAGAGATTGCATAACATAAAAATAGCGGGGGGGAAAAAGGCCAAACTGAAAAGCTCCACGTGCTCGAAACACTGTAGTCCCCAGGACACTTAACAGCTCTATCCCTCTGCCTTGCTCACAGAACTCGAAGGACACTGCACAGTACTGTAGGATTTCAGAAGAGCTGAGAATTTCTGTCCTCATGTTTGAGGTTGAATTGAAGTAAAACAGCATCACAAGGCCCAAAGCCATATCCAAACACTATGTAACATTCTCTAAACTCCTGCTGAAATAAACCAAACAACAGCCTTAGACACAGGCAGCACAACCACGACCCCTCTGCCAATTTGGTTAATAAAGGGCACTCTTTCTATACTGCTTCTCCTTTATACCTTTAGATTATTAAGGCTACAACAACTAACAACTAGATTTTGCAAACCTAATGACAGAGATTATTCACAGTCTCATACTGGCAAGTGTCAGTTCCAGGCAGAATGAATCAGTAGCTTAATCCTGTCCTAGGGCTTTATAGCAGAAATGACACAAAACACAGAGCTTGCAGAGCTGGTTCAGAATATTCAGGTCTCAGGAGCCTGTTTTAGCTGTTATGTTACTGGAGGATGACTGTAATTTTCAGGATATTAGCTTTCCTGCAAATGGCCACGCTCAGCTGCACTGCTATAGCTCTTTCTCCTATCTAACAGTGACAGGCAGCAAGATGCAAACCTCTGATGGGTTGCAAGAAGGAAAAAGAGTACTCACCAACATTCACCAGTGCCGCTTTAGAGCAGCCTTTTGCCTTGGAGGAGAGCAGCCACTACTCAGAGAGCACTGAGTGAATAGTGATGCATTTTGAGATGCTCCCAATTACACAGAACTGGTTTTAGGGCTGCTTTCAAAAGGAAGGAAGGGGTCTAAAAGGGAGAAGGTTACATGATAAAAGTCATAACAGAAAACCAGAGAGAATCCTATGAGAAATAAAAATTAGAAGATAAAATAGCGATATAATGGCTAAACTATGAGAAAATAACCTAAAGAGGATGGAAAAGAGGAATATGGTAAAGGAAAGCTGGCAAAGAGATGGGCAATTCAGGGTTAGTAAAATAGTAAAATATCCAGAAAGGGTTAATTTCTATTGTCAGTTCATGAAGATAAAATGCAAATGAGCCACAACATAGAAATTAAGGTAAATACATATGCAAAATGCTAACTGTCTGATAAAACATACACTATGTTACATAAGAAAAGCTAAGAGTGATTTAACTCCTGCTCACCAAGCACATGAACTACCCTACCTGTGTGCTAAACCAATACTTTGATCTGCTGCACCCCAGGTAGAAACCTGATAAAAATATAGGAATGACCCTGTTTGAATATTTTATCACTGCAACATGAGCCTCTGGGGGGGCTTTTCCATTACATACACTTCCGATTTCGAATTTATTCTGGCTTTGATTCAAGTGCAGCGCCAGAGCACTTGAAAAATTATCACACAGGAGCAACAACAGCAGCTTCTGGCTACTGCTAAGGAAACTTCCCAGTCTGACCATTAAGGAGACTCCCTGGCAGCCACACTCCCAAGGCCAGAGACTTTCACTGCTGGGACTGAAGCCTCTTCACAGCAGCAGCTCCAGTGGCCCGAGGGGTCCCCACTTGCCTCCCTGCACACCCCACTCACACAGACCAGGTTTCCTCACTGACCCAAGCTCAGTTACGCTGATAAGCAGGACGGGATGTTTCTTGAATGCTTTCCTTCTTCACATGGCTCTCTTTGCCATCAGGGTAAATTCCTGGTTCAGGTTCAGCTTGGCCCACCAGGGGCCTTTTCCGCCAAGCTGCTTTGCAGCTGCTCAGCCCCCGGCACACAATGAAACTGGAAGTAACTGTTCCCAGGATTTGCCTGGAGATTATTACTGTTTAAAATTAAAGTCAATTTTCAGAGTCCCGAGGGTCAGATCTGAGAGGAAAGGTTTAGTATTTTCAAAGCTTTTGTGTGCAGACTGAATTTGCCATTTAAAGCCTAGATCTTTTTTAGAGCTTTGTAATTAGGGATCCATATTCACCCTAGAAGGGCTAATAAGAACAGGCAGTATTATTTAGGATCCAGTTTCAAGTCTCTCCAGTCCTTACCACAAACTTTTGACCTTTTGGGTCTCTTACTGCCCAGCTGAAAGCCCTGCTCACAGGCGTTCTGGTCATTCCGTCTGATCTTTTACCCCAACACAAGTAAACCCTCTTACAAACTGAATCAAACTCAAGGAACCTGCTCGAAGGTCCATGAAACTCAACACATTCTTACAGAAGCTTGCCCAACCCACTCTAACCAGCATCACTGAAGATTCTGTCTAATAATCAGCATTAGTTACCATAACTACACAGTATAAATTACTCAATGAAGGGAAAAAAAAATCCCCAATTGCAAATTACATTAAAACACAATACAATCCCCTATCAAAGTAATTATCTGAACCACTGATGCAGTCAAGTGCAAGAGGCATCTGATCTGTAAAAGGAATTTGTTTATCCAGCAGAATTTCAAGTCTTTAAGGAAACAGCATCAGCAAGAACAGCCTGACGATTTGAATCCCAACTCAGAAGAATCTCAGATCTGAAGTAAACATTTTGCCAACAATTTAGTTAAATTTGAAGAGGCAGGAATACAGAATGTATAGTTTCCCAACTATTTTCCTGCCTCTTATTAGCACAGAAGGCTTTTCAAAGAGTTTTTTCATTGCACTAAATCCAATCAAGTCATTTAATAGTTTAATTTTGACAAGGCCCATGAATGTACAGTTCCCATTCTCTCCTTTGCCAGTCAAAGTAGTGCCAGATTTCACTGCAGAGCTTTCTGAAGCACTGAGGTGCACAGAGGAAAACACGCTCAGTTTAGAAACATAAATGTTTGTCAAAACCAACTGCCTTTCCTGCCCTTTGTTTCCCCCCATTCATTAAACTTATCGCTCTCATTTTATCAAAATAGAAATTCTGTCACTGCCAATGTAGTCCTAAAGTCTTCAGTTACCAGATGTGAAAATGTCTTGTCAATAAACACGTGTGTACACAATGCACTAAGAAACTCCAGCCAAGCCACCAGGCTTTGTATTTCCTTACTCATTCTTTCTCTGAAAAAAATGTGCTCTAGAAAATTGAAGTGCAAATAAGAACGTGCAGCTACCAACACCACCAGTGATTTACGATATACAGCAGACGTGAGAGGTTCTCTTCACATTTGCATCCAGCAGAATTAACCAAATAAGAAGAAATCCATTTTATTCCTAACAGATTAGGTGCAGTCACAGGCAGGTCTGTTCACAGATTCTTGCATAGTATGATTTAAAAAAAAAAAAAAAAAACCCACAAACAAAATGACACAGAAAAGTACCTTTGTTTATGAGTTTGATTAAATTGCAATGGAAAGTATCTTTTTTAAGTACCTTAATATTTTTAAATTAGGATCTCATATATTTGGACCAAAGATGGATTAATTTTCCAGAAGTCTGTGTTGCCTTAGGTAATTGCTTATTGCAGATAAAACATTGCACACATCTCCATGAAAACAATCAATGAAGTCTCTCCATTGACTTCTGTTAGCTTGGGTTTAAAACTTAACCAATGCTGGATGCATCTGTGCTGCGTAGAGCACAGAATTCTCTGCCTGTCTCAAAATCCTGAAGATGAGCATTTCAGCATCAGTTTTGCATGCTTTCCAATTCAGGGCTGCAGAAGGAAGTTCATGCACTCACTGGGAAAATTTCAAAACCATTTTCAGCTCTGAATTGAAACATTTTGGTCTCATTTCTTTCAAGTGAAAAATAACAACTGAAGTGTCTTTGCCCAAACGGCTCCTTTTTCTCAGGGGAACAGAAATTTTATCTGTGGCCAATGAAGACGGGGGCTGATGTTACCAGAGTTAGGTGGAGGCCTATGGTATTGTCAGGTTTCAGGCCAGGCTGTAAATCAGGAAAGTCTGCACTTACAACAGAGTTGTCTACAGCAGCAGGTGTGGTGTCTCACTCTTCCAAGTTATAACTTCACTTCCACATTTTTCAAAGTGAGTAAAAAGAAAGTGAGTACTTTATTGATGTAACACATGAGATAACCATCTGAGAAATCCAATATGCTATTGAAAGATGACTATTATTGAAGATCCCAGCAGTTCAACTAGACCCTTTTGAGAAGTGAATCTTGAAATTTCCCATCCTGTCCCTTTGTTCCCTAAGTGCTCATTGATTGAGACTATGATGTGCATCCTCAAGCACTAAGGGTTAATTACTGTGTATCACTTTTACTTAAAATAATTTCAGCAGAAAAGGCAGCTGTAAAAGCTTATTGTGTACTTACCTTCAAGGAGTCTGAGCACATTTTCTTTAGAAACCATAGCAATTTTAATGTTCCTGGCAAACAATGAAATAATTACCCTTGCAGTCACTGGAATCAACTATGTGCACACAATGAAAAAAACAACTAGAAAGAAAAGTGTCCATTTCAGCCTACTTAGACTGCAACAAATTACCCAAATGTAAGGTATAATGAACTTCGGCAACAAAACTTGACAACCTTTTCTCTCGCTCCTTCTCTTTCTTTCATTTTTTTTGTTCTTTGGTAAAATATAGCTAAAATTTCTGTGAAAAAGGAAAGCCTTTTAAGGACATACAGGCATTTTAAAAGCTACCTCTCTGTGTACTCTGTGAGTCAGAGAGAGGTAAAGGAAAACATGAAAGGAAGCTAGAAAAACATAGAAAAATGGAGAAAATTGAAAGAGTAAAGTCTTCTGAAAAAAGCCTCTCCGCTGCACTTTCTATAAAACTGTTCATTTCTGGGTAGCTTGGAAAATATTCCTGGTTGTCCACAGAAACAAGAAACTCCCTTAAATGTGGGGATCAATTGCCATGAAATTCATAAATCCCATAGAGCATTTCAGAGAAGAAAGGGACACACTGTCCCTGTGGTAGGGCAAATGTTTGCAGAGCCTGGAAAGCAACGATAAAAGTCATAGCAATAAATTATAGTCATTCCCAGGTTTTCTTGGGTTTATTCTTCTGCTCTGCAAACTTAGACATACTGAAGACAAATGTTTAGCTCTTCATTAATTCATTTGCAGTGATTCCTCCAACCAAATCACAAAATATAAAGTGAGGAGACAGCGAACATCATTGTCTCACAGAAATGCCAACAGCACAGAGAACTTGGTGTGTACCATTGAAATCTAATGGAAAACCAGGCTTGTCCTACCACTGCAAAACTTCTGTCCAGCCAATGCCCCTCTAAGGTGAGAATTTTCCCCAGTTTTACCCCAAATGACCATCTTGTCTGAGATGGAAGAAGAACCATTCTGCCACGTTAGCAAAAACTGCCCCACTTAATACTGATGTGCAGCAGCATTCAAACCCAACAGGTACACAAGGCTTATTACACAAAGGAGAAAGGGATTTGAAGAAATTATCAGTAAGAATGGAAACAATTTATTTTCTTAGGAGAAGCAATTATGTGCAAATGATCTCCCCGGTATAATTAAACTTTTTTTTTTTCTTTAGCATGCTAATAAATGTAAAAGGATGGACATCCTAACAAAATGGTTAGCAGAGGGAATGGGAAATAACACAGCTTATTGTGTTTCACATTAGCTGTGCTTTCACAAAAAGACTCCTCCAGCAGGCTGAACAAAACACCATTCCCTTGTGGGTTAGAGAGGAGAAATTACCTTTTCAGGTTTTAATTTTCAGCTTAAGTTTATGAAACACTAATCCACGATCCATTAAAGATAGAATTTGCCAGTACAGCCAGCAAAGCAGGAACGCTTACAAGTGTTCAGAAGCGTATTTTTAAAGGGGAAAAAACACTGGAGTCAGCCTTTTCCATTGTTCACATACTTCTCTGCTTGGCAAGACTCCAAAAAGGAATTGGCATATGAAGCTGTCCAGTTTGTTCTCCTTAATCAAGTCAAAGATTTTGCTTTTCTTTCTTATTCTTTGATATATAGGGACTTTTTGCAAAGGGAAGGGACAAAGTAGAAGTCAAGGCACTTTGCTTTTTTTTATTGTTGTTTGTTTTTAAATATACATTCAGAGGTAACCATAGACCAGATCAAAGAGCTCCCACGTCCAGCAGCCCAGCCCAGCCCAGCCCAGCCCAGCCCGTTTGATATATCACAGAGGAACTACACAGGCAGGACAAATGCAGTGTTATTTCCCTGAAGTACCCTTTCAGTCTCCAGCAAATTGCAGTTTGGAGATTTCTGGAGCCAGAAGCAATGTCTTGGTATTTCCAAGTCCTGAGAGGAATTGTCCCACTGCTCTTCTGAGCTCTTGTAAATTCACAGCATGCAGAATATTCTGCAAGGTGTGTAATCTGCTGCTGCTTTTCACCAGTGCTGAACTGACCACCTAGCTGGTTTCATTTGGTAGCCCTCAATTTTTCTATTGGAAGAGTTAAAAAAAAAAAAATTAACAAACTTTTGCCTGTTTGTCTCTTCATTATATTCTCTCTCAGACATCTGTTCTCTAACCTAAAGATCTTCCTCTGTATCACTGATTGTGCAGAAGTTTCAGTTCCTCCTTAACACCTTCTAATGCAAGTGATTTCGAGTTACACCCAGAAGCCTACTGAGCAGGGAGAACCAGGGACGGGCACAGGATTCTGGATGGTTTTGATTTGCTTTATTTCTTCCACAATATGCCTAGCATATTATTTGCTTTTTAGGAGACTACTGAGAACTGAGCTAATATTTTCACCCCAGCATCCATCAGGGTGCTAAAATCTGACCGCTGATTGAAAGAGGCAGCTCAGAAACCATTGTTTTATACACACAGATAGGATTATTTTTTTCACTCTGTGTTCATCTGCACAGGGTTTCATTGGCTATTTCTTTCACTCCACGACTTCAGCTCATATGGTTTTATTTGAATTTGGTCTCTGTCATTAATACCTTGGCACTCTTAGGACTGTCAATAAACCCTCACCTGTCTATTCACTCAATTTCCAGAACGATTTTGACCACGGTAATTTTGAAGATTATATGTTGATCAGCGCTGACTCAAATGCAAGTTTCTCTCTAACAACACCACCAATATGTCTTAACTTCGAGATCTGATCATCCAATTTCTATGTTTTTTTCCTTTTTTTTTTCCCATGCAATGACAAGGATATGCAAATTATGGCAACTGAATGGCCATGTTTGATCTTGAAGTCCCTTTAGTGAAGGTTAACTGCCAAGCACCTCTCCAATAATAAGGTAATCTGCATCACTGGGATTACCCTTATCCACTTGCTTTCCAGCTACTAAAAAAAAAATTAAAAAAAATTATAAATCTGTGAGACATAACTGCCCTTCAGAAAAATGATGCTATTTCTCCTTCCTCTTGAACCCATTTCTGCAGAGTGGTCTCCTTTAGAGCCTTTTCCGTGGTCTCCTGGTCACAGGGTCAATGGCTGACACGCACTGCTACAGGTTCTGTTTGCCCATGAGAACCCCAGCTAAAGAGCCACAAAACTAGGAGAGAGAAAACACTGCAAGCGCTTCAAGGGAAAAAAAAAAAAACAACCAACCAACCAAATAAAACCAAACAGCAATTACAGAGTCTTTCAAATGTGATAAAATGAAAGGGGAAAAAAAAGAGAGGTAAATCAATAATGTTTTCTCTTTGTACTATAGCTTACACCCAGCTCCACTTTTGTGTACGACACATTCATTAGTCATGACAAATCTTTGTTCTCAAGGAATAGACAAAGGCAGACCAGCAGAGTATTTAAAGGATCCAGTTGGCTTCCCTGTAGTGGTGGTGATGACACTTGTCCCTCTATTTCCAAAGACACTGGGCCAACAGCAACAATACTTGCTAAGAGTATCTCAACCAATTACAGTGTGTGTTATCAAAAAAATCAATATTTGGGAAATATCTGAGTATGAACATCATTCTGGACAATTTCACAGGAACAAGAGATCAGAGAAATTTACTCCTCCGACACTGATACTTTAATGACCACCGTCGAAACTATGTATTTATCTGCAAATGTATGCTTCTCCAACACATCCAGAAATTATCTCTATATTTTTATGACATGATTAAGTAGCTTTAGTTTGCTACTACTTGCTCATTAGTCTTTGATGAACAGCTGTTCAAAGAATATTTAGAGATGTTAATATTCTCCTAACTACTGTAGTAGCATGAAAGTGGAATTGTGTATTTAGTTAATGTTATTTATTTTGCCATTCATTTTAAACTATTTACCTGGTTAGGAATGATGCACATTACATCTCCCAAGCAATACAACTCCAGTTAAAAGTTAAATAAAATCAGAAGTATCTACTTCAAGATGCAACAGAAAATGGAACAATTTTTTTGTGTCGCCATTTGATTACTGCTTAGATTTTAAAATAAATACATTACTCATGCCCTCATACCAAAATTCAGAGAGTTAGATGATCCTGGATAAGAGATGCGGGTTTTTTCTGGGGTACAATAGCAGCCAGAGAAGGAAGTCTTTGAAAAACTGATTATTGTTCTTTTCCCCAAATACCAAAGAGAACACCTGAACTACCAGTAAATTTTTCTAATTTCCTTTAAATGTTGTCTCCTTTTTTTTTTCCCCCAGTTCTGAACTCGATGTTTAAAATGAATGAGTCATCTTTTTAATAGCACCAACTGAAATTTCCATATAAACTATTGCAGAAGAGTGTTTGTAAAATAAATGTTGGAGAGCAAGTGAGCCACTGATAATGGTCTTCTCTCGATGGCTTGGAGTTTGGGCTGAGGGCTCAGCACACTTTGCCAGGTTGGTCAAATCACCCCATCTTACAGACTGGGCTGCTGGGCTGACGCAGCTGCAAGGCACTTCTCTGAACTGGACTGGAGAGCAAGGGAAGCCTTTGGCAACAGCACCACACAGGCATTTGCTAAACAAAGGTGTCTGAGCTGCAGTCTTTGGTAAAAGTTTGTCTCTAGCTCAGCTTAACTGGCTTTGGAAGTGAATGGACACAAACAGAACTAAATTGCAGCTAGTTAAGTTTGGGAGCATCAGCAAAAATGATTAATGGGAAGTAACTATTCCACTCCAGAAAGTTATTCAGATGATGCCCTTTTGTTTGCGTCCTCACCAAATGAAGAAGTTGTTTATAAATCAACCCCCCCTTCATCCCCATTCAGTTGGACTTCTAAGAATACATGGTTTAGAAACACAAATAATTCCATCAACTCCAACAAGCCCACCTCTGTGCTTAAAAGGGTTTACCTCTAAATTAACTATATTGGACTTTATGTTTATTTGCATACTTTTCCCTTTGGCACATAAACTTCTACATTAGTGTTCAGAGAAATTAGAATAAGGTAGTTCTGTATTTAAGTGTTCCACTCTAGGGAACACTATTCACATCTTGTATTATTACCAGCATACTCAAAACGCTGTCTTTTTAAAAGAAATGCCCTAGTCAAAACAGAAATTAGGGGTTTTTGCAGAGATTATTAGGAGATATCCTTCGGTCTGTGCTGATCACATCCTTGCAGTCTTCCCTTCCAGCCTCACATCTCCAGGAAATCAATGGAAAGCAGTTGTTTTAGTCACAGGTTTCAATAAACAGTCAAACTTCTGGAAGCTGCTCTCTATTAATAATACAGCCTTCCTTAAACTCTTCCATTAATAAAATCTGTTAGAAACCAGAGGAAGCAATTATGCATTTTGTGCAACATTGCATTAGAAGTACCAAAACGTCTTCAGATCATCTTCTTTTTGCAAAGCCGGAGAGCAGAGTTTGTCAGATATCCATACCTTCAAAACGTATTTACTCAATGAGAAGCAGGGACCCAGAAAAAAAAAAAAATTCCAATTTCAAAGATCATTTTTTTTTAATGAAAGAGAAATCAACCTGTCCAAACCCTACTGGAAAACACAGTTTGTAACAGTCCTGTGGCACATGGTGATCCTCTGATGGATCTTCCAGTTGCCCCTGTGTCCAATCAGCCCGACTTTGTAAGCTTTCAACCATCAGTCCTGTCTGGCTGGATCGGTGCTCATCCTGCACTGACAGCCCTCAGATTTCCCTGGAGCCCAAGTGTCTGAAGGCACAGGCTGAAGATGCAGCTGTAACACTCGGATACTGTGAAGCCATCTGTGCAGTCTCGCAGCAACTGTTCGTCTAAATGTCTTCAAAACGCAGCACTGATGAGCCTTTTCACTTCTGCTCAGTAGGTGATAAGAGAGCATTTTACCCCAAGCTGTGGCCCAGATGTATTGGACAGTAAATACATTACTTCTATTTTGTTTTCATTTTACAGTGACAATTAATAAATGCTTCTCATTGCAACGGATCAGCTCACTCATCTGTTAGCTGCCACGGAATTTTCTGTGTGGCTCCTTCTAGTCACTTGCTGACACTGAGCTACTACAGGGTCATTCATACACCTCAGGAAACTTCCAGGTCACTTCGTTTATTTTATGAGTGAATTTTCCGTATGCATTGGAAAATGCCTGTACTGTTCCCTGCCACCTCCTCATCCCTCTTTCTCTCTGTCCCTCCAAGCTTCCCAAGCTGACTTTGTTAACATGCTATCCAAAAAAGAAAGCTCTCAAAGGAAGTCACTGCTTCACTAACTAACATCTCTGTTCCCTCCTGATATCGCCTCAATAATTTTATTCTCATTTACATACTTATCTTCCTATTGCATGTAATTGTGTGTCTGTCTAAGTGATTGATGCAAGGGTAATGATGCCAATTTCCAGCCTATCAAAGTTATTCCAGTGATACAGGTCAGTGGCTCTTCTACTCCTCCCCTTCACTGAGCTGATTGTTATAAACTCACCCTAGAGACTGCTAAAGCTGGAGAAGAGCAAAGGTAAACCAGGCAGCAACTACACAAGGAACTATGGAGAGCAAAAAGAGCTGGGGAGGCTGGCAAAGCAGCTTTACATCATCACAAGATGACTGGTTTCATAGTGAGACTCCATGTCATGAAATATTTTATTCATTCATTTTCGCTCCACTTACTATTCCTACTTACTCTGAACCTCAGAGCTTTCTCTGCCTCTCAGGTTTTCCTTTTAATAGTGGAGTGGAAGGTGAAAAAACAGTACATTGTTTGTGCAACTAGAGATAAATCAATCCAAACACTTGAGATCTGCAGTTTAAGCAGCAGCAAAAGGATGTTATGTCTAGTTTCAGACTGTCTTCTTTATCTAGAAAGGCAGTAGAGGCTCCAGAGGAACGTTTCACCGGAGTCAGGAAGCAAAAGCAAGAAAATTGGGCTAGAGGAGCATGAGGAATAGCAAGTTTGGAGAGTTCAGCAGCATGTGGAAAACCTCCAGGGAGCATTTACCTCATTTACATGACGTTTGCCAACACATCATGGCACTTAGGAGCAGTCACAGCTCCAAGAACAGAGGTAATTTTCAGGGCAGGGAGGAAGGACCATATGCCAGTGCAGGCAGGGTCTGAAAGGCAGATACACAAGGTAAGAGCTCAGACAGCTCTGGCAGCCACAGAGAACTCTGGGTACTGCCTAGTGCTCATCTGCCAACAGCTTAATGGCACCTACCTGTTCCAGACAAGAACAACACATCCAGCTAGCTGAAGAAACATCTCCTTTTGCAACCAATCTGTTTAGACAGGTCTTCCTGCACTCCCCTGCCAGAGGGATCTCTCTTGACCATCTCAGGAGTCTTTCTTTCAAAGGATTCCAAGAACTCCCTCTGTAGATGAATCTCAGTGGAATTCCTCTTCAGATCTAAGATGAGCATTTTTCATTTTCCCCATGTAAGGTGCCACAGGGAAAAAAAAAAAAAAATCTCTTGCAGCCTATTAGAATTTAGGATTTGGAAGCCTGCCACATCTTCATTTGCACTAAGAGAAGTGCAAATGGTAACATCTAATGTGTTGGAGCAGTTTTGGAAAACGTAGTGGTAGGTAAGGAAATCTCTGGACTTGGGTCAGACATGAGAGTCTGGAAGCATGGACAGTGATCATGTTTTTGAAGCTGAAGATTTTGAATTTCACTCCCTACTGGTGATAAGATACTGATTTATGAGAGACAATCTGTTAGGAATGCCAACTCTTAGATACCTGTAGGGACTACAAGGACACAGAGAGCAGCATAATCAGGTTTAGTGTGAGAAGTTCTCTCCCTTCTGGATTGATGAATGGGATCACAGCCCTTGTTTTGGGATAGGCTCAAGGTTCTTAAGTCCATTTCTCAAAACTCAACCACAATTCAGCCTGAGAGGAAGTTCAGAAACATCACTCAGGTGCTCCTACGTTGGCCCAAAGGACAAAGCTGAACAATGTCCTTTGTCTGTTGCTACCATTTCAAGCACTTTGTAAGGAAAGAACACGCTCCATCTGTGTTCACTTACAGAAACAACAGGAATCACTACAGATTGATCACTACAGAATGACCAGGTGTCTCAAGCTAGCAAGGAACATAAAAATAAACAGATAAGCTCAATGTGCTGTACCTAACACCCACCTTTTGCCAAAACACACATTGCTATGTCTTATCTGAGCTTGGAAGCTCATTGAGGACACTAAATTGGGAGAATACAGAAAAACACCTAAACTGATAGCTTCCTTCAAAACCAAAAATCCCATTGTCACTCATGCAGAACAGACAACAGCCAACCCAAATCAGAGCCCAGGGCTTGTATCACATGCTTTTCTGAATCAGCCAGAATAAGGGCAACATCACAGACAAAGACCTTTAAAAGCAGAGTGCTGGGCCCTGGCCAACAGCACAACTAAATGACAGGCTGCAGTAAACCGCAAAATAATTCCGTTCAGTTTATGGAAAACTGCCCCACAGCAAAGCCTTCCCCACAACAAGGAGTGAGAGACAGAGAGAATATACAATGGCTACAGTAACTCTAAGGGAAGTGACACTGTGCTAATGGGTTTTGCTGAATTCAAATGAAATGGCAGGATAAATCTGCTGGAAGAAAAGTTGTTCTACTCCTTGCTGATAAGGGCTTAGTGATTTAAAGGCTCATCAGAAGGACAACTGCTGAGGTCTTGAATTGCCCGTTTGGAAATAAGTTGAAGAAGCTGTGATTTACAGAGATCCCAAGATTTGCCTGCCTGGGCTTTCTGTTATTGTTTTGGTGATCTGCTATTTTTCTTTCTTTGTTTGGCTTTGGGTTGTTTGTTTTAAGCTACTAAGAATTTATGTTTATTAGCTATGATAAAATAATGTTTTGGGCTTCTTTTTTTAAAAATCTGATACTATGTAACTATGGGGGGTTTTTGTCTGTATCTTTCATTGGGTTTATCTCTTGCCTCCAAAAAACAGACAGCTATACCTTATGCTTCACACAGCCTTGTCTTGCAACCTAATATTTACAACATTTATATCCTAACCTTTTATACCAGCAACTGTTAAGTCATCTCTCTGCCCTTAACTTGACTTAATTACACGCAGTGGGAACAGGGTGGATCCCAGGGGTATTATATGCTCAGTAACAAAAAATAAAAGCCACAGTATTTGATTCGTCACGGGTCTCATTTCACATCTCATGTCACGTGCAATGATGTCTGCATTTCTTATTTTTTGATTCCAAACTGCCCAAAGTTGATCCACTGATGTTCCTCCCCACCATCAGATAATTGCAGCCTAATGGGTCTGGTACACAGAGCGTGTCTGCAGAGCACACTGACATTCCTCATAGTGGAAAAATGGTTTCTGTGAGGTCACTCTCCTGCCAGTTTAACTGTTGGAACCAAGCACATGCAGGACAGGATATCACCTGAGGGAAGGGGGAAGAAACAGGTAGCTACCCATTAGACCAGGTTGTGTCATCAACCTGCACCTCTCACAACAGCTTTACGACAGACACAGGGCGTCAGGAAGACTCCACTGCACCTCCTGAAGGGACCCACTCACTGAAAGTCCAGCTTCACACTGTGGCCGTGGCTCAGAACAGCACCTTCCTTTCATCTGATGTGTTCACAGCCACCACGGGGGAGACAGCAAGGTGGCTAAAGAGAGACCCCGAGAAGTACAAATACTTTGGTAGTATGACCTCGCTTATCTGTAGAAGTGCATAGGCAGATTGTAACTGCTTGATTCCAAATGCCACCTGTACGAGCAGGAGTGGGAAATAAATGGGATCTAACAGTCCCAGTCTAACAGTAACATTACAATTGTACATAAGATTTGGCATGAAAGATAATTCAGTGGAGTTATTTTTCTCAACTGCATATGAAATTTGATCAAGCTTTTTTTATTATTTTATGTTTTATTATTATAGACATTACCTTGGAAAACTGCTAGATGGTGCTAGAATATATACATATTCACTACCGAGCTACTACAGTAGTTTAAACTACAATCCTTCTCCCTAGAATTAGTCTTTGATGCAATTGCCTTGTGACTGCTTGTTGTATATAAGACAGAAAGCTGTGCCCAGGATGGCAGAGCCTTATTTTCTCATACTCTGCAGGGGGGTGAACGCAGAGGAACACTGAGCTGTGATCACATCAGAGCCCGGGTCAGGGAGATTAACTGATCCATACCCTGCTCAGTGAGAACGTGCCGGTCACAATTCACACACATACAGCATACAGCAGGCAGCTGTATGGATGTTACATTCCCAGGCACAAGCCACCCTGAATAAAAAGAGCATCTTTCAGACACCCTTGTGTTCTTCCTCAATACAAATATTCTTAGAAGAAGAAGAAGGGAAAAAAAAAAAAGAAAAAGTGGTGAAAGCCAGAGAAAGGAAAAGAAAAAAAAACCCAAACAAACAATGTAACAGAAAAAAAAAAGAAAAAAAAAATCTGCTCCTAAGCCTCTCCACAGCAAAGGAAAATTTTGATACCCAACGGGTCCGCAACTCACGTTACCAGTCCAGCTGATGTTATTAACTTTGGAGTGGATTGTATGGGGAGGTTTAAACATTACATAGCGTAAATACATGGGATTCTAAGTGAGAGATGCAGTTTAAAAGTATGATAACAAAGGAATTGTGTCACTCTGTGGACACTGAGGGAGAAGAAAGCCCCACACAGACTAAGAGCAGCTTTAATTACTGTTAATCTGCACAGACATTCTCATCAGAAATATCACCCTGGCATTTTCCTGTTTACCAGCTGCAGATCAAGCTCTGTAACATTTAATCTTTGTAAGTGCTTGCCCTTTGGAAGCCTCGCTTTCCATCGTCTTTCCCTCACCTCCTCTGCTCACGCTGCACAGCAGTTTCTGTCAGCCCCTCCCTGGCTAGTCCCCCACAGAGAGAGACGGGGAGCTCTTCTTTATAAACCCTCGCCCCCTTTGCAGTTTTTCCTTCTTGGAAGGGGATATCAGCTTTACCCTGGCAAATTAAGTACCCTGGGAGCCCAGGGCATTCATGGACACACTCCTAGTGTCTGGAAAACAATCAGAATTTGCCCAGGAGAATTGTACAGCTGTCATTAAAGACAAAGGCAAGTGCCTAAAGAGCTGTTGAGCCTAGAAGCACCAAAGTTACTTGAGGAGGTCTAGAGCTGCTTTGTTCCTAGATAAAGGCAACGTTAGCACCACCTCAGTTTAACAAACCTCTAATTACTTGGGTGGCAAGCACTAATGGCCACAATGGAACAATGTTTATCCTTCAGGCTACCAACATCTGAGAAGGCTTAATACGTCTTCGCATTCAGTTTTGCCAAGCTACTGTATCCCATAAATTTTAGTATAAATTGATTTGTTTTCAACTGCTTATACTTGTGTGATTCTCCCATACAGAGGGGCTGTTCAACAGAAAATTTCAGAGCATCAGGTGCCCCTGAAATCTTTCAGAATAAGAAGTAAAATAAGAGCAGAAATCGTAAAGGTAATTGACTTCTCAGAAATGATTGTGCAAGACTAATCCATGTGCCAGGAAAGTAAGGCTGTCATCATGTACATCCTGCCTCTTATGCTCTTTTAGACCCATAAATAACTGGACATTCCCCCAAAGGCGTGCCAGAAATATCAGTTGTGTTTCATGCTTTCCAAGACCAAAATTGCATGGAACCACCTCGACCTTTCCTTTTCCAGCATGTTATTTCTACATTTTTTGAGAAACCATGTATAATCATGATAAAATTATCTATTAATACTCACTTCTGTAGGTCTTTCAACTCAAGATTTTTTAGTAAGGCTGTGTGACATTTCCAAGGAAAAAAATCACTGGCATTGCATTTATCAACTTTTTTGTATTTTCAACATGAAGCATAAGGGAAAATTTCGATTTCATGGAGAGGAAGGAACAAACAAACAAACAAGAAATAAATATCTTAGCTGCCCTATTGCTACCTGGACTGAGGTGAGGATTTGTTCTTCGCAAAATATAAAAAGATGAAAAAAACAAATGGGGAGAAAAAGCCTGTAAGATTAGCCCAGTTTATCTAAAACCACAATTGCCAGTTTCTGATCAAAAAGCGTCTCAGGAATATAACAGCCTTATTAACTTTATTGACACCGTGGCACTATTATTATCTGCAAAACACCCACTAGGAAATACTGTAATTATTTTTCCTCTGAAAAAAATTAACCCCATTTGTTCAAACAAGTCAAATTGAGGATTCAGGCAAAGCATTCAAGCACGTTTCCAGCCACTGTTCTTTACCTGTCATTGTTTTTGCAGTCATACAAATATCCACCCATATCAGGAAACGGCTTTTCCCGTGAACGGCTTTACCTTGAGAGAGAAGGTCCTTTTAAACACAGAAGAGAGCACTAAAGTACCAATAAAACATCCAGATTCGGAGAACTACAGCCTCTGAACGGTCCACAGAACTTTCCAGAGACTGTGAACGCCCAGACCACACAGCTGAGGAAATCAGCACTTCACTACCTGGTTTTCCAAATCAGCAGATGAGGTTCAGGTGACAGCAAGAATAAAATCAAGATCACCTGTTTCTTATTACCCAAACAGTCTTCATATAATTGTTCAGCACTAACGGCAACACATTCCTATGTCATTCAGCACATATTTTTCCCCACTGACAGCAGTAAAAAGACCAGGCAAGAAAGGATGTCGTGTATTTTAACTAAAATTTTCTTACCCCAGTGCTCCTGGCACAAATGTGCCTATTGCCTTATCGTTAACCCTTATCTTGCTGACAAATGTTTCCCTGACAGCCATAGGATACACAATGGGAAGTACATGGTCTGCATGGCAGCAGCTCCTAAAGGGTTACTGAAAGGCCAAAGCATCTCCTTCATGTACTGGAACAAAAGTCTGAGCTGCAGAGAGGAATGCTGAAACGGGGAAGTAGCTCTGGGAGTATCTAAGGATGGCAGGACACGCGGAGATGTAGCAGGAAGATGGACTGAGAGGAAGGGAAGGCTTAAAGCTGCCACCAGTGACAAGGAATTGCACAGGAGAGAGATCCCACAGGGGCTCTGGACTGCACCAAGGGGACAGGCCTGCATTATTCTAGACCACCTTACCCTCAAAGGGAGGAAGAATGCTTGGAGGCACATAGGTAGTAACGAGGATAGCTACAGGCTGGAGAGGGGCCCCAATCCAGACATTCACAGCCCTTGGGTCCTCTGCAGCTTGAGCCCTTTGCTTCTCTGGCAGGGAGTAATCATGATGCTTTATTTCTGCTGTGTCACATCAGGGTCACCAAAGAAAAGCACTAACTCACTAAATGATCCCCTGCCACACACACATACCCTCTATTACCACTCACTTGGGAAAGGTAAGAGAACTCATCAATACAGAAATCATTTGACAGTAACCTTGAGAGAGTTCAGGAAATTCTTTTCCTTGCCTAATGGCTACAGAGGGACCTTTTGCACTGGGATTTCACGTAATCTAACTGTTTGCTATTTAAACAAAAAATAATCCTGTAGAGCCTGCAACTACCTCGGATTGAGTCCCCTTGCAATTACAAAAGTGATTGTGTTTGAATAGCTGGCTTTCTCCTTCACTGCTCTGCTTCTCTCTCCACGCTGGTGACTTCTACAGGGAAATCATCTTTTGGACATCACGGTTAACTGCTGCTCCAGGCATTATTGGATTGGCTAAACCTCAGCATCTCAGCCTTACTGCTACTACTAGTTAGGGCAGAAGAGAAATGAACTGTTGCAAAGAAGGGCAGTTGTTCAGATACCATTCAGCCCTTAAGCACGTTGGATAAGTCTCCCTCTATCAGCACTGGTTACTAGGAGTCGCTTAACACAATCAAATTCCATGATATATCAGGTTGCCACGGTAGAAATAATTAAGGAGGACAGTACAGGAAACAATAATTTACACTGGCATGTCTGCAATCCCAAGTTCTCGACATGTTCTACAACTGTTAATGAAAAATACGTAGAAGACAATGGGTTGTGTGTTACGTGATTAATATTACAGTCCTTCCCCGTGCAGAAATGTCGTGGAGGGAGGACGACACCATCAAAATTGAATGGAAAAGGGAGAATGCCAGGGGTAACAGAATGCACTTCTCTTGTTTTACAGATGCTATTTGCTTAGTTTTACTTTAAAGAGGAGCTAAAAGGTATGAGGTTATAATTTCATGCAAGCTTGCAAAGTTGAGTGTCCTTATAAAAAGAGCAATTATACACACACTTTAAGCACGAAGCAGCACAATAATTAAATGAGTAATTACCTTCCCACTTTTAAGCTGTCATGCAATTAAACTTAATTAAACATTCTCTATACTTCACTAATCTTGTACAAACAGAAGAAGGTAAGAAGGGTGTGGTAAAGAAAGGGCATTTGGCAGAAGGTTGAGCCTATTATTCTGTCTATAATATAAAATAACACTGTATAGGCAGCACTAGATTCTCAAGTAATTGCCTTGTTCCTAGCCAGAATATAACCTGGCCTGAGCTGCAAGACAAGCAATACAGAGGCAATACAATGCTATTTAATTTTATGTGGCATTCTTCTATGTATTATTGCAAAACACTCCTCAGAAGAAACCATTTCAAGGAAAGGGAAGTGCTGGCATTTTAGAGCAGAGGGAGTGAAGAATTCCACACAGAGAACCAGTGCAAACGTAAGAACAACACTTTCAATGCAAACACAAGTCCAAGGTTTCTGTTTTCCCCAGGAGAGGAACATTTGCAGAGACACAGTAGAGAAAGGGCCAAGAGAAGACATGGGAGTTTTGTTGACAGTTGTGAACTTGCTCCTATCCTGGTCTGAAATACAAAGGAGCTCTGTAGGGGCACAGCCCACATACTTCTGCTAATTACTTATTCATTCCCAGAAAGGCTGTCTCACATCTACTTTCTTTAGCTGCATGTTATTCTTATGATAAATGATAAAATCAAGACAAAAAAATTAATCCTTTCAAGTAACAACTTTTCTGTCTTCCACCCCTCCCTGACGCAAAGGCCAAAAAAGGGAGGAAAACAGGCACATCTGGAAGCAAAACCTGACCACACTCACTCTGCAGATATAATGTTTATTAACTTCAAGTGTCCTCAGGATCTGGCCCACCTTCATACCTACGTGTTTATATACCCCTTCCTGCTCTTCTTCTCTTCTCCTGAGTCCTTGTTCCAAGTGCTACAGAAGCAACTTGAGCACATCTCGGCAAAATGTAGCTGGGAACGTCAACTTCACCATTTTCCACCCTTATCTTCTTCCAGCACCCAGAGCTGTTCTACAGAACTGGAACCTGCCATTAATATGAGCAGAAGGTTCCTAAACATGGGTTGAGCCTATCAGCACGATGACGGGACAAACACAGGGTGCTTGAGAACAAATGCCAGGTGTCATTATTAAAACCGTGGGGAAATAACCCTGTAACAATACTGAGCAGCATCCCAAAACACTGAGTGTGACTGAGCGCTGAGAAACCTGAAACACAGGCGAAAACCACTGTGCTACACACCCACCTTGCTGCCCCATATTAGCAGAGCTATTTATTTACCATTGCCTGATGACAAACTGCAACGGTGGTTGAAGAGTGTCAACAAAAGGTTTTATGTTTGGTTCTCATCCCACCTCCCACAGCAAGTAAAAAATTACAGTTTGATAAAGTCTAAAATACAAATTGTCCAAAGCACAAAACGGTGGCAGCTACTGAGAAGAAATTAACACTATTCCAGCTGAAACCAGGACAGATGCATTTCTTTCTGGAAGACAATACTGCTTCCTATGCTCTGTAGGCCAAAACAAGTAAATAAACATCCTGAAAAACATTGGAAATGCAGCATTTAGGAAAAGACTGCCGTGGCTGGTCTGTGTTTGCTGGCAGACAAGAATGACAGCCCAGGGGACACTGCTTTTGGCTGCTGTGCCCCTGGTGTCAGCCCTCTGTGCAGGCAGAGCACACAGGCACAGGGTGACAGGGCCAGTCCTCCATCTCCCTCGTTCCATGGCTAATTTAGAAGCTGAGGACAATGCATCCAGTCCCAGCTACTGCATGACTGCAGGAGCCTTCAGGAGACCCAGCCTCAGCTGTTTAACCCAGCCTGACAAGTCGCAAAGGATGTTTTATGTCCTGTCTGGGACATTGTATCATTTTGTTAATGGCCTGGAAGTCAACAGTCCTCCATAGCTGACAATGATTAAGTGCTCTGTGATTTAAATTCAGAATCAGTGGCATAGAAACCCTATCAAAGTTATGGTTTCTGCCTTATGATTCATTGCCCCACCCATACCAGCACGTCCAAAAAGAAATTCCATCAGACCAGAACTCATCCACTACAAATACGCCCTTTGTTTTCTCTGATTTAGGCTCTGGTTTGGAATTATACGTTTTCATTCCCCCCCCACACACACACTTCTTTTGTTTCCCCATCTTTGCCTTAACTCTTGCTGCTCTCTCACAGAGATGCAGCACAGCTTCTTCCAGCCTCATGAGTGTGACTATCATGTGCTACTGAGGAGCTTCATTCCCAGGGACAGCTTCCATGTCACCTTATCTGTGGGAACAAAGGAAGCAGTCATGTGGAACTGACCTTCCAAATAGGAATGCCCAAGGCATTTTGAACAGACCCACACCATCCTGCACTGCTTGGCATAGCCAGCCCGAGTTAGTCTTAGGATATCCAGACAGGTGGTGAGAGGGATTGTTTCCACGCCATGATTTCGTTTTTTGAGTGATTTCCATGATGGTCCTGACATATTTTCCTGCATATCTGCAAATACCAGAAAAAAACACCCTCCTCCTGGACTCACAGTGTGCAGTGACATCCAGGCATAGGCAGGACAGGGATTCACATCAGATTTAGCAGCATGCCTCCCTCCCTGCAGCGGCTGTTCCCTCAGGATTGCTCAGAAGGCATAGGCAGGCTTCATTAAAGATACTGGTGTTTTTCATCAAACTGGCTTTCACACTGCTTTTCCAAGAGGCACAGGAACTCTCAGTGTGTGGTTGGGTTGTACAGCACAGTCATGGGAAGGTTAAAAGCAAAAAATACAGGAAAAGTAAGTACAGAAGGAATCTAGAGCTCTTCTACTGCAACCTGCCCCTCGGTGCAAGGTCCTCTAAGGTCAGGCTAGTCAGCTGAGCTTTACTGTCAGGGTAATCTATTTTGATATTTCACTATCCTCATGATCAATTTTTCTTTCCTAATAACTAATGAGGATTTCCCTTGTTGCAATTTGTCTCTGATGCCTTTCATCCTGTCATTAAACACCTCCAGGAAGATGCTGGCTCTATCCTTTGTACACTCTCCCTGCCATTACATTGCAAGACAGCAAGTTCATAGTTGAGTTTATAGCAAGACAGACTGAAACATCCCACATTTCCACTCGCGCATTTAGGGTGCAATTGCCATTCCACCACCACCACCTTGCCTCTAATGTATCTCTTTTCCATAGCACACATAGGCAAGACCTTGTGCTCTTGACAGCTCAGGAGGCTTCAGGTCTAATCAGCTGATCAAGAGCTACAACAATACATTACCCACCTTACACTGGAAAGACATCGTGACTTCACAATAAATAGCTGCACTAAACATTGAGAAAATAGACAGACGTGGATATGCCCTGCTTGAAACAGCCTCCCTGCCACACTGACATGTAGAAAAACAGAGTAATAAAAGACCCCTTCTGGCTTGACTCTGGTGGAGTGACATGTGTGTTAGCTGCTCTCACAATCTTTGCTACTGCAATAATAAATACGAACCTGAAAATGAGAGAGAAAAAAATCCACTCAGCTCAGAGACTACTTCCTGGCAATCAATCCACTCTGAATAACCTACAAAAATGTGGTCTATAAGAGGTAATCAGTCAAGTCTCGCTGTCCATCTTCCTTTAAACACCGATGATCATAATGGTTCCTCATTTAGAAGTGTTCATTTCCATCACTGCTGGAGCTCAGCTTCATTCTCTTTCCCCAAAAGGGAAGGAAGAGTGAACAGACCGAGGCAGCCTTTGACTACACACTTTCACTTACAAGGCAGTTCTTAACCTTGCCTCTCTGAAGTCTCCTCTAAGCTGATTTGCAAAGATCTGGGGGTACAGAAAATGGGGCAAAACCTGCACAATTACTCAGATAATTGCTAACATAGCTCAGAGCTTCACAGCTCTATTTTTTATAAACCTGGTAAATTGGTCTAGGGAAGAGTTCTTTCTTTGCATGTCAGTGTGAGGGATCATGAACGTTCGTTCTTAATGCCCAGTTCAGGATATTAGGATGGAAAAGCACATAAACTGAAATCTTTAAAAATGAAACCCAGAGAGATTTATCTTTTATAAACAGGCATTCAGAAATCTTTTGTTTAGCATTGTTGGAGAAGGTGTTGTTTCTGTAAAGGAAAATGACCCCTTATTGCAGGAAGTGCTCACTGCCAAAACAAGGAGATAGAAATGTTAGAACAGTGTTAACTCTACCAGTCCTAGAACCACAGATTAAGACGTGCACTAAACCTTCATGCCAAGCATAAGACAAGGTTTGTGAATGCTGTTGCATACTACCCAGAGATGGAGCGCTCTCTAATTTCAAATGCTGTGCTTCTAACTTCTCCAAAGTGCCTTCCTATATAACCTATTAGGCTGTAAAATGTTGTTTCAAACATGCTAAGGATTGCTCCCTTCCACACAGTCTTACATTGCACCTAAACCTTCAGTCTCACTGCCCAATGTCTTCCTGGGGCATTCCCTCCAACCCTTCAGACCGAGCTCTGGGTGCAGGTTTCTCATCTCCTTTGGCAGTACCTCCTACACACTTTTAAGGCTATGAAAGTAGCATTTAGCTCTCACACACGCTCCAGCAGACCCAGAAATCCCTTGTAGCAGTTCCCCACCACAATCATCAGACCATGGTCAGAGTCAGGAAGCCAACCTCAGGCACAGAGCGGTTTCCCAGCCAAAAGAAACTCACAAAGCACAGAATGTGTGTTAGATGCCCACGTGCTTTGACAGCACATGTGAGCTGGAAGCCACTTTAAAAAAGACACAACAAAGAAATGCTGAAGAGTCAGCTCAAGGCAAGGAAAGAAAGTATTTTGGGAAGCTTCCAACAAAAAGCTGTAGACAAGAACTCCCTTGTGCCTCCTGTGGCCACTGGGATGTTAAGAGACTGTTCTCTCCGCCCGAAGTAGGAGCGTGGGCGTCTGCGGACAATGAGTACTAATTAACATCGATTCATTAACTTGGAATTGAGGATGTTGTTCATCACAGCAGCATAAATGCTAAAGGCTGAGAGAGATCGTGCATTAGGCAGCAATTTCACTGTTGAGAAAGACAGGTTTAGACTGCAAACAACTGTCCATGAAAGGATCAGCATAGGTCATAGATCAAAGCAGCACAAGGACCCAGGTCTCATACAGCAAAACTGATTCATTACTGACCCAGCCTCAGTTCTTAACCACTTAAGGCAGTAATCAAAAGGTGGCAAGTTTGGTGTATCACAGTCCTAATCCTCTAAGGCAGCTAATCCACAGTTAAGATTTACATTCAGGGGAATGGTCCAAAATGCTGTTAAGGTTTTTTTTCAGTTGGCAGCCTTTCACAACCTAAAACTAATCACCAAGCCTGGATCCCTCAGCATAATTTGGTCAATGTAGTTTACAGAAACAAAACTCAGGGAAAATAGAGAGCACTGGCAGAGGACTGGTGAAGAACAGCTGGAAAAGGGAAAGCAGACCCATCTGAAGCAATTTCAGAGCTGTGTCTGACAAGGCTGTCAGCCTCGAGACACAGTTCAGCCACGACAACAGTAACAGGTACTTCCCAGACCGGAGAACAACCAGTTTATGCCATAGTCAGTACCTGGAACCAAATTCAGGACTAAAAAGCAGAGGCAAATGAGAAGCAAATGTACACAGCTCACACAGAGCAAGGGACACCTCGTTGTTCCACAGTGTGGTGTAGTGATAACGGCACAGCTGTAAAGCCCTGCCCTCTTGTTGGGCTGGATGCTCAGCTCCAAGTCCCTCAACTCCCTCCCATGGAGGTGAACAACAATTTCTTCTTGTGAATGAAAGAGCATATCAGCAGCAGCTTGCTGGTAAGGGGTGATTAATTGAATACTGAAAACGAACATTTCTCCTTTTGACCCTTTAACCTTGTTCAGGTATATTATGATCACACTATTAAATCTCTATCTTATTTGTACCCATAATTAAGCTTGTGAAACCTAAAACCAGCAACAACACATTTTTTCTTTTAAGAAATGTGCATGATTGAAAGGCTAAAAAAAGCTGCTATCTCTGTCTTATCATTTATTATACAAGTTCTCTTTATGATTTCAAAATGGCGAGAAATACACAAGTCAATCCACTGATAAAATTTCTGAAAGGGTCTGAATTATTGGTAGCAACTGAAGTGCTTCAGCATCTTCCTCCTCTAAATATACCCCTCTTTGAGAAGACATAACATCCTAATTCCATGGATGAAGTCCATGAACAGAACAAACTGTATACATGTAAAAATATACACCCAAGTGAGATGGAATAAGCCTCTAGCCCTTGTTTTCATTCCAGGACTGAGAATAATAACAACATTAAAGACAGACATCACTGAAGTACCTGAGTGTTCACAATCAGAAAGGAATCAAGTGAGCAGCTTTCGGAGATGAGAAGGTCATACAGTGTCAATCACAAGATTTGAACTGCCAATATGGAACGGACCACTAATGAAGCACACACAAACTGAAAAGATTCCTAATATCAATGAGAGGGAAAATCCTATAAATACATACCAGCACTTTGCAGGCTGCTTTTATTACTTTACATTGATAAGTACATCTCACACAGGTTTAAATTAAGATGTCAAAAACAGCCTCTGAAATGGGCATCTATTAACTCCTTCAATAGTCCGATTGGGATTACAAAACACATCACAAGGTAATATAAGTTTCAGCCAGCTAAAAGCAGGGGCTGGCTGAAAGTGAGATAACATTACAATTTTTAAAAAACTTGGAGAAAAATTCCATAGGAAGAGTGAAATTTAAAGGCAATTCTTTTACAAAACTCTTAGCAAATGAAAATACTTGAAGACACAAGCTCTTCACTAAAGCCATCTGTCTTACTTGACCCTTTAACATAAATTCCAATGAATTTATTCAAGTGCTTCTGCAATCAAGTTATTCCATGCTAATGAGGTTTGGACTTGGATTGTAAATATGGATTTGGCCTGTAAATATTCTTGCCGTAGAACACTTCTTTTCCACATTATACCACGAAACAGTCTCTCTGCCATTCATCCAGCAGGTGGGGTCTCTCCAGTTCACTTTACTTTTTTATCTAAGATACTTTTCAGTTAGAAAGTCAAGCTGAGAGCAAGTCCATACGTAGTTGTTTTCCCAAGTGGGTATCAAAGGTTGCCCAAGAAGTACTTGCTAGGGCCGTGCCCACCTGGATGCGTTCTCTTCCCGCAGCAATCACACCAAGGCTGGCCCTGCAGGTTTACTCTTTCGAGTAGCAGGATGACTGGTGGCCATGATAATCCATGCATACCACGGCGGCTTAAGGAAAGGCTCAGCAGACAGGCAGTTTGTGTACTAAATACACTCTCACACTTGCTCCTACTGTGCACAGGGACGACGCCGAAACACCACATACCTGGAATTTAACTTCCTTTGACCTTTTCAGGTTTTCAAGTTCAGGATTTAACTGCCTGACTCCATTAGGACCAGCAGGAAGTGAGCAGTTAAAACCCATAAAAAGGCTTTGAAAGCTACTTGCTTTCAAACGTTCAGGTGTCTCTCTGCAACTGGCAGGAGGGAGGGGAGGCTGAGGAATGGGGGAGCAGGTAGAGAGGGAAAGGGGACAGGAGGAATATATGAGCAAAGTTTGGCTGTTACAAAACCAGCAGCTCAAAAAAGATCTTGAGGAAGAGTCTGGCAGCTCCCCCTTCATGCTTCACTACACAGGGCACTATTCTTCTGCTAAGCTTCCCAGATGTGGGAAAAGGCACCGAAGCTTCATTCTGCTCTTCAAAGACAGTTTGATTTGGGCTTTTTGCCCCCCGCATCATGCATTTTGACACTCAGCCTGTAAAACTGCCCAGGCAGCTTCAGTGGCAGAGTGGATCCTCCAAACACCTCTGGCAGCAAATCAGCAGCTGGAAGTCCTGCAGCGCATTTCTCGGCTGAGGCCATTCTGTGTGCTGCTGCTCGGGGTCGGTTAAGAGCAGGGAGGGATGCCTTCCAATATAACACTTATTAAATCCCGGAGAGGTGACATGTCATTTCAACAAGGTCGTTATCTCAGGCATAGAGAAGGCTGTACACTGCCAGGCAGTACCTACAATTCTTCTTCTCACTGCCTCGGAGCCAGATTTGTCTCTGGTCAGTACAGCTCAATTATTTACTTAACCTATTTGTAGATCAATTCTCCTGATTGATGTAGACTTCTGGATGCTGGGAACAAACTTGTAAAATTTGGTTTAGGACAAAGGGAACACATTCTCCCAGCCGTGCAACAGAGAACGCGTGCCTACAAGAGACACAAAGAGATTATGATTAGTAATGTCAAAAAGCATTTTTATTTCAATGCTTTTCTCACAAAAAAACCCAAAAACAAACAAACAAAAAAAAAACCAAAACAAAACAACAACAACAACAACAACAACAACAACAAAAAACAAAAAAACCAACCAACCAACCAAAAAAAAACAACAAAAAAACCCCAAATAAACCCAAACATGTGGGCTTTAGAAAGAGAAGGAGGATCTCTGTTTGGTGCAAATACTGTCCCTGTGAAAGTACAGATTTACCTGAAGTAAAGAAACAAACTCATAGCTGTTGACATAATGGCTATACAAGCCAAAGGAAGTACAGTCCTAGAACCTTGCCCAGAGTACAGATAAAGGAAATCCAGCCAAAGAGGAGAGAATTAGAGATTTAAGGCCTAAACAGCCCCACCTGAATAAATACACAAAGCACTCATTTTGCTCTAGCAGTGCTAGTGCAGGTGCCACTGGTCAGAACCAGTTTATTCATGTTTCTGTCAAACACAAACTGTGCAACTAAAAGCAAATCCCTCTTTGAACGGCAACAGACAGAAATCACACCCTGCTCCCACTCAGTTATTGGCCGGCACAACACAGGCAGTGCCCAGAGCAGGCCAGTTTCAGAGGCAGTCTGAGGATCTGCTGATGCACCTCATCAGGTGAGCCTGGCTCGGCACTGCTGACAGGCTGCAGGTAAGGGATGAGTCTCTCCATCACTTCTCCAGGCATCAGATGACAGTAATTTTCCTTCGCAGCACTGCCCTTTGCAGTAGACTACTCACAAAGAAATGGAAGGTGTAGGGCACTTGTAAACTACATTTCATCTCCCTCCAAATTTACTACAGCACAGCTTTTTCTGCGAGAGTCAGCAAGGAGCAGGGTCTGGAATGTCTCTCCCCAGTGATGTCTAACCATGGGAACTGCTCCTCCCAGTTCATAACTCCTGCAGACATTGCAAGACACAAGACAAGACAATGTTCTGCAGCATCTTCAGCTTTTGCCCAGTGCACAGGCACCAGCTCTCACCAGGGGACTTACCAGGGGGGAAAAGACAGTAGGTGTGTGTGCTTGTTAGCACATTACCAGCTTTCAGCAGGAAACTTCTAATGGCAACTAGTAGAGGTCAACCAAAAAAATACCTGGTCACCTGGCAGTTAAGCTTTTGCTAAAGATACAGGTAAAAATGGGAATTTCACTTCGCATATTATTCCAATTCACAGTCAAATCAATATCTTGCTTGATGGTCCTGCTAGTTTTCTTCATTTCATCATCCTTATGTCACTCCAGAAAACGTTTTCTGTTTGTCTGATGGTAGGACCTTCCCATACCTGTATGAGTTTGTTGTTGGCTCCATTGAGCTTCTCATCTATATAACCCTCTGAGAACATACATGCACACTTGCACACACTTTACTCCTATCCCCTTAAATCCATTTAATCTGCCTGTTCTCATGCAGATATAAAGCCACTTCCCAAAAATGCTTGCAGGATCTGGTTTTGTCCTCCAAGGCCTGCTCAACTTGGTTTACTTTTTTCTGACTCCTCTTAATTTACTCACTCACTGCAATCTAAGAGTGAAAAAAGGGACTTGGGTTCAGCTCCAGCTATTGTTCTCTCAGGGCAGGTACACTTAAGACAACCCACAGAAGAGAAAGGATAACATAACATTGCCACTGGCATTGGCCAGACTGTACAGAAAAATAACAGTAGCAGCGGCTCTGCAACACTCCTAATACTTGATTCTGAAGCTCCCCAAATATGTTCCAAGATGAGACCCATACAAAGCCCAGGAGGCAGCCGTAATTTCACATTCTGCTCAGGGGTTGAAAACCGTGAGTCAAGCAACACCTGAACTCTCCACATTTAAGCAGTGAGACAGGCCTCGCAGCAGAGAGAAAAATGCCTGAGATTACCTAACAGACTACAGAGGTAACCAACTGTGGCACCTTCCTAATTCTGAGTGCTCTGCGTTGCAGTCTTCATGAGGGAAAACTGTTCCTGAGTTTATTTTAGTTATTATTTTAGTGGGCTTTTCTCATTGTCAAGGAAATACCCACGTATTTAAATCAAGGATTCCCTCCACAAAAGCAAGTTCTTGTATCACTACAGTGGCAGTCTCAGACGCCTACAGGTAAAATGAAATATCTGGGATAGTTAAAATACTTAATGAGTTCAGGTTTTCCCCGTGGTTAGACAGGGAGAGTATGTCTAATGCAGCTGCAAAGCCTCACTGGCTGTTCACGGGGTCATGTACAGCTCTGACCTACGGAAGCTGTAAAAGAAAACTGGCTACTTTGCTGAGTAAATCTTCATCACCAAAACAGAGCTCAAACTGACAGGTTCCAGTTGATTTCCCTCCCCAGACTCCATTAATTACAAGCTCTTTTAATTGCTACATGCATGGGAGGGGTGGAAACAACCCTGCTGCTCCTCTGAGATTTAATTACCAAGCTCACGCCGACAGTGACCCAGCTTGGCCCAGTGCAGCAGAAGCTGTTCGCTCACAAAATGCTGATCACTGACACAGCCGCTGTCCAGCACAGCACCATCCTGTGCCTCTCAACCCAGGCAAGCAGTCACTGGTATAAGTGGGGAGATCTCTACGCCTGTTCCTCTTCCCGTTCAAGCAGGAGGCTGGCACAGCTGGTCACCCACGAAGCTGGAGCACGGCTGATGGCAAGGAAAAACTTGGCCACTTTCTGGATGGGCAATGTCCATAGTGATCCTCGCCCCACAGCTTCTCAGATTCTCTTCTTCTAAATCCCCAAAAGGTAGGGTACAAAGTTCAGGTGGCTTCTGTATTCCCTGACTTCCATCAGCACACTTTTCACCTCCCGGAACACACCGTGGCTGCTGCCTAAAGCGGACTTGGGCAAGAAGAGAGACGCTGATGGCAGCTCAGCACACTGGAGGCAGTTGTACTGGAGAGGGGGGCAGACAAAAACCACACCATCTCCGGGCCAGCAGACATTTCCCCAAAGGTCATCAGCCCCGGAGAGGAATGAGTAGCCCTGCTGGGTCCAGCTGCTCTGACTCAACACAGCCTAGAACTTTAAAGGAGTGAAGAGGGGGACCAGCTCAGTCCACGTCAAACATAGCAAGGCATCCAGAAAACAGCAACAATGCAAATAATTTCATTTTCCTCTTTACAGCATGCACCCTGCGCTCTGCAAAACCATCCCTCCCCTCTCCCCCCACCAAAAAAAAAAGGCAGGGAACAGTATGGATTGAAACAAGCCAGCACTGCTCAGCCCCTCTGAACAATGCATCCAGTCCAGCTGCAATTCTGTTGAGAAAATCCTTCTCAAAAAGAGCTTCAGGTAGCAGGTTTATGGGTCTCAAATTGCAGCATGATAAACAGCATGTACAGAAGCCACCACAGCCACAATATCAGAAAGGATATTAAGACCTTCTGGTAAAGGAACTTCAGCAAAAGCTTAGTCAGCCTGAATTTATGATCCGATTCTTCAGTTCTTGGCTCCATGAGTGACTCACCCTTGGTTTCTTTACACAAGCTGTGCTCATTCCTGAGTATGGCTTTTGGAAAAGACAGATGGGAACTCAGCTGAGTACCAGCTCAAAACACTTGGTTGCTGTTTTACTTACTGTTTTCTAGTAATTCTTCCATTAAAAAAAAAAAAAAAAGTGTTAGCCTCCTGCACAAGAGAGGAAAAGAACCAGCAGTAAAGGCTGATAAAAGAATAATTCAGAGCTGTGAATATGGATCAATAAATAAACTGGAGATCTGTTCAGTCCCTGCCTCACAGAGCTGAGGAGAATTAAAAACCAATTAAAAACTGCACACCTGCCTCCAAAGAAATCAAATGGAAAGTGAAGGACAATCATAGGGCAAAGATTGTCAAGAGAAAGTGGATCTTTCTGGACCACTTTTTATGGCTGATCAAATAGCAATTAACTCACAAATAAAATAAATCAAGTCACTATATTATAAAGCAGTGGTTCCGGTTTTAGGAAGCAACAGACCCTCATTGATCAGCCCAGCACAGCTTGCATTTGACTCAGAAACTGTGCCTCAGGTTGCCAAGAACAGAGCTGCTCCTTAATTAATAATAATGAGCACAAGCTCAGGAGCCTCACACTTGAGGGACCCCAAAGGGGCACCAGCTGAAGCAGGAATCTCAGCAGGCAACTTCTAGTCAGTCAGAAGCAGAAGCACAAAGAGATTAGTAAGAGATAGTGTCTACAAAAGATGCATTAATGATCTTTGATGTTTTGTCACAGTGTCTCTACCACTGCCAAGAATAACACCTTTTTAGTTTTTAGCAAAGCATCACTGCTAATGAACCTACCTGGAAGGGGCTGCATCCATAAGTTTAACAGCCACAACTTATAAATAAGCTATCAGAGAGTAGTGAGCAAGCTCACTGTTCCTGAGAAATAAAACACATTTGTTTTTCTGTGGCAGATTCTTCCAGAAAGGAGGAAAAAGTGAGGCCTTTGCATGACCAAATAACATGATGCAAAAGCATTTACACTCAAATACAGAGTGAAAGTCCACTGAATGCCCACGTTAGTCAGGAATCATTCTGCCTTCTAATTTAGGACACCCAGCATCAGCTATATTGCATAGAGCAGGTCACTTGTTTGCAGAAGTAAATCCACTAAAGCACAAGTGGCTGATGGCAGGTCAGAATTTTGTCTCCAGCTTCATCCCCAGGGATACACCAGCAAAAACTCTGAAGCCTGCCACTGGCTCCCAATTAGGGAAAAGGAGCATCTTTTGGTCAGGATACTTATGTGTGTAAGCTCTTCAAGAGTCCATACGGTGCTTTTTAGCTGGTTGTGAAACAAATAAAAGGTCACCTGAATGACCAGTGCTGTTAAAAGCAAACAGAAACTGAACTGGCTTCCATGAAGCATCTGAGGCACCAGGACAAGAAAATGAGAACCACTTTGTTTTCCAAAACTGAGACACCTTTTTTTTTTTTCTTCTTGTTTCCTTTATTTGGAGGGGAAAAGTAACAGCCATTTACAAGTGCCAAGAAACCTTTTGTACCATCCAGACCCTGCACGAATCACACCCACATATAGCAATAAACATCACTAATCCTTTCCAAGAACCTGGATGGCCCAGCCTGGTTAGTTGCTGCCGCTGCACCTTTTAGCTAAAAACCTCTGCACAGGGCACTGTGAACCTTGAGACCACGGGCAGCTCCTCCAGAACTCCCAGGTCCACCAGCAGCTGGTTATTCACAGCCCTTTCTGCAGAGCAGGGGCTTCCCCCTGCTCTCCCAAGCATCCCGAGGCTCCTGGATCCTGCCCCCAGGAGTGCCCTCCGTGCCATCCCACTGTCCTGCACATGCAAAATGGCCAAAGGGGGGGTAGCTGGGGCCTCTCACCTACCAACATAATTCCTAGCGATGGCAATTCCCCTTCCAGAAATCTCCAGAGATGTGGATATTTGCGCCAGCACGGTGCTGCCTTAACCCCACTCCAGTGTGATGTTTCCTACTGGTCTGACATGCTCCTGAGCATCACAGAAGTCCCATGGCTGCCTTCAGCAAAGCCACAACCGCTGGAAAACTCCAGCACAAAAAGTGTCAGAGAAGCATAAAAATCAAGAGAGGCCCTGGGTTGAGGGAGGGAGTTTCCTTAATGCCTGGCACTGGCACTGCAGGTCACACTGAGCATCACGAGATTTGTCAGGTCAGTCATGACAGGTGGTCACTGTGACCAACACAGAGCCAAAGCACCAGAGTGCATCCAACCTGAACTTAACAACTGCTGAATGGGCAAATAAAGTCTGCAGGACATCCAGCACTTGGGCAAATGTCCAGAGATTTCCAAGTACCTCCCATCATGGCAGCAAGGCACGCTAGTGTTGTGCAGGTAAAAACGCAAACAAGACAAAAGAACCCAAGGAACAAAACAAAATCAACCAAAAAGACCATGTCTGAATAAGTGTGCCATTCTGGGAAATGGTCTGTTTGACCCATGGCCATTAGCTTCCAAAACAAAAGGAAAAAGCAAGGCACAGCTCTGCACAGAGCTGTCAGCAGCTGGGCCAGCTGCTCTTGGCGTCAGGGCTGTGCCTTTCCATCAGATCTCACCCAAGTCCCCTGCCATGGCAGCAGGCTCAGCTGCAGGGAGTCACAACACAGGCAAGTGCCAAAGGTGTGCTGAGAGGTCATACGCATTTTAATGGAGTAAATTAGAGGGAGAAAACAGAGGTGGAACCCTTACCGAAGCTGCAGCTTTCAAGAGCCTTACAAATAGCTGACTTGAAATGAATGCAGACAGTGTGTGCTTTGTTTCTCCACAAAAAAAACCCAAACCCCAAAGCTGAGGAGAATTAATTAATCTCATACCTTTGATAGCACAGAGGGTGACAACTGGGCTTTGGACATCAAGGAGACATCTCTGAGGATCAGACTTGGGACTGAAAGGTGATTTCCTTGGTTCCACCAGTAAGAGGTTAATTCACTGTCAGTTTGCACTCTGCTGTTGAAAGGCTCGTGTCCTCTGTAGTTAGGCAATGAAAAGACAAACTCAGCAATGCCCACAGCTCACTGTGGAAGAGAGGAACAAGGAAGCAGTTACCATTAACCAAATAACTAAGTGCCAAGACCAAATGTAATCTCTGACAGGAAAAGCAGGCAAAGTGACACATAGATCAAATGTTGGGCTGACTAAACCATCTGCAGAAGGTCTTAAAAAAAGAGAGGAAGACAAAAGACTCAGAATTCTTTAAACTATAGACTGATACACTTATTTAGAATTCCAAATAAAAGGAATCCACATATGTAAATAGCTAAGGGTACTCTGGATGCATGGCAGGTGGGAGTGAGTAGATGTATGAAAGCATCCCAGACCCTGCACCAGTATCAGTTTGAGTGTGATACAGCTGGCAAGACAGAAGATATCAAAATGATTCTTCAATTACTCCTTTTTTTGTTAGAAAATACCGACACACATACAGTGCTGTTCCAGCTTGGTGAGATACCTCCTGCATCCTTATGCTTCCTTTAGAAGTTCAAAAAGGAGCTTTGTGAGCCGTGTTGGCTGGCACTTATTTTGTAAGGTTGGGAAAGGGAAACAGAGAGAAACAAGAGGCACATGTATGCCCAAACACGATGCAGTTAACTGGTGCCTACCTGAACTGACTTTTTTTTTTCAGCTACTCTGCATTTTCATTTAGTTGGGAGAGGCATAGTTACTAACATTGTTGTTCTGCTACTTTTCTTGAAGTCACTGCAGTCTCGGGGAAGTCTACACTGTATTCTGCTGCACAGCAAACCTGCTGATTTTATGGCCAGTCCTTCCTCCAAGAGATTTTACAAGATTTGATGTTACAGCTTTCTCACACAGCTTCAGTAACACAGCATCCTTCCAGCCCACAACAGCTACTGGCAAACCTTTTATAATGGCATGAGTCAGCACCACCTTCCTGTCCTTTAGGCTTGAGGGTTGGGTACCAACAATAACCCTCACTGAAGCATCTGTGGGACACAGGAGAAAAAGGCATCATTACTTAAAAAAAAAGATCAAAAGACTCCCTCTGCTGGATTCAGTCTGAAAAAAAAATGAATTTTTCTACAGAATGGTGCAAAGCACCACTGTCCTGAGAGTTCACACAGATTGAGCAAGAGCATGTTTGATGAGCACCATGTTGTATTTCTACAGAGCTAACAGCCAAGGTATAAAGCCCTGGTTGCTTACTGTTAAAATGCACATAAATTGTCATGTATGAGTGATTTGTTTGCTATCAGTTCAAATAAGAACACCAGAAGCCAGGAAAAAATTTCTAAATAAGCATCATAAGGGAAAAGTTGTATGAGAATGTGGGGACAGGCTAACGTTAACTTCACTTTAAATTTTAAAGGGACGTTTTCACAGTTGCATTTTAGGGGCTATTAAGAATCTTTTCACTGTGTACTTGACTAGACCTACTACAAAAAAAAAAAAAAAATGGTTGAGTCCAAGGTTTCCCAGAGCTCCAAGTCAAACTAACAAGCAAGTCCCAATGTAAAGCCCCAGGTCTAATACAACACTAATTTAATTCCCTGAAAAACTGCTTGCTTATATCTCTCCTAATTCAGGGCAGCAATGTGTAATTCATATGTTCTTCTAACCTTAGTTCTACTTACAGAAATGTTATCTTTAAATTAATACGATCACAACAGGCCTCATGTCCCGCAAGAATAAAATCCAAATAATTAAGTTTTGATCCCGAGTTTGTTCCACGTGAAATATTCTTCCCGGATTTCAGTGTATCCCTCAGCGGTAAGCAACTTAAACCAAGTTCTCAAACACGCTCATATGCAGAAACCTCCTCCTCTGAAGAGCAGAAGGCTCAGTGCAGCTCCCTGCTGTAACCCCTGCACACCAAACTGCAAGTCCTAACAAATCCTAACAGATCAACAGGCACCCAACACCGCTGGGAAATGGAATACTGTAGTATAAGCAGGCAACACAAGTGATGGCTTCCACTGCTCAAGGTCTGAGGAAGAAGTGCTACCTACCATATATTATTTTTTAAAAAAGATGTAACAGAAATATGCTCGAGAAATTAGGCTCATTTAAAGCAGGAGCCAATAGTGATACTGATTTCTGATTATTTCATCTGTGTTATGTATAGTAAAGTTTACATACAATTAAACGGGAAAGTAAATACACACAGGTTCTCCTGGAGTTATTTTCCGAAAGTGACCAACAGGACAACAAAACTGAGTCAAGACAGTGAAAAGATCACCTCTTTCCGGGCAGGAAGGATTTTCTCTGCAGGGTTTGTGCACTGAAAGAGCAGTTAAAAGATTTCTGCAAGGGCTTGGAGTTGCCGACGCATTTGCACATTTAGTCTTTATCTCCCACATCCCTTGTGGATTTCCAACCTGAGCAATCAGCGAGTTGAATGATAAATAGAGCTGGCTGCAACAAGACAAGCCTGTCACAGAGACCGAGCAGGGAAAACAACTAATTTATTCCAGTTCCAATTACACAGATTCTCCAGCTGAGGTTATCAATGTCTGTTTTACCTCCTCCACCTCCTAGCAGATCACCCCTCCTTTCCACCGAAGCGCTGCTCCTGCCCACCGAGACTGAACCTGCGCTGTTTAATTCGGGGCTGGCCGTAGACGGGAGCGAGGAGGGAGGAGGCGGAGGGTCTGCGCCAGGCACAAAGCCACAGCCCCCCCTCTGGCTGGGAAGGCGCTCGGCGGGCGGGGAGCGGCGCTGGCTGCGAGCGCCCTGTCCGGCTGCCTGCCTTGCACTGCCCTCTGCTGTCACAGCCACCGACACCGCCGGAGGACGGGCGGCAGCGAGAGGTGTTCGCTGTCCACGCTGGTGAAAACAAGAACTCGCTTTTTCATCTGAGCCGGAGGGCGAAAGGGAGTAGGTCGAAGCGTTTCTCCGCGGGATTTTTCCTAGGCAGAGCATGCCATCTTGCTCGTTCTTACCCACCCGCCTGCTATGCACTTGCAATTAAAATAATGAACTTCATTCTGGTCTTTTTTTTCCTGTCAGTAGAGCTTCAGGTGCTTTACTGGGAAATTGCACGCTATTAGACTTCATTATTTACCCTACAGACACTGTTTGCTGAGGCCTGAGCAAGCCGTACTCAGCTTGGAGCGCTTAGCACAATGCTCCAACTTAGAGTAACAGCTGAAAAGCCCTTCTGTAACATTTATCCTGGGGCCATTAGTGTATTTCTAACACCCCTCCTCAAATTTCGTAGTTCCTGCACTAGCACATTCCAGGATATGACTCAAGAAAACACACAAAACACAGGTGATGTGGTGTTCTGCGTCAGCAACGCAAGAAATGTAATACAGCACTGAAAAATACCTCCATTACCCTTTTTCTCCTTTAAAAGAAATAAATTTGTGTGAAATCAGAAAATATTACATAACAGAATAATATCTCTCAAAGATAATACCTTGAGAAAACTAGCACCCTCAAAGCAGCTCAAAAAAGTGTTATTATACACACATTTTAAAGGGAATACATATTTTTCATGCATCAATACAAACTACAAATACACAGAACTTTTTCAGTGCCCTGAATGTCCCAGAAATGCCACACACAGAGCTTTCAGCAGCTGTTAGTATAATGCACACACATAGACCTTAACTAATTCTTTTGAAGTCAGAAATCGAATGCCAGGATAAAAAGCACAGGAGAATTATTAGCAGAGAGCTTGTGTATCATTAGGCTTCCCGGCACGGTAATGCCAAACCTGCAGCAGTTTATAAGCATATGTTTTGAACATCAGACTTTCCAGAAACGTAAGTTCAGATCCTGGCAGATCAGCTCAGCCTGACAACCCTTCTGCTGTGTGTCTTGAAGCAATAACTGCTTCCTTCCCCTGTGTGATATACAGCATCTCACTCTCCATTGTGCTACAGGAAAACAACACAGCAACAGCCCACAGAAACTGCAGAGCAGAACTTGGAGAGAGTTATTAACCAGGACTGAGCTCAGAGTTGCCTGAGCAGTCTGAGTGACACAGAATCACTTGGTCAAAGGTGCGGGGAATTAAAAGGAGAAGCATCCCACAAATCCAATTTGTTTTTATAAAATTAATGTACACCTCTGCATAAATGTGATGAAGATCTTGGGGATTCTCCCAGAAGGTGGGGACACAGGTTCCTACCACCCCACGAGACTGCCAGTGTACTGTCTGGGATACAGATTTCCATGAGAAATTCCTTACAGGGCTTCAGAGAACTTGCCCACTGCGCTGCACGTAACTTCCATAGAGAAACCATTCCCTCTCATTTACACTTAGTGAATTCCTGCAAATAACTGCTGCGGAACCCTTATAAGATGGAAATTCACTGGATCCTGTAGTAATAAAATAGCCTTAACAAGGTCCACAAAAGTTGCATGCAAGAGACTACTTACAACATTTTTTTAAAGACTCCCGAACAGGCAAATGCAGGAAGATTAATATAATGTTCAAGAAAATAAGGGAGGATTCATTTCCCCAGGGAATTGTTTTCATGCTGTCAGCACAGAGTCTTGCAAGTCTTGACTTTGCTAACACTGGTATTATACTCATTTTATACCTGAGAAAACTAAGGCAGAGAGATTAAAAGGTAGCATGGGATAATTACTACAGTTTGTCATACTGAGTAGCAATTACAATGGAGTAAAGAATGGTGGGACTAATAGCTGGACTTTTATATTATTAAGCATTGAAATCTATCAAACCAAATGGTCCAAGTCTTTAAAGGCTCATAGGTTTTCTGTACATACACTTGTGATATAGCTGAATTAGTGGTATTTACCATCCCTGGGCATCCACTGTGTACACAAAAGGTGTCCTACATTGACGAACACAGGGAGATGAGAGAAATTTGGACAGGCTTATTTTCAAGGGTGCCTTTCTAACTGTAGCACCCAAGACAACAGTGTTATCAGGTCTCTTCAGAATAAAATCTAAGCAATTGTTTTGACTGGTGTCGAGAACCACATTCTGTCAGAAGGTGAAGCTCCGCTGAAATCTAAATGTTTCTCGCAAATTGCCACATTTCTATGGAATTTTCTGGAAAAAAAAGATTATAAAAACAAGTGAAGTAACTGTTGGAGTGTCCCACGTCTACAACTGTTTTTGAATGCCTGCCATCTTGAGCTATTTCAGGGGCTTTGCACTGTAATGGGCTTTAAAACCTACCTTGTCATTAAATGCTCTCAGTAATCGAAGGGATTCTCAGTGGCTGTGACAGCAGAAGTATTTTAAACAGCTTAGTTTTCAGATTGTGCTCTGCTTTGGCATAACCAAATTCAAAATCATTCTTAAAACAGAGTTTCTGGTCAATTACTTCTGCCTTCAGCATCTTGCTAAGAACTCCCACTGTATTCAGTGAAGACTTGGAGCAAGCACATATTGTATTAGACCAGAGGGGTCTTACTGCCTGTGGTTTCAGAGAAAACAATCAGAAATCCTAACAAAAACCCACCCCTTTGAGCTTTCAGATTGACTGATTAGCACTAAGTACTTGAGTAACTCATTGATAGAGATGTAGCATTTATTTTTGGTGCCCTCTGCTAAAAGGCAATTCTTGTTTTAAACAGCAGCTAATATCCATAACCCAGAGAAAGCAGAACTGCGTAAATCTGGTTGATGATACTCATGATTCACTATTAACTTGTGGTTCATCTACCTTCAATTGTGTTCATAAAATGCCAAAACATTTCTGTACAAGGAAAGGTGCCCAGGGTGTGGATTCTGGCTTGTAAAAGAAGGGCAATGTCTGAAATTTCTCACCCTCTATCACTTTCTCCTCACATCTAATCGTCTGCCCAGTGGCAATAACTCAGGTCTGCTCCAGGGTCAGGAGACCACTCCTCTCAGAACCTGTCAGCACAATATTGCTCACCACTTCCAGGAAACCTTTGCCTCTGGAGGAGAGAGTGCAGGGAAGACAGGGAAGCTGTCAATCACAGCTTTTAGGGACACTATTTACATAGTCACTGCACCAGCTGTTTAATATCTGGTGATCCCACTGATAGGATTAGACATCACTGCAACACAGCCTTGCCCACCAAGTAACAAAGAGCACACTCACCCAGCAGAACAAGGCAGGAGGATCTGAAGTATCTACCTACCTTTTTGGGCCTCAGTTGAGGAAGGTGTACCTAAAACGTGTGTTTGGATTTGGAAACCCTATGCAGGAGTTCTCCCCACTCCCCAAACCCATGAAAATTTTCCAAGGTCATCTTGAATCCCAAAATAAAACCTCAGGTTAAGGATTACAATTGTCTGCCTGCATCATATTTAAAATGTTCTTACTTTAAACTACAGGATTATCCTCCCTTTATGAACACCCAAATTTTGATTGTAATTTCGAACTTGAACTGCCACCCACTGAAACTTGCCAGATTAATTAACAGAGCAGATTTCCTTTCATTTCAAGAATAGTAAACCATTCAAACCATGGGCAAAATACTGACAGACAATTAGGACCTTCCATGTATGCATAAATAATACTGATTTGGACTTCTGTGGGTAAGTAACATTCTCAAAGTAACCTCTTAGGATAATGATTTTAACTAGTTAATGACATAAAAGAACTATGAAATACTCTTCTCAACTGTGCACTGCAGGTGACACAACATACTTTAAGAACTAGCCACATCAGTCCATGCTCGTCTGGAATCAACACATTAAAATGTTTAGGGATTTTTTTTTCTCCTTTTCTTTTGTCTTTAATAAAAAGTCTCATGCTAAAACCCAGAGTCTGTGGGAGAAAGACAATTCCATGGAAAAAAACACTGTAAGCATGAGCACAATCTCCTTCCCTCCCCAGATTTTCTGTCTACATTCTGAACAATGACTTAAAATAACATACAAGTGAAGAGTCAGGAGAAAGAGATACTTATTAGAATTATGACTTTTATTTTTATTCACTAGAGCAACATTGAGGAAAGAATTTTTACATACAGGTTTTTTGAATCAACTTTACAAGCAAATTCCAATATACAGTATTTACTCTGGCCTGGGTTAAAAAACCAAAAACAAAGCAGATAGTAAGAGTACCTCTTGTTTTAGCTGTTACTGAATTTAAGATTTGGTTACACCGGAATTATATTCGTTTTACGGTGGTGCTTTTACAATGAAGTAGGCAGTGAGCAGCTTTACCACAACAGTGACTGGTTTTCCTTGATAGCATAGTTGTAAGATGACTATACTGACACCTACCACCAGGATCATTGTATTAAATCCACTCTGCTCAGAAAAAAAAGCCTCTGTAACGAGATAAGGAATAGCTACGGAAGCCCAACTCAAGGACTGATTTCCATTTGTACAGCAAGAAAACGTCCATATTAAGAGGATTATGTGCTGTGCAAAACCAGAAACACTTCCCTCCCCCCGCAACATGCAACCTACCCAAGTGTGACACTTCAGAATGTGCATATGGTTGTGACATGCAGACAAAGGAAATCACGCAAATGGTATTCGGCCTTCCAGCATCATTACAACAGACCGGCGTTTAGATCAAGGATGAAATGAAGTTTCCTGATCAATGATGCAGTCTACTTGCTATGCCCAGTCTCACTGCTACAAGACGTAAAGTTGAGGAACCCGCTTTTTTTTTTTTTGGAACTGTATCAAAATTCGGTGTCGTTTTGGATTTTCAGGGCCTTTGCGATTATTTGGAGGAAGTCTGAGAGATAATATTGCACTTCTTTTCTCAAACAAAAACATGTGCTGGGGCCATTATTCTTTCAGAGCTATGCTAGTCCTAGGGAAGTTTAGCCATGGGCTTTTGATTGGCAGTAGGAAGTGCTGGCTTCAGGGAAGGGGAAGGTAATGATAATCTGGCTGCATCTTCAGTGTTAAAATTCCACGGTTAAATTAACGTCATTGCACAACAAAAACTCAGTACACTATATGAATAGTTTTTAACATGCTAGAGTGCATATCGATTCTGTGAAAGTGATGTGAAAATACCTTGGAAACAGCAACACTACCTGGGAAATTGGTTTCAAACAAAAGCCACACACAGCAGGAGGCATCTAGATTATTTTAGGCACAACTCCAAGCAATAAAGCTCATTTAAAGTGCAATTCTGTTCTTTTCTTTTGTGTTTATTCACTTGTTAAAACACGTAATTGCCTCTGTACACACATACTGAACAGTAGTTTAATACTTTTGTGAATATTGCACAAAAGAATGAGAAATTAAAAACAAACCAAAAAAAAATGGCAATACATCAGCTTCATAAACCTAAAAAGAAACCCTGAAGATATCAAACACTTAAATTTATGCCTTTTGGATAACTGCATCACTACTGATGATATATCTGCACCTTCCATAAGGAAGATACGTTACCTGAAAATACTTAATCCCGTTTGACAAGCCCTGCTCAGCACCATCTCACCCATCGCCCCCCAAACCCCGTCCTTCACCCAAGTGAAGCTCCAAACTTCACTTCACCACTACTCTTCCAGCTGCCCATCTCCTGACAGGCTTTGCTCATACTCTGGACTTACTATACATGCAAGAGAGCCTTCCCTGGTAAAGTCTGAAGAGCCAAAACACGCAGCTGTCTTTCGAGGGATGCGAGGTTAGCGGCTGAACACAAATACAATTCAGGCTAGCATCTGCCTCATCCATGAGCAAATCCTGCTGTCTCCAGCTCAACATCCCACTAATCTGTCAGAACAAAACAGGGAAATGCTATAAAAAAAAAAAAATATTGTAATCTACTTATGTTCCTTTAACACAGACACCCCCACCCTTGTATAAATATAACCTTTTTCTTCTGGAAAGAAAAATTAGGACCTATCTTTTTCATGAAAACCTTGATCATCTTTATTTTCTTTGCTTAATTTGCTTTGATCATCTCTCTCCCTAGTTTTCAGTGAAGGTGCAGATAAATATCTATACTTTTAATGTAAACATAAAAATTTTAACATCACTAGATCAGGCTGGCGATACCTCCAGAATAAGATGCAAAAGAATTCAGGATGAAATATCTATGTCAATACCATTCAATGAAAATCATATTTTTTACACAAAATCATATACATGTAACAGTAAAATCAGGTTCTCTTCAAGAAAAGTAAACTTAAAAGAAACACCTTCCACAGAAATCTACATGGACCAGAAAACAAACCAGGAATCTGATCATTCCCTCAGCAGTCTCTAAACTCCTGAGAAACACAGTTAGCTGCCAGGAGCTAGTTTTGGGGAATATAAGTCAGTTTGATTTTCTTACTGGAAGTAAATACTTACACTAAGGGACATCCAGTTCAATGCTTTTCAAGGAAATAAATTATTTCAGGAGAATAATTGTTACTGCAATCTCAAGCTGTAGTTATTTTGATCCTATACCAACTGTAACAATTAACATTACCCTCGTTATGTCTTGCTTACATTGTCTTCGCCTTAGTTCCCAGAAGGTCCTGCTGGTCCCTTATTTGAGATTGACACAAGTAGTTCTGACATGGAACCTCCCCGCTTATCCATTTTCCCCCCAACCTTTTAGTTTTTCCACTTCACTGTCAGTTAAAAAAAAAATTAGTGTGACAAATCCAAAAACTGTCTTGAATATTAACTACGCACTGAAAACTCAGATGAGGTGTTTTTTCCTTCACCCAACTGAGGTTTCCATCAGGATACCCTCTAGTTAAAGGGCTTATATTATAGAAGCTAATGACTGAACTTATTTATGAAATGTCTACACCTATTCCCTTTAACTCTCTTGAAGAAAATATTGTAATATGTCAAAGCTTAGAACAAACTAACACTATGTTGCATTTTACTGGCATTACGTGTTCTTCAGGAACGGATTTTGAGCCAAGTTGTTGCAATGGCCTTCTGCTGCTGATTTTAAAACCAACTGAAAGACACAAAAAAACCCCACCCAACCAGTAACATCAAAGAGAGTCATGGGAAAGAAGGGAAGAATTGGAGATGGGACATAACATCAAATTTCTGGAAAGCATCACTGGATATGCATACATTTAACTCGCATGATGTGTCATGGTCCCACAGTGCACCATGATGGGCATATACTTCCAGACTACTTTCAGAAAGAATACTTCTCCTAAAGAGCACAAAAATCTTGATTTTTTTTTTTTTTTGCTTTATTTCCCCAAAAAGCTCCTTCCCAGTTATCATGCACTTCTTCAGAAATTAAAAAAAAAAATTACAAAAACCCAAACCCAAAATACACATTTCTGAAAAACTCTTAAGAGTACCAGCTCTGGATTAGGACATAATAAGGATTGCTCAAAGCAAATAAGTGGGGTTAATTAAATTTTTTTTTCCTTTCTTAAAAATAGTTGCATTTTTAATACAAGTTTTATTCTGTAAAACAGTTTCAAATTCTTACACATATGGCAAAGTTTGTGCAAAATTTCAAGTCAGGTACTTCAGAGCCTTTTGATATTAAACAGAACTCAATAAATAGAAGTAATACAATAAAAGTTTAAAATATTAATTAAAATGCAGGTTGTGCAACATCAACATAGGTGTTATGGACCCCATATTCCCAGAGGCTCCCTACTTATCAATTCTTAAGAGCCTGCACTGGAAGGTTTTGCACAAGTATCCTTTGCACTGCGTTTCAAGAATCTACCCGGTAATGTGTCTATTCAACACAATAAAAACAAACCACAATCTTTTAACAAATGATGATGTTTAAGCGAGAAGACTCGTTTCACCCTGTGAAATCTGCTTAATGTCAGTGAACAGTGAAAATGGGATAAATAAAGAACAGAGCAACTTCAGATTACAGCAAAACAAAAACAACACAACCCACCCAAACCCATCAGATTAAATAACATTAAATATGTCAGTCTTGAGATAATGATAAATACAAGGATTTTTGCATAGGCCTCTGGAATACAGAGTCAGAATTATGGCCAATAAAACATCTGCTAGTAAGTCTAACTTTCCACCACTCTGACCTAACGAGTACTCAGAACCAAGAAGTTAAACAGAACAGCAATTTCATTGTCTAGTAACTCAAAGAAACAGAGGTAAGAAATAACTTCTGCCATCCTGAAATAGACAGTGCAGCATTCTGGCATTTGTGGTCACCACAGACTTCAGCATTTGCTTAATTACTAAGATCGCAGTACAACCTTTATTACAGACCTACGAGAAGACAGAACACTCTCAAGAGAAACTGCACGGCTCACATCAGCCTCAGAACGTAGCAGGGTGGAGCGTGCAAACCCTAAAAAGGAGATGCTGTTTCGAACGTGGACTCAGGATTCGCGGGCTGTAGGTCCAGCAGGCTCAAAGGCAGTCGCGACACAGGAAGTGGTTGGTCGTATGGCATCGATGGGTCAGATGTAGGTACGTCCTCAATGCGTCTTTGGTTTAGGGAGGCGGGAATGCCGACTGGAGGGCACGCTGTCCCCGGAATGCAAACCGGTGGGGTGTGTTTGCACGTTTTCCTTTCTCTGTACCAGTGGCTTCGGGATGTTAGACTTCAAAGAGGTGTTCTGAGGCTCTGGAGATACTGGTGTGGATTTCTGACTGCTCACTTGCTTAGCTCTAATGAAGGACATAGTTGGTGGGCGAAGTTTAGACACTTTCTGACTCTGTTTACCCTTTAGGTTATCCTGACCAGATGTTGGCTGTAGCTGAGTTGAACTACTTAGTGGTAGAAGCTCACGTTCCTTGGAAGCAGCGGAATGATTTGCAGATCGTATGAGAACGGCCATTGTAGGAGGCACTAAAGCATTTGGGGGCTTTGCGATTCTTAAAGTCTTTGGCCGAGAAGCCTGGTTTGTGAAAGAGGGCTGACTTTTCACAGGTAATTCAGTCTGCACCTCTCTGGCATCAGCTCGTGTAGAGGTCTGAAAACGGGAACGAGATGGCAATGTACCTTCTTTATCACTCACCACCTCTCTGGGGTTTTCAGTGTTTTTGTTTTTCAAACTGTCCAAATATGATGCATTTTCATCTTTTACATTTAACTGTAGGCTCGTTAAAGAGTTTACATCATTCAGGCTATTTGGGAGAGAGGCATTTGCAGCATTTGGATTCTGATGATTGCTACTTTCATGCAGATCGTGTTTAGGATATTCACTGTGGGCCTCGATATGTGGCATTTTTACTAGTTTTCCCTGGGCGAGGTCTGTGGAACTGGGAAGGCTGCTGGAAGGCTGTAGTACTTGAGGCTGTTAAAGAGAAAATAATACAGGAATATATTAGGCCAAGAAGACACCAGATAACATTCTGAATCCAACGTGCGCTGGCTGGATGCTTGATAAGGGCTGTACATCTGGTTTTTTTAAATCAAAACTTTGACTTCGGCAAAACAGGATGGCTCATGGGACGCATACAAATGGGACTTGGAACTTAAGGGGGAAAAAAATATACCAGCACTGAAATAAACAACAACATAAAGACAAAAAAGGAAACCAATAAGCTTAAAAAAGAAACATGAAAAGGCATGGTTGATGGTTTCACCTAAATCTGTGGACAGTTTGCTGGTGCCAATCAATTCTCATTGGAGTGTTCAAACCAACGCCACGGCTACCAGGCTGTATCCACCTTTTAATTTCTATTCAGGGCATACTGAAGTTAACTATCCCAACCCTTTTACTGCACAGGCAGGAAAGGTGTTTATGGACCACACGAATTTACAGGGCACTGTTCTTGCCTTACCGAGGCCAGAAAATTTGATGCAACTTGTGTGGTAATCAGGCTACTGACTAGGCTTAGGGAACTGTTTTATCTTGAACTGATTTCAAATGGGCTGATAAAGGAACAGAGTACATGTGAAACTAGAGATCACATACTACTACACTGATAACCAAGGGATAAAGATAACTGAATGAAGATTTAACATTTGATCAGAAGATACAATCTGATCAGACACGCTTCAGAAAAGAGAACTGCTGGTACCTCTTCTGGGTCATTTCTATTCTCTTTCCTCTTCCCTGTAAAAAGACTTAAAAGATTAATGTGTGCACTAACTTCACAATCACATCCTAGACCTGAAACTTGGATACAGAGATCTTGGAAGCATTGTTAAAACTTCTGCAATTCACGGCGAACCCCAAAACCTATTAAAACTTTAACTACAGGTTTGGATGACTTTCTCATTTTCTTTAAAAGGAGGCGAATGGAACTAGCATAAAGTTGTCATCACTCAACTACTTGAATTCTTAGCAATTGACAGACTGCATGTACACAGCAAACAGGCTAATTCTAGTTGTTTACCAGAGAAATGCGGTCAACAAAAAAGAAGCAATGTTTGTGCTTGAGAGATTTGACTAAAAGTGTCACTTCAGCCACTTTCCTGAATTGTTCACAACTTCCAAATGAGAAAAACCAATTATTTGTCTGGTCTTTTTAGCTCTTCTTAGAATCAGCAGGAAGAATGCAAAGATAGCTGTGCATGTCAGCCTCCTTTTACGTTTCTAGGGTCATAACATGCTTCAGGATTCTTTAGACTTTTCATCTTTTCCCTGGCAGGATTTCTACTGACAACTGAATCCTCAAAATCCCTCATAAAAAAAAATTTTATGTTAATGTGAGAAAAATCAAGGTTTCTCAAACTATTTTTTATTTACTAGCAGTTTTTCCCTTTAGAATATACTGGTTCTACCCATAAGCAAAGGCAAAATCTAAGCTGAACGAGTGACACCAGTGATAGGCATGTAAGTGTAAATATCCTGAGCTGTCTGAACACAGGTTTTTAGCAAACATGGAGAAGATTACAAAACTAAAAAAAAAAAAAAAAAGCAAAGAATCCTCCAAAATGGTGTCAAATGAGTACCAAAACATTATTCCTTATGTGACCCAAAACTAGCTTAACTTTATGAATCCCTCTTAACCATGCGATCCGAAATGAAGGAAGTACCAAACACAAGGAATAACTCAATATGTTGAGTTACAGCTTAAATAAAATTAATCCTCCAGATATTTTTGTCATTTTCCAGTGTTTATGTAATGGGTTAAAGGAGTTATTATCCTTCCAGCCTAGGAGCTGACAGGCAGATGTCAGCCAAAATTATTTACTGACTCGAGATCTCATCTGTAAAAACAAAACTGCTAATAATTAATGCAGAAACCAAAGCAATATGTACCTGATTCCCATACAAACACTTCCAACAAATAAATCAAATCTTCTAATCCTACTTGAAGGAAAAAATTAAAACACTTATAGCAAACACTTAAGTGTCAAAAGTAGAAATAAAATAGCCAGAAATCCTTTTCCCCTCACATAGAAAGGGTTTCCGAATGCCAGTCTTCAAAAACCCAGACAAATATCTAATCTGAGCATTACAAATCCTCATTTTATATCAAACTATCCTAGTTATACTAATCAACAAAATGAGAGAATGTGTAAGTTACAGAAGAAACTGAACTTGTATGGAAAGTTGAGTTAAACACAAACCCATCTGAAATAGAGCAAAGCAGCAAGCTTTCAATAATGCTATTTCGAGTTCTTTTGACAAAGACTAGGTAGTATTTGAGCTTTTTCCTTTAGGCAATTTTGCATTTTACATAAAAAATAGCCACATACATATTTTACTCATTATCCTTCATAACCTAAAAAAGTCTAAGCAGCTTAATATGCAGAGAGTTAGCAATCCAAAGGTAGGAAACAGCTAGATGCTCTGAATTATGATACTAAAGCTCTGGTATCATCTTTGCAAAGTTGTTTTGGAAACACTGTTTTTTAATTTTGTATTTCTACTCTAGCTCTGTCCAATCATCATTAGAGACTTTAATCCTTTCAAATTCAAGATGGCACTTGCAAAATATGCAAGTGACAGTTCACGAGGTATCTCACACTGACAACTGAACCACTGTCACCCACAGCTCACAGCTTTGTCTTACACCCAAGTGTTCCTTTTATTAAGGAAATCTTAGAAGTTATGTTACTAGTAAAAAAATCCCCCAAAAAACAACAAACAAACCCAAGCCAGCTGAAGGACTAGTACTTGGTGAATTCCATCAGAAGGAGGAGGAGAAAAGATAAAGAAGCATTCTACCTTCCAGGCATAGTATTTTATTTCATGGAAGTCTTTAAAAAAGGTTGTCACCTGCATTACTTCGAGTGCACTTCTAGCAATATTTTTGGGGTGGGGTGGGACAGTTTTCCTCAGGCTGAAAATACATTTCTCGAACAGCCTCCCCAGGTCACAGCCCCAAAGCCTGACAGAGTTCATGAAGCATTTGGATGACAGGCACATGGTGTGACTCTTGGGGATGGTCCTGTGCAGGGCTAAGAGTTGGACTTGATGAACCTTGGGGGTCCCTTCCAACTCAGCATATTCTGGGATTAAACAAAATGCTTTTTGCACGTGCTCTTTTCCGCACAAAGAACCAGACTTTTCTGAACTGGCAAGAGCTTCAAAGCCTTGCAGATATTGATGCACTAATCAAACTTACTCAATTACAGTCCCTACCTCATTAGCTTGAGAGATTTTCCTATTACTTCTATCCAGTAAAACTGGCTGTTACATCATCCAGAGAAAAATTACATCCACAATGAGGATTATAATTACTGCTCAGTTATCAAACTACTGAGATTATACTAGCTTTGTGCTGGAAAACTGAAACAGGTATGTTTTACTGATAAAGAAGTTAAATCAACGTGGTCATGACAGTGGTATTCATCTAATATCATCACTTGAAAATTCCCTTCAGTTTTGCTTTGCTTGTCTTGATCTGCACTCAATTCCCTGTGCAATACCTCTGTAGAATGAAATAAAGGCATTTTCTCCCTGCAGTATCTTGAGGAAGAAGGGAAGTGATGCAATGAAAAATCCAAGAACTGCATGCACCTCTCCCACAGACATGCATCATGCACAGGGCAAAGGGAAAAACCCAATAGTGAAAATGCGTGAGGAGGAGATGGGAATAAATCTAAAGTTGTACTGTACCACGCTTTATCACAGAAGTAATGGACTAACTTCTCAACTCCTTGCCAATGGCATAATGGGAAAGCAGAGACAAGAAAAAGACAAGGACAATGATGTCAGAGGACCAAGACAAAACAATGAGCAATTGCCATGACAGAACTGCAACTTTTCACCATTTCAATTGCAATTACCAGGTCCCCCCTCGGTTTTTAATCCTCCTTCAAGAAACAAAGGTAGCAATAGTGTTTCAGTAATGCAGTACAAATAATACTTATAGCAAGACCTGCATGGAATACCTTTGCTTCAAGTTCTTTAACACAGTTAATCTCTTACACTCCAAATACTGTAACTAGAATTTGTGTGTTTCATTACAACTGTACACATCAGAAATATTTGCCTCCATGCACATACATGTTAGACTTCTAACAATGAACAACAGTGTCATAAGAACACTGAATTACATCCTTGGATCATGTTGCCCATACTGTCAATAACTCATCTTTCTAAACAACTCATAAGTTGGAAGAGACTCCCAGCTTCCAAAGTTTCTTTTTGCAGAGGGGCGGGGGGGAAGGGACACAAACAGTGCTACATAATTTTTTCATTTCCTCATCTCACTGCCTTGGCACAGGACAAGCTGTCATTTCAAATGAAGGCCTGTGCAGACACAGTCCTACTGAAGGGCTGCACCGCAAAGCTCTCACTTCTACCTGTGGAAAGCATCAAGATTTCACACCTTAAATCTGCGGTATTTGCCAATACCTTAATTTTTCACTTTTTTTTTTTCCCCTCTACCTTTTATGTAGCCATATTATATGTGTAGTTCAACACTGTAAAACAGGATTCTGCAGCAAGGAGTATGACTTCAAAGAATGATACAAAACAACCCTAATGTTGGGGTTTTTTTTTTAAACCACCACTCATCACAGCATCAGAGTAGTAAAATAATAAGTATTATGGCAAAGCATTATTTTTTTCTGCATAGTCTGCATAAAAATCCCAACTTAGAAAGACTGTCGTTCTCCAAGAAAAAAATACTCAAAGTAATACATAACTGCATCAAGGCAGGTATTTCATTCATTTGCAACAAGCAGACAAATACAACCATATGCAAAATTAAGTTTTGTTTGCAAACATACTTCATTAGGCACAAGAGACATTTCTCTTGTAGCTGAATCTGCAAGAACCCTAATTTGGGAGAAGGGAGTTTTACCTCAAAAGACATTTCTTCATAAAGCTGAACACTTAAATCTCGGAGCAAAAGTAATTACATATAAAAGACAGTTATGTAGTAATTTCAGGACACTTTAATAATTTGTCACTTTCTTAACATGAGTTATACAATTTCCCTGCTAATGCTTCGTACACCCTACAAAGAACCTGAATTGGTTAATAAAGGTTTGGAAGCATTTCAGTGTTGAGAAAACGTTTTTAAAAGGAAATGCATGAAAAAGCCCAGCCTGGACATGATTTCTAGTCAGTGTGCATACAGTAGTTTTCTTTCTGGTCTCAACAAGCTATGTGTCACCTGCTAGAATTGCTTAGATTACCTTTATTTGTAATGCTTACACACAAAAAGTCTAAATGCTTTTTTCCATGAAGTGCACATTAAGCAGGGATGTGAACAACTGCAATGCTTGAGTAACAGAATAGTTTTCACCAGCGTTTCTGTGTGGAGAAGCACTTGGGACAAGGGGCCTGGAGAAACTGGTACAATATTCTTGTACTACAAAATGAGCTCATGACTGGTTCCTCACCAATGTGTATTCTAAGTGTTGTGTTTCCAGAGCTGCATCATTAAAGCTCCAGAATACAAATGGAAAAGTTCTAATCATACTGAACAAAGTTTGGTATTTCGTCAGAATACATCCTATAAACAAGAGACAAATAAAGGACCATTACCCAGGAGTTTAGTTCAAGACACATGCGAATTACAGGAACAAAATTATATGGTTTTTATTCCCGAAATGACAAAAAAAGTCATGTACTATCACCTAAGTGTTTTGAAACGCCAACTGCTGAATTGCTTCCAAGGCTAGTGAAACAACATGAAGTTAATAAATGTGAAAGTAATAAAAATTAATTGTCACTAAAAGTGCACAAAATACATCCAATTCTGAAGTGTGCTGAAGTGCAGTGACACGGTAAGTCCAGAGGGCAGTGCAGCAGCAGGTATATGCTGACATCGTAACTGGTGCTAATAGAGAAGAACCATGAAGCCTACACTACTGTTGTAATATTACCTGGCAGGGATATATGACCTGTGCTGTACACCAGGAGTGAAATTATATTCCATCAGAAACCTGCAGAATTCCCAGGCACAGATGATATTTTAGGTTCGGGATCCAGAAATTATAAAAGAAGTGCTTGAATTCCAAGTTCTCCAGACAGAAAACACAACTGGACAAAACCTGAGACCACGCTCCCATCACCTTCTCTATATTACTGCAAAAGAACACTAACATTGTCGGTGTTTCAGGCTGTGATACCCAGCTCAGCACTTGCCTCGAAACCCCGCAGATTGCATTTCTTACCAGCTCAAAAACCTGCAACCTAAAACCACTGAAACAAGTGGGAAAGAAGGGTACTAGTGAGGGTTCCAGTAATGTTCTACTTTACAGCACTCTTCACACAGTGATAAATCATGGATTTCACAAGGATGTCACTAAAAATGTCCAAGAAACCTCTTAATTTGCACTGTATTTTTTATTCCCAGTATTTATCTTTTGATTAAACCTAAGACTTAATGAAAAAAAGCTAGGAACACCCCACTAAAGGAAATTTATTTTCCCAAACAATATGTTAATTACAGTTTAGATTAATTAGTCAAGGGCCCACTTTCATCAACTTTATTTCTTTACTAGTAATTCACAGAATATATAAGATATATACTAAAAAAATCCAACCTGCTTTAGTAATAGAAGTTTGTTGTGGAATACTGAATAAGAAGCCACTGACGTTGGTTGAGGGATGAGGCTGGGGCTCAGGGTAAGAGATTAGCAAAGTTTTCTCCTTCAGTGAAGCCCCTGTGAATGATGTGACACCAGAGGCTCCCACCGGGCAGCTCCGACACCATCCTCTGGTCTGACTCTCCAACCACTAAGCCCCAAAACCGTAAGATGTATATGCTCTTCAGGTCTAAAACCATCCCTTTAAACTCAGTCTCTGCTGAGAGGACAGCAAATCAGCCAGGCTGTGCTACTGCTGGCCCTCCACTCAGCAACAGGTGAGAGGATCATCAGTTTTAGGGGGTTTACGTTCATTACACACACAGAGTCCCACATCGGACACCACAGGAAAATGAAGCACATCCCTTATTGCACGGAGATAAGCCCATGAAATAGACTGTGCATTCCTGATGAGTTGTTTAAATGAACATTGTCACAGAAATGCCAAGAGAGTATTTGAAACGTGATTTACAAAACGTAAGATTTTCTTTTTTCTTGTAATTGAATCAAGTAAGGATCACTGCAATCTGAAATGTATGTAAGCTTTGTTTTCCAAGGTGCAGCTTACTCTTCAGATCTCCACTGGCCCTGGAAATCTTACCTCGTTTCCAGAATTTTACTTTTTACTTTTTCCTTTATTTCTTGTCCAAATACACTCTTGGGCTTTGCTAGGTAAACACTGTAATTCTCAAATTACAGTACATTTAAAAAATATAACTTTAGCGTTATGAAGTAGTTATATTTCTTCAAACACTTATCTGCTTATAACGCAATACCAAAGCACAAAATAAGACTTACCATTTCTCTATGTCTACGTAAGCATACAGTTTTAAAAATCAGCAATTGTCTTTTGTTTTGCAGATCCAAGCCAAGAGAACAAATGCATCTTACATCAGCCCACACTGTAGCTAGCACGTAAGGAAAGTTAATAAATCATGCAAGTTGTGCAACAGCCACTTCAATGTATTAAAAGTTTTTTTTTACAAGTACCCAGAGAGGAATTAAAAAAAAAAAAAAAAAAAATTAGTTTGAGTGAAGCCATTCTGAAAAGTTAAGAAACCTTCTTGTGAGAGACAATGAAAATGACATTTTCTCACCGGCATTTTTATCAACAGCCACGAGGTATTTACAGAAATACATCCACGTATGCAGGCGTGCAGATAGATGAGCAAACAGAGCACACACACAAACAGGAGAGTGCATTACAGCCGTGGAAAACAGGGAAAATGCAGCAAGCAAGTTTTATGTTAAGACAAGACTGGAAACAAGGGCCTACTCGGGTTTGCCTGAAGAACTGCTGAGGTCTATCAGCATTTAACAACTGTTATAAAGCTATGAGTTGGAGCTGCTTTAACGCTGGCTGAAGGATTGAAGCATGTTGGTTAGCCACAGACTATCGTGTGTGCCTGGAAATCTGCCTGAGAGAGGAGGATACTACGAGATGAACAGTGCGTGCAAAGGGGAAGCTTCTACTGGAACACGGTGAGGGAGATGAGTGAGAGGTACAGACTCACTCTGTCTGCGGTGCGGTGGAACAGTCCGAGGGATGCCCTGGAATGAGCCCTGCCAGGGAGAGAAGGAGGGAGCAGAATACCCACCCTGTGCAGAAAGAGAGAGGGGGAGAAGTATAATAAAAAAAGAGAACAGGGAAAAAACAAGACACCAAAAAGCCACACCATTCTTTTTTTTTCCCCCCACAGAAAGGTATCATTATATTTCTCAGTTGTTCTACTTTGTAAAAGCAAATGCTGCATGTTACTGAAGCCCAGAGGAAAAATGACATCATGATGTCCTAAACAAGTCATAAATCTTACAAAACCCCCCTCCATTTTTATTAAGTATATACGCACACATTTCTGTCAAAGATGGTTTTAGGGGAAGAGTATAGAAGCTGAGCTTTTAATGTTAAAAATACATGATAAAAATGTATTTGTACAGCTTTCAAAAATATTTTAGAAACACCTCACAAAGGAGAACCTTGCTTAGTTCTAACTACTGGAAAACCAGTCAGCTTTAGTTCACAACAAAAAATTTCTAATACATAGAAACAAATTTTCTAGCAAGTCCCGGTGCTTTAGAGTCCACTTCACTCCTATTTTGACAGTATTATTGAATGTGGAAGAGGAGAGGTGACACAGAACTGTTCTCCTTGCACCTTGCTCTTGGAGCTTTAGTCTTCCATTAAAGGATCAGAGAACTGTGCACATCCGTGGTGTGCAGGGCTCGCCTGTCACATGTCTCAGAACACCACAGGTGTAACACACTGTGGTTGCTGCACTCTCAGAACAAGTAATTTTATGCAGTGTATCCTTTTCTCCATATCCTTACCTTTGAAAAATCTATCCAAGCTGCAACTTCCCTCTTAAATGAACCCTCCTTATTTCCCATTTCAGCAGGAGAGTCTTCACAACACCTTTACCATCTGAGCAGCTGAAAACTGCTTTTATTAAGTTCTGGAATACTGGTACTGACAATGAGAACTGCCATTGCCTCCTGGCCAACAGCAACTAGTTGTGGCTATTCTTTCAGTCAGGAGGCTTAGGATACCTGAATGAACACCTCTCCAGTTTCCCTGCTGCATATCAGCTGCAGATCATACTGCCAGGGCTGGACAAACAATAAACTATTTTCTCTCTATCCTTCTTTTAAAACAACGTTAAACATCACATTATATCTATAAATAAATATTCTGCTTTCATTTATCTTAGGAGAATTTTAAAAACTTCCCTGATCTTCCAGTAATCCTAATCTAGTTAGGTTTTATCCACCACTATTCCAAGTTTCAGTACTGCTAAGATGTAACTTCACACATTCATTTAATCAAGTTGCAGAATCAGCTAGCCAGAAACACTTAATCTAAAGCAGGAAATAAAGGAAAAAAAAAAAACTGACAAGATTGCTTTATTCTTCTTCAGAAGCTGAGAAAAAACAATTATTGGAGCAAAATCTAAGGAAAAAAAATGAAACAAGTTTTTCAATCTGATTATCTCTAGATGGAGATATTGATTACCTAATGTCTTCTTACAGTCCTCCATTAGTGGAGGACAACACAATTTTTAACATCACAGCATTTAGACTGCTAAAACAGTACTAGTTTCAGTCAAGCAATATGACAAAATATTATATTGTGTTGCATCAGCTGAATAGGTATTAAATATAGAAATATTCCTGGGAACAAGATTAATCAATCAATGATTGATGAGAAAATGATCAAAAGCTTTGGATTTTCACGGCACCATTACCAAAGAACACTGTATTTTTCAGGCTTGTTCACATTTCATCCTAAATTGTGTCAGGATGGTAGAACAGCAACAAAAAATTCTTTCCGTTCTCTAAACATAACAGAATCTCCACATAGTAAAAAGCACATTACCATCAAGCACGAGTCTGATTTTGCACAGACTTATCTGAGTTGGCAATGGGCTTTTTCCAGACTTCTTTGAAATTTTTAACACATTAAGAAGGGAGGTGAAAATTCTATATCCTCTCCCTTCCACTCTCTGCAAAGAGAGATTAAGACAAGCACAAGCCAGCTGAGCTACATAACAGTTATGATACTGTTGTAAAAGCAATGAAATATTTACATGTTTGATATGTTCAAGAAATTTTAAGCATCCATATGAGCACTTCCAAGCACAGCACTAAGGACAGTCTTCTCACTGATTCTTCATGGTATTTTATCATCACTCTGACTGAAGAAGTAAATGAAGAAAGTGCAAGTAACTTCCTTGAGTCTTTTGCCTGCTAAGCTGAATTGCTCTCCAGGCATGGTGCAATCCCCTTCTCCCAAATGCTACAGTTTACACTGCTCCACATAGGCAAATATCAAATAAGTGCCAGATATTTTTTGTAAAACAA
>VXAY01001313.1:803168-824389 GCA_013399855.1 Oxyruncus cristatus | reverse complement strand
AAAAAAAAAAAAAACCAACCAAAAAAACCCCACACAAAAAAAACCCCACCAAACCCCAAACAAGGACTGTTCAATTGTACATCAAATAAGGTAATTAAAACCAACATTAATTGAACCAAGTAAGAACCAGGAAATACAGCACTGGGAATTTATCAAGATGCGTGTTATGGCTTACACTGATTTCACAAATTATAATGGATGTACTGATCCTATTGATACAGTACATTAAGAGAACAATCTGCAAATAAGCCTGGTTTATGAAAAGACTACTTTTAATAAAATTTATTGTACAAAATTCCAGCAAATTTATTAAGGTTTCTCCTTAAACAACAATTCACATTCATCTCCTTATATTAGTCAAATGTTTACTGAGGTTCCCAAGAAATCCAAAGAAGAGGAAAAAAGAAACACACTAATAAACACATATCCTCAGATGATGGTGTATATTCAAAATACACAGATAGTGTGGCAGTTTCCTACTAAATGTAAGAATGAAGAAAAACCTCAATGGCCAGTTATTTTATGCTTGATTATTACAAAGTCTATAAAACTCACAAGCAAGCAATGCTAGAACTGAAAGATGAGAACAGGACTTACCTGAGCTTCTATTAAAAAAAACAACAAAAAACCCCACATCTGACGAGATTCCTCTGGGTTCTGAAGAAACTCTTTCCACTCACACTTTGATGTTTGACAGCAGTCAGAACCGTTCCTCCCCTCAGCTGCTCTGTGCATCCAGCTACTTAACTTAAATCCCATTCCTCTCATTTCCCAGATACTGGAATTGTGAAACCGCAAAAGCATCCCCAAAGGGAAGTGAATCACAATTTTTAAAAAATCAGGAGACTCAGGAGTTGAAAAATAAGAGCAGCTGAAATAAAGCAGCCTACAAACCAGCAAAAATGATGAATGTTCTTCAGAGATCCTGATGAGCTGTACTATTGCTGCCAAATGCCTTAGGAAGTTCTGACTCCAACTGCACTGGGAAAACCTGTTGGCTGTTGGCTGTTTTTTTACATGCTACTATGAAGACTTTAAGGCCAGAGTTTTCCATTGCTATGAACAAACCTCAGCCTTTCCATTGCTATGAACAAACCTCAGCCTCAGAACAAGCAATCACATGAACAAAAGCAATTGCTCCTACCAGAAAAGGAAAAGAGAAATATTTCTAAGCTATTGCTGCACAGCAATTTTAGCTCAAGAGCCAAGTATTCCAGCTCTTTTCCCAAGGATACCCCAACATCCTAAGCTGCTAATGCTTTAAACAGGTTTTTTTTGCTGGAGAAACACAAAGATCCATTTTTATCCATACAACTGGAGCCTTTGAGAACTTTGAAGAAGAGATGATTTTGGCTGCATCTCACCTAGCACTGCCAGCTGTCTCATCCAAACTCAGAGCTCCACATCATGAACAAACCTAGAGTGACATACTTCAGTGTGAGTGCTCACAAAATGTTTTTGCAGCAGGCTCCTCTTGCTAGCCTAGCACCCAGACAGAGATTATGAATGAGCAGTTCTGACATGCAGTAGTCTTTTTGAAAGTATTCAGATCAAAAAAACCCAAAAAAACCCCAACCCAGTCTTATGTGCTGGTTTACACTAAACCAACAAGAACTGCTTATGAAGGGTTCAAGGGACCTCCCTTCTGTGGATGTGCCTACCTGTCATGCACACTCACAGCACAAGACACAGGTGCACAACATGACCACCTAGTTCAGCCTTGGCTCCGTCTCACCAAGAAGGTGTGTAAGAACGGACCAGCAAGCAAACAGCAGAGTATTGGACAACAAGAGCAACCAAGGCTGGATGTGAAGATCATCCCTAATATACAGGGACTAGGCTTCGAAACCTGGAAGTTTAAATTCATAGTTGCGGAGTTGACACATACAGGAGGTTTAAGGCTAAGATGGAAGGAGGTTATAAGACCTAAAAGACAAAAGTACACAAAGACAGCCAAGGTATTACAAAGGTTCATCAAAACAATTGACAGGAAAGGCTTTGGAATTATAAACTGTAACAAAAATCAAATGGAGGGCAAAGAATATCTCAGGGCAAAAGGAGAAAAAAGATGTAGCAAAGAACAAGAACCATGAACACTGACAGGTTCTGTTTTCATTTCACCAGAGACAAGAATGAACTTGTACACACAACTGGGAAGCAAAGCTTGTTCTCATCACGGAGCTGCTCTGATACCAGGGGTAAATACCCAGCTTTTACTGTACACACTGTGTACAGTTGCAGGGAATGGAAAATGAGGAGGAGTTGTGTTATGCTAAGGAACTGGACCTCAGGCGTCAGACTCTTTTGCAGGTGTCTTTGACCAGATTCAGGGCTTTGTAATTTGCTTGTCTTTTACTTCTCAGGGTCTGCAAACAGCCTTTCCAGTCCAAGAAACCAAATCATTTATCAACAAAAACTTGACATCTAAACCCCTTTACCCTCAAAGTAAATACCAGTATTTGGTATTACAGAAACAAAGCTGCAAAGCCTGCAACACAATTGTGGCAATGGATGCTCACTTTTTCTTCCTTGCAAGCTGTTGCTTGAACATTAATTTCTTCGGGTATTTTTATCTTCTTGCAGGTTTCAATTATTTTCCTCCATGATAATTAAATGATTTAGACATAAACTAATTGCAATGAATTCTGTATAAGAGATCTGTAAGAAATCCTTTTAGGAATGTCATGGTCTCCTCTGTCAGCAAATACATGTAAAAGCCTTTGTCCAGAGCACAGTCAATCCAAACTAATACACAGTCAGAAGTTACCACAGTTTTGAGCATCCTTTCAGGACACTGCTTACAAGAAATGCCATGTCACAGACACAGTAGCTGGGCAATAGGTCTGTTATTAATAGCTACCTATTAATTTGTAAGGAGCCCAAATTCCAACACATTTCTTTTCAGTCACTAGGTTTTACTACATGAGCACTAAGTTCCAAAGATAATCTGAAGTTACATAGCTTCCATTTATGTATGTATTTAAGTCTAAATACTAAAAAAACCCTCAAAGTACTTTAAAAATCTCTGGTCCCTGAAGAGAAAGCCATGAGACAAAGTTAAGCATCACATCAGAACAGGCCATTTTCTAGAAATGTCTGGTAACAAAGAAACAGATACGAACATGACTTTTTAAAAAAGAGTATGTTTAATGATATTCAGTTGCCTGTTTACTGGCAGAACCATGAAGTGATCAGAAATATTAGTGATTTCAAACGGCCAGTTGAATAGCAACAAATTGCTGCAACTCATATGGCCTGAAATTCCTAACTGAAGTCTTTAACAGTTGATTTCCACTCACACTGTTTCCTAGTTTATTCTAGCATCTATTCTTTATGAAACACTATTGAGTAAGCACTTAAAGTATTCCTTGAAATGTTAAATTACTGTGACCCCAGACTGCTATTTACACTTCAGGAACAAACACATTGCATCGGTTCTGATCTGTATAGAATATATTGAATATAGAGAATTTATAAACTGCCACATTAATCTTGAAAGTTTTGATAACTGAGCTAAAGTAACTCCCTGACACCCACAATCATTTAAAGTGACTGGCAGCTCAATACTAATAGGAAAAAATGAAATAGTTAAGTATTCATCAACACTGAAAACTATTACTAAACTTAAAGAAGCAAAAAGCTTATATGCCTCAAAGGAGCTCTTCTCTCATTGCCAAGACTTCAATTACATTTTGGTTTTAAAAAAAAGTAGCCTCTATAAAAAGTTCATGATTTCATAAACATTGAGAATGTTTCATGATTTATACCACATTTAGGACCAATAAACCTGATTTCTCCTAGTCTATACTTTTAAGTCAAGACCATTATAGTAAACTGAACAGGAATGTCACTAAAGCAAAACAATTTCTTTAAGAGTGTTTTTGTTGTTTTTTTTTTGGTTGGTTGGTTTTTTTGGGTGTTTTTGTTTTTTTCACTAGTGAGAATACATTTTACTCAGTTGTCTCCTTGTTTCTATTTATTGTACTGTTACCTCAAGAAAATAAGCGCTGATTGTGTTTCCATTACAAGAGACATTTTCTGTCATTGGATTCTAGATCAAAACTGGTTCCATACATTTATACTTCTATTAAGTCATGCAAGGGAGCATCCAAATGCATGTTAGTACAGGAAGCATTAAACCAGACAGCTGAGGTCTGATCATTAGAACCAAAACTTGGCTACAACAAACTATGGTCCTCCTTGAAGAAATCCCACATTAAGGAGCTCCCACCAATTTCTGCTGGCTTATAGAAACCCTGTAACTTACAAACATGCCAGTGAAGACATTGAAAAAAACCCCAAAATACACCCAAAACATTCTGCCCAAAACTTTCCAGGCATCACCTACAAATAAAAGCTCCTGAGACGCAGTGTATTTTGAAATTTGTCAATACTGCATGGATTTTCCTTACCTTCTTTATCAACTTCACGAGAAATTTTGCATGTAGATAAAAATGCTGAGATGTTTGGAATGTGCATCTAATGATCACAGGCCTACAACTATATATGTGTCTCATTACATATATCCACACACAGAGCCATAAATACAGCAGTTTTTATTTTTTTTAAAGATACTCTCCCTTAATCCAAACCTTCTCTTGACAAAAAACATGTCTTTTTGAACAAAACCACTAAATAACTCAAAAGAAATACACTGACCAACCTGACCAAAACAGACAATTGTGCTGAGTGACTCCTTTTGCTTGAGATAGCAACTCAAATTCTGCATCTTCTCCAGTATTTTTGTCTTATTAATATGACAAGTTGCTCACACTAAAACCATAGTCAGCAACTAACTTTCCATGATTACTAATCTGTTTCCAAATTCACGTGAAAAATGAGATAGAAAAACAGGTACATGAAAACGTTAGCCAATATAACGGTATCAATGCACAAAAACGTGACATGAACAATTAAAACATGGCAAAAAGAAATGCAAGAGCTCAAAAGCTCCAAAGTAAAAGAAACAAACGGGGTAAACAAAGACATGACATGTACATTCTGGAGCAGAGGTGTCAAAGCAAACCAAAAGCTACTTAAGGTTATGATCTTTTAACACTGGGTTCTTATCAGACAGAAGGAGGTTGGAAAGCCTGGATAAAGTTGTTTGCCAGCAGATGCTGAATATACAGTGTGGTGGTATTTCTACCTTACCACTACATATTTAAAAGAGTAATTTTAGAAGGATAGCAGAGGTGATTTGTCTTCACAACAATCTTAAATCAGATAACTCAATGTAGGGTAAAAACAAAACCAAAAGAATCAAACTCACTTTTAGCCTTTTAATAAAATCTCTTGGGTTTTCTAGTTAGAGCAGTAGCTTTAAGATCCAAATGCTATTTGCTGGTGACTGACAAAAGCCTTGTTTTAGATTCAAAGGTAATTTCTTGTTATTACATAATATCAAATATGTTGTCCCTCCCCATCTTAAGTGTCCTATTAGTGTTCCATGAAGAATATAAGTTTTATATAACGGAAGCAAATATGAACCATGCAACAACATATGGGAATGAAGATGTCTTTTGTCAAAGTGATTTTCACCCAATAATTTCTTTAATGAGTCAAATTATTAAAATCAATTATCAAAATAATAAGAAGAAATATTAAGTATTATTAACTTTTGCTTTTACATCTATGCACTGAAACTTAGAATATACTGTTGCTTTTTTGCAACAAATATGAGAACATCAACAATGGAAATCTGATCAGGAAAAACCCCAAAGATATGTCTAGGACTTTAAAGTCAGGATATAAGAAAATACTCTAAGTATGACTAGATACACAGCTTGGACTGTGTGACTTAAATAGCACAAAGGGTGATTATTTAAAGAGATGACTTCTATAATTTAATTACTTAATTTAAAGGAAATGTTTGTAACAAATGTTTACATGAAAGCGCTGCAAAAGAAGGCGAGGGATGCACTGCAGGAAGGACACTACTCCCACATACAGCACAGAATCTCTTCAAGAAGGCCAACTTGGGTGACAGCAAAAGTACTAGAAGTGGAGAATGAACTGCAGGCAGTGGTAACTGGGAAGGAAGGGACACAGTACTCACAGAACTCCTCCTCCACGAGGTTTGTGTGAATTTATCAGCACACGTGCGCAATGCCCCTGCAGGTTTTTGACTGTCCTTCTGGCAGTTACACCTAGTGGCCTTCATCACCCCCAAAAAGAGAAAAGGAAACAAGAATCAGTTAGAGATTAACCAACTAAGCCTCTTGAAAAGTACAGCCAAGGCCCAAGCGTTCAAACATCACGCATTAAGTGATGTAGAGCACAACATGATTAAACTGTAGAGATACTATTTACAGTGCTGCACAACTGCTGCTTTTCCCAAAGTATATTGTAATCCAGAATAAATGTTGACCTTTGGAAAGAGTGATCTGGGATTCTGTTGTTTAAACAGGAGAGCAGAAAGCCCAATCTTAACCTTACATTTTTGTTTCAGAGGGAATGAACATAACTAGACAGGGAGCAGATGAAGACCACAGGTCAGCTCCAGTGCACATGTGTACAAAAGCACATGCTAGACATTTCATTAGAGTTTATCACCACACAACGCTGTCTCCAACTATGATAAATAAATATGGTGTGAACCTCTTGGCATCTCATCTACCCTACCTGTAGGTTTGAAATGGCTTGAATATGTGGGGCTATTTTCCAAGAATTGTTACAGCAGATGAATTTACCAGAATCAAATGCAGAGATACACATGGCAAAATCCAAACTCAGAACAAGAGCAAAGAGGTAAAAGGTACATGTGACTTTTGCTTGAGGCCTTGTGTCTTCCTGAACCTAATTTATTATGAAAGTGTCCCCATAACTTGTCCTTATTTGACCAATTTAATCTGACTATGTGACATGCTTTTTATTGCTTTTTCAGAAAAAAAAAAAAGATCAACTTTGAATGCTAACTTGCTCAGCTTTGAATTCTGTGGTGTAATTCTTTATTAAATGGAAAGAGATAAAAAAACCACCAACAAAAGCTTCAAGAATGATAAGCCAAATACTTGTAAATTTTTAAAATACTTCAAACATAGTCTTATCTTTGCCCACTGATAGTTTTGAGCAGCTTCTAGAACTTTATGTTCAACACAGTTTTGGAGATGGAATACTTTCAGCAATGGTATAAACATCCTTGCTTAGTGTCACACATACAAATCATGACTAGTCTACAGAATTAAAGATTTCAGGAGCACAACTGCAAACACACTGGGACATGTAGGATCAGTCTGCTGGAACTGAACCTTACAGACCCAGGAGCCAGGTGGGTGCAAACTGAACCCAAACCTTCCTTTGGTATAATGAGAGTGCACGAAAAAAGTTAGCTGTGTGGCTGCCTTGAAGCCTGCACCAGGATTGCCTATTAAAGTTCCACTCTGCAGGGCACACTTGGGATTTTGCTAAACTTTTAGCATTATACTTACCAGCTGATGCTCTAATTGGTTGATTGTTTCATCCTTTTTCTTCAGTTCATCTTTGAGCTGCCTGATCTCATTCAGCAGATCATCCATCTGCAGTGGAACAGTGGGCACTATCAGATTTTCTATAAGGACTAAACAGTCTAAATCCACACCCCTACAGGACATACTACATCAGATGTGCATGGAGGACTGGCAGTAACAGCACATGCTTTCCTCCTCCCATTCCCATGGAGAGATGGGCTGTAGGCACACAGACTACAGAGTGAAGAGGGTTGACTGGAAGTCTCTTTAAGAGGTCACTATAATTATGCAAAGTTCAGAGACACACACACACACAAAAAAAAAAGGTAAATATGCAGGAGTGAATTTTTTAAAAAATCATTTTAACAAACCTGAAAAAAGGAAGTGTATAAACATTGACTAGGTTTGCATTTAAACAGAAGAAAGAAGCAACAAGCAGTACTTCAGAGTGACACATGCTTTCGGTGTGTTTTTAAATACAAACAGGTTTGTATCTCTATTTCTGTAGAGCCATTCAGTGTCGTTTACCTTAAAAGTTGACTCAGGTTCTTGTGGTTCTGGACTCGATGGAACTGAGAGGTTGATGTCCTGGAGCGACACATTTTCATCATTCTACCGGAGAACAAAACACGAACACAAGCTTGACTTACTTGCTGAAACAGCTCCATTGCAAACTTGCTTTCAAGGATGAAGATATATCAGCTCTCTCTGCAACACCTGACCTCTCTTACCCCTAGTTTCCCCTTTTTTTCCCTGATAGGAAAACTTTCCTTGTGCATGTGTACAGTGCCCAAATAAGGGCCATGAACAGTCTTCCTCTCCTCACAAAACTGCAGGAATAGCTGCAGCTCTGTCACACACCAGTCATTGTGACCATCTGTGGCTTTACTACAATTGTGAACGAGTTATCATGTGCATGGAAAAAACCCACAAAACAAGACCAGCCATTTCAAGCAAAAGTACCTTGCATGGCTTTTAAAAGCTCTGTACCTCTGGTATACTTTTTATTCATTAAAAAAGCAAGTAAGTGGAGCAATAAAACATTCCACAACAGCAGATTAAGGCCTAATTACAAAGAAGGTTAGTATGTCACACGGTCTCTGGTGATTTAAATCAGCCCTATGCTATACCTGACTCATTCACTGGCAAAGTAGAAACTAAGTTCATTTGCATCAATTCCCTTACTGCTGCCTTAATTATCTCAATACACATGTAAAGAACACAGGGCAACTGAAAAAAACCCCAGTTCTAACAGTGTCAGTGGAAACTCAAGCCTCCCAGTTGAACACATGCTAGGATTAATCTGTGAAACTTGGCTTGAGGTACATGGCCTGAAATATGTAAAGTGATGGAGGATTAACGTTGCAGACTTTCACACTTAATGAGCTATGTAGGGATAGTCTTCAGCCAGAGATTATTTTAACTTGATGTAAATTCATATATAAATATATAATATATATGTATTCACATGCAATGTTTAATCCAAGAATATAATATGCTCATTTAAGAAACAGTCAAGTAATTGGGCAGTGACTGATCATTTCACAGTCCTTTTCCTATTGCTCGCTACAGAAACTTACTTGAATCACTACCTTCTACAGTGATTTTCAACTCAATCACACGCACTGGAAAGTTTTTGCTCAAGTGAACAGCACACACTTCAGCTTTCGGCCAGTTTTGGGGCGTCCCGATGTAAACTGAGGTAACCACACACCTCAAGACATGTTTTCGAGAGTCTTATAAAATTACAGCAAACCTGAAGTCAGAAACCATTAGAAAAGACTCAGGCAACACTTAGAAAACCATCCTAAAATTACTAATACCTGCATAAAGAGAGCAGGAGGCTGTGGTGCAAAAAATCCACACACACCTTCTCTTCACTTTTGGAATACTCCAAGATGAAAAGCTTGCTCTGAGAAAACCTTTATGCTAACTTTTGAAGACAAGTATGAATAATTACCCCCACCCACAACATTTCAGTATTTATCAGCATAGTGCCTACATGACAAATCCAGAGGAATGTCTAAAGTTTTTCAGTCACTGCTATCAGAGTAACTTGTTTCCACGCTGAGTATTACTTCAGCTTCATACTCCTTTGCAAAAGTTCTCTGCTGAGAAAATTAATACCGTCTCAGTTTTCTACAAAGCAATTATCTTATTGTTTTAAGACAAACTCAGTGAGAGTTACAGATACAATTTAAGTGTACATGTAGGTAAATTATGTAACGATTATTTCTTCCCCACTGTCAGGCACTTTATTTCTCTGGACAAATGATTTCCTACATGCCAAACATTTTTACTAACCTGCTCCCCAATGTTACAGTCTAACTGAAACTCTTGATTACAGTCTCAAGTCTTCATCTGTCATTTTTAATGCATCTCAAGAACACGAGCTGATACTCCTGGGAATAACTCTTCACCATGGCTGTCACCGGTACACTGCAACTCATCTAAAGACAGTCACAGATTGAACCTGCACCTGTGAGTGGCTGTACCTACCATGCTCTCATGCCAATATTTTACAAGTGTGAAATCTTTAGTATGAATGACACATAAACCCCTGTGCTTGCTTCACCTTACAAATGCCCAAAGAACTCATTTATTGCCTTTTGTAAACCGAATATTAAACATCATTTTTTACTTAGATTATTATTTATGAAGAAGAGTATCAGATACAAGTATTTAGTAAAGAACAGACTAAAAAATTCTCACTACCTTTCCAACCTCCTTTATTTTTCCCACCAGCAGTTTACCTACTATGGACTGTGGGGCTTTGAGCAGTGCAGTTTTTCTGCTGAGAAGCAGTTCAGCAGCTCAAAAATGCCACGTTTGCTTGTATTTCCTTCTATCCTCTCAATATTTACATGTTCTCATTTTATGTTGTTTATTTCAAAAATTAAAAATTAACACCCAAAAAAATCAAGCTCAATACACCATCATAGTCCTGGGAACATATCTGAACATCATAAACATGCACCACTATACAGCACACAGCTGTTCTCACTGCCTGTCCTTTCCAGTTTCCCTTTTCCCTTGCTTTCTTTGAGTGATATTACTTGCAGGCTTCAGTTAAAAGCATGTGTAAAATAAAGAAAAACTACAGAACTTCTAAAGGAATAAAAGAAACAGGAGAAATGGTATCCTCTCTCAGAAGAAACCTCCCATATTGCCTGAGAAGAAGATACAAAGCTTAAAGCTGAAAGACAAAAGTTGCTCCCATTACACTAACGTATTTCAACTTCTTCTGTTACAAAAATCAACCCATTTGCACTTTCAGCAATTATCTTGTGGCTCCCTAACAGCATATGTTGCCTTTTAATACATTTTAAAGGATTTTAAAGTACACTACTAACATTATACTAATAATTTCATCTTGAGAATTCTTTCAACACTGCAGCATCTATAGTTCAATAAGAAGTTGAAAAATGCTAAACAAATGCTTCTTAAGTTTACTGAGGTTTACTAAATTTTTATCAAGGTCTAGCTTTCAATTCTCAATTCAAAGTTCCCTTCAGTATGAATTACTCATTTGAGCAGTGAAGATGGGTTAAGTGTCCATCAAGCAGAGGGTGCTATTCACCTGCTGACTACTTAGCACTTCAAGTGTAGTTCTATTCAGGTATCACTACAAACCACTGCCGTGTAGTTCCCATTGCCCACTGTCAAACACTGTTACTGTGACAGTCCAACAGTTAACCAACTGCTGAAACCTACAGGTTTTCAGTTTGATTTTGCTCCTGTTTGTTGATTTTTTTTTTTCGGTTCTGTTTCTTTCAAGCCCAGTTAAGTCGCTGAGGTGAACTATTCTGTGGCTAAGAAAAAATAGTAATAACTGCAGGGGTAATTTATACAACTTAATACATGACACGAAGAAGTCTTTGTATTTCATAAGTCTGTTTGTTCCTTATCATCAGGCTTCTAATAAACAAGGATAAATCTCTATTACAGATCTCACCATATGCAAAAAGAAAACAATGAATATGTATTTCAAAGGTAATCAAGTGACTCAGTGATTTAAACGTAGTGATGTATTTAACAATTCTGCACTCCATGGTTCAACTTTTCATTCACACCTCTTCACACAAATGTGCTGCTCATACCTGATAAGTTACAGTGAAGATCTGTGCTTGAAAAATAGAATTTCATTTCCATTCGTGAAAGGTAAGTTGAAAAGAAACGTTTTTTACAAAACTTGCTTCTCACATTAAAAAGGGCTTCACAGATCTCACAGTTCCGTGAACTGCTTCATGTTTCAGTCCTCCCTGAAACAGCAGTCAGGGCTGATCTGACACAACACAGGGTGGCTGCAAGGCATTGCTGCCAGTCTTGAAGGAAGTTATTACAGAGGATGGTCAATCCTTGCCTAGATCAAAGGTTCCAGGGCATTAGAAAAAGAACACCCTTACTTATAATTGTATTTACACATTAGCTCTGTAGCCTCAACCCCGAGCAGCAAGTTCATGAAATTAATTGAGGAGGAGGAGGAAGAAACTTTTAAGATCAGAAGAAAACTTACTACTAAGCATGCAGATGAAGTACCTTAGTCCACCTTTAAGAGGCATTAACATTTACATGTCAATTATTACCATAATTAGACTTCAAAAGCATTTTCTTTCTTACAATACAAAGGTAGCACTCCAGTTAAGGATTAAAGAGAGAACATTCACCTGCAGAACATCTCCCTGTAGATAATTACAACTGCACTTAATGCAAGAAGAATCTACATTTTTCACTCCATATAAGTTAGTATAACATTACTGCGAAGTCAGAGAAGGTTTTGCTCACTACTGTGAAAATTTTTTAAAACTCTGCATGAGACAGAGTCCTATTCCTGATTTCACTGTTTGAAGATACAGGGATTTGGCAATACGTGGGGAGTAAGTAGACAGCACGTGTACTGCTGGCATTGTTATCCTGGCCACATGGAGTTCAGAAAAGGCTGTATTACTCAAATAACTATTTATTTTTCCAAGCAGAACTGGGAAAGCAACACCAAGCCCAAGCTGCTGGTAATACTCAAGGTAATTTATATACAGTTATGTGAGCTACAGTCACAGCAATGAATCCAGTACAGCACATTAAGTCTCCCTAGGACTCTGCTAGGTACACATTCATTACATGCTGTGCTCTACAGTAAGTCACACTACAGATGATTAGATAATTGTATAAAACTGAATTTAATTACTAACTCTTCCTATTTCACTATAACTGTTCCTGTGAGACCTCATGCCTAAGTCCTGACTACAGCTCTATTTCTACCTATTCAAAATAAATATTATTGCTGAATGTCATAACTGGAGAATGGCAAGACATACACTTGAATGTATAATGCAGGTGAAGCTAAGAGAAGAACTTCTGCTTCCTTATTAGAGCTGGAGTTTGAAAGCAGCTGACTTTGTACCCTGCTTTTTTATATTTTACAAGAAGAGATCTGTCATACGACCCGGGCTGAGATCAAGTCCTAGTTCAGAGTTCAGAATGCTAAAGTTCAACTCATTGTTTTCACAACTGTATTTCTGTTCTTTACAAGAAGTTAAAAAAGTTGCAATATTTTTACTCATTCCTGTTTGTATGGAGCTTTACAGTAAGAATTTAACACTTTATGTAATGAAAAGACGTTTTATACAAGTTTTGCCCTAATTGTTCAGTAAAGGAAGGTAGTGAAGGTGTAAAGTTTTCCACTCTGCAGCATGCTAATTTACTTTTACATTACTATTCATATTGTTTGATTAAAGACTGGATAATACACAGGGGAGTAGAATAAACATTCAGAAGTCCAGTGATGAGTTTTTGAAGCCGTGAGTCAAAAGAGGGTTAGGTTAGGCCAGGAAAATAGAAGTATGTGTGACAAAGTTGGAAGGGAAGAGCGATACCTGTTATTACTAAACTCACAGCTACGGGGAGGGAGGGGGAGAAGATCAAGCTTTTGGCATGAGAAGGAGCAAATTTTGAAAAATGTACTTATTAGGAGTAACTGTTTCATTTTGTGCATTTAAGTTCTTTCAAAAAACTTTATCTGAGCTTCTGAAGGCGAGGTTTTGTTCTACAAGCTTTTAGGAAAGTGGCTATTATAAATCAAGATTTTAGGTATGATATTCTGCAGGGCCACACACTATTTGGCTACAAAGTGCATGTCTTTACACAATGAACTACACACACACAGAGATCACCTATCAAGTTGTCTAATTGTCCTTGTGTTAAAGGCATTAAAAGCACTGGATAAAAAGTTCCCTGCTATCTCTGTATTAACTGCATGCTTGGGGCTGTTGGGGACACAGTTTATGCAGTCTACCACTCAGACACTGGGTTCTAAGAACACACCTTCCCACTTTGACAATACATTATTTTTGTTACAATTGTTTTTCTACTGACAGAACCAGAAATACATAGAAATACATCTCAGTTGCCTGAGGATGCAAATGCTCACATTTCTAAAAGGCACAGTCACACCCCTGAATTAGCCTCAGGGCTGATTTGCTTTTTGTTTTGCTATGTTTTGTTTTAGTGTTGTTTAAGGTACAAACTTCTTTTCATTACATTATCCTATCAGAATAGAAGAGTAATAAACCTACCATTAAAAGAGAACATCATACAAATACTTTCCAGTGCTAATCCGTATATGCCTCCAAAGAAGGTCTCATGGACTGTTCATTATTTTCATGGTAACAAAGGAATTTTTGTAGCTGAAATGTCATACTTCTGCTGAGTCATTTAGCAGTTTACTCCCACAACTTGCTAAGTCTTGAAGTGAAATGAAAAAGCTCCTTAAAAGCTTATGACGGTTCATAAAATAGGAAGGTTAAATTTGAACACTTCCAATAGAGATGACCCAATAAGATTTGGTAAGCTTCTTGTCAAAACACACAGACAGGATGAGAAGAATGAGGAAAACAAAGCCTTAAGAAAAAGCTCTTAGCACTGACTTACTAAATGTGAGTTTGATCAGTGGGGATCAATTTTAATATTTTTCAATTTTTTCCTAACTCCCATCTTTTTCGGATCTTAGTGAATAAAAGCTGGTCTTCACGTCCACTGATACTCTTTTTTAATTTGACGTTTCCTCAGACAAGTAAGATAACAGTATTTAATACCTTTTGCAGTCAGTATAGCACTCAAAAAGCAGAAAAAGTACTATCTGAAATAGCAACAAAAAGGCACGCTGTCTTGAACAGCGTAATTCAATGTATAAATGAAATGTCAGTGTAATAAGGCCAACAAAACCCCCACAAACATAAGCCCACCTAGGCTCACTCTCCAATACACTGTACTGCTTTTCTTCCATTTAAGCAGCTCACCTGGTGCAGTAACCTCTTCAGCTTCAGCAGCTGCGTTTTGACAGCTGTGCAGTCCTGGACCATGTGCCGCAGGGTCATTTCATCCAGCATCACAGTATTCTCCGGTAAACCCACCAGCTGTCGGGGAGCCTGGTACAAATTGGGTGCTCCATAGCTTTCCAGGTGACCAACAGGAGATTCCCGGTAGTTTGACCCCCTGAAAAAGAATTCAAAACATAAAAACACAGCAGTGACAAAGTAGAGTCAGAGAGCATTTAGTAAAAAAGGAAGGCGTTACGCAATGTGGGCTATACTTACATACTGTGGCAGAAAATAAACACATCAGAAAGTGTCAATGCCACTTCACTTAAATGCAGAGCTTTCCTTTCCACTTGTGGAGACCTTTCGCAGACTAACAACTACAGTACCCTCAAACCAGTTCGCCCATCAGGATTTCTACAAACTGTCATTCAATCCTATACGGACTATAGGATTACATTTAATTTACCAACAAATTAAAAGTAACAAACTGCCCAAACTTACAACACGCAGGTAGTAAGACATTGTAATGGTTTTTCATGGAACACATAAGGTATTTTTATCAAGCATTTATAGTATCACATCAACACAAGTAACGAGTATTTGGAATAAAAAGCAGAAGCATAAGTTTTGTAAAGAAATCGTTACAACCCTCAGTGATGCTCCCACTCAAACATACAACTGTTCTGAAAATGTCCTGGTACTCAGTATCACTTGAGACCCTCTAATGCCATAAGGAATTTCTCATCAGTGTTGTATTGTTTGGGAGAATAAAGACAAGTCCTTTACCTGTTCAAATCATTTTTACCATGGATATAATGATCAGTATGGCCAAGATGATAGTGATCCTGTGCATTCCATCGCTGTTGTGGTGCTCTTTTCCAGAATCCTTCCTGATGTTGTCTAGCACTTCTGTCTTGTCTATCATAACGGCTCATATTTTCACATTCCTCTACAGAGAGTATAGAGTTAAAAAAAAAAATTACAAAATTTGTTCCCAGAACCTTGAAAATAAAATATTTACTATGTGCTGATAACAAATGCAGTGTAAAATCTGGTTTGTTTCTTTAACTGATAGAAAATTGTGTATTTTAGAAGCGTCAAGCAGACTTATATAACGATGTCACATTTTTACTAACATATAAACTTGTTACAAGAATAAGAGTAACCTGTAGCAGAAACTACAGAAACCAGCCTCAACAGTACTTCCAGTTCAAGTAGAAAATCATTAGGAGGAGGTAGAGCTATAAGGAAAAAAAGAAATCCAGAAATAACTGTTTCCCATCTTTCTTACAGACCATATCTTCAAGCCTTCCAATAGTTCTAACGACCCACAAACACAGCAAGACAACACTGTAAAAAGAGAAGAGTACTGCACTCCAAAAGAGACCAGTTTCATTACTTAGAATACAGATACAGGTCACCCTATTCATCTTGTTTGTTTTTCAGTTTCAGAGACACTTAAATCTTTATTTATCTGGACAAACAGCACGATTTAAAACAAGGAAACCAAAAAAATCTCTTCAAAACCCTAACTTCTGCAAAGCAACACAGATTCCACAATCTTCTTAAGGGAACAATTGCTAAATTTGGCAACAGCCTGCAAACAGCTAGACAGAAAGCCAAAACAACGGCTACTGGGCAGTCAGGCACGGCAAAAAACAGTCAGAACTGCTATTTTGCCACCACACTTTCTCCTTCACTTACCTAAGGAGTTTTTCCTCACACTGGCAGTCCTTTGCTAGGAGAAACTCCACACAAGAGAACATTGTTTACTCGGCTGCCTACTCAGACAAGTTGCGCACAAGACGCTCATAAACAGGCCTTCCTTCCTGCTCCGTTCCCAGCCTGCGTGTGGTTGGGAAGGGAGCCCAGCCTTACCCTGTGATTTAGAACTGCCGTCCTCGCTCCCTGCATACTTGTTGAGCTAGAACTGTTTCTATAAATAGCGGCCAAGCGGCATCCCAGACTCCAAAGTGAAACCAGGAGAGTTTCTGAGGACCTGGAAAGTCTTAACAGGCTGACGTCAGTGAGGTCGCACAGAATTATGGAAGAAGTGTTGGCAGAAAGTGCCCTGTTACTCATCATTATAACAAACACTCACAGCTGTAATTCAGTTTTTATCACACAGCTAAATAACCAAAATATTACATAAGAAAATAAACTTAATCACTTTACCAACAGAAGGTTTATTTTCCTTTAGCAACATGCTTCTAACAGCTCACAACACGTGAAAATTAACAGCAAAATAAGCCCTTGTTAAGTTAAAAAGTAACCTTTGGAAAATTAAATTGAGACACTGAGTAAAGACATGTGGATATTAACCAAGAACAATTTTTGCTTTTTCAGGTGGTCAGGTTCACATAAGGGAAAGCCTGGAGGTGGCTTTTGAAATCTTCTTTTCAGAACTTCTTTGCTAAAAATGCAGTGATTTCAAGAGAAGAAGCAGAGATACCCAGTTTGTGCCACATCAATTTTATAAGGGAACCCAACCTCTAAAAAAATGCCAAAATTTACAGTAATTACCTTTTTGGTGGCAAACATTCACCTTTAAAACACACGCCTTTCTAGCAGTTTCTAAATAATTTGCAATGGAATTACTGATGCCAGTGCAGTGCATGTTTTATAAACAAGGAAATGTATGAGAAATTGATCTACCCTTTAAAATCGTTTTTAGGTTTTCCCAACAGAACCAGAATTACCCTTACATATATATATAATAAAGAATATGCCCTAGGTTGGGATTGTTACCCCTTCTGGAAAATTAATTATGTGAAGGATAAAAATTTCACACCTGTCAGGGCTGAGAAGTTGCATACTGCCAATGCTGTCAGTAATTGCCTTTCACACAAGTCCTTTGGCAGACTCATTCTGAGATTTACAAGAATAAATACTGCATTTCATATGTGCATGCAGTTAAAACATGATGTGCCACCATTGTGGTAGATGGAAAAACTATGTATATTTACTGTTATTTTGGATTCATATCTAACATACATACAGGAGTCTTCACTCAAAGAACTCAGAGGTGCTCTCAAAACAACCCAAATTTCCTCCAACTTCAGCAGGCAGCTGAACACTACACACAATAGGGAAAACCTTTCTCTCAGTGCCTGTTTGCACAGTGCTCCACGTTCAGTGTTTCTGTTCATTTGAAGATATATTGACCTCCACCAAACTTGGAGGGAAAGCTAATACCCATGTTCACATGGCAGCAACAACTCGTATGAGTAGGTCAGGAATAACCAAAAGCAAATGCCTCAAAGCTTTCCAGTCCAGGATTTGAGAAAATGTAGCCATAATTTCCTTTACCAATTTCATTCTGTTCTGGATTTGTATTATTTTAACAGCATCAAGGTACCACTATCCTCTCTGTGAAGTTTGCCAGCACCCTCACTGAAAGTAAGATGCATAAAAGACAACTTGAAAAATCACACCTTAAAGTTTCTGTTACCCTGAATTTGTATACAATATATAGGAGATATTGTCATTTTGTAGAAGAAAGACTTATCTCAAAGGATGACACTGTCATCCCCAAAGATTAAAAAAAAAAAAAAAAAGTTATCCCAACATTTTCAAATATATCTGAAGCATGAGACTGAAAGACTAACTTGAAACTTTGATTCTATAGAAATAATTTGAAGGAAAAAAAACAGTATGAAACAAGGTTGCACCTTTATTAAAAAGGCAGTAAATTTCTAACTTTAGAGTTCTTCAAGTATGAGTTGTATTTGGGAAAATGGAAATATCACCCTTCCTGTATTTCAGATAAGAAACAGTTGTTACTTTAAAAAAAAAAAAAAAACAAACAACCCACAATGTGAAGAGTGCATTGACTTATTAAACCAAGAGTCAGAGCAAAGCTACTCAAAAACCTCTTAAGCCCAGGAAGCAGTTTCACAGTAAGATTGCTTGGCTGATTTACTAACCTTTGTCACGAGGTGGGTCCTCAGGCAGGTCCACATCAAGCATAAGATCATCATCTTCAAGATCACATGAATCAAGATTGTTCAAGATATCCTGCAAGAAAGAAAAAGTGAGATACAATTGATTTTATGATAATTTATTTACCCTACTGTCATAAAAAGACTATTTCAGTGTTTAGTTACATTTGTATTGCACACACAATGTTATCAGCAACCTCCTCTTTAGAGCCATCTTACTTGAGACCATCTATTCAAACAACAGTCATCACACCTCCAGTGAAATGACACAGTAACAGTGCTAGACAAAACAGATTAACACTTTTTTCTGCCTGACACCAATGGAATACTCCAGATATTTTCCTAATCATTGATATTCTGCCTTCTCCCCAGTTGGAAACTAAATTACTTTGCTCACTTAGAATTCTAAAACAGCTTTGTGAAAAGGTGATGTTGAATCCCCTTATTTCAGCTCTCCTACTATCGTGACATACCTCATTGTAAGGAAGTGGGGAGAACCTGTTATCTTGACTTTTAGGGCCAATAAAACTTCAAATACATTATTATCAACATTAAGCTCTGCTTTCTTTTGTCTTTAACAGTGTGGCTCATATAAAGCTGTTTTTACAAGGACTAACAGTCACGTTGCATGGGTGTGCTAACAGCACAAAAAAATGCAATAACAAGTTAGTACTAAATGGAATTCCACACATTCAGTATAGTCAGTCAGGTGTATTAAAGAACAAGGACTGTAACTCTGGGCAAGTCCAGTACATGTTAAAAAGAAGACTAACCCCTCTTCCTTTAAAAACACCAAAAGCAGGGAGAACTCCAGATCAAGGTCGTAGAACCCCAGCTCATGGCACAGTCAGACACTGCCACGCTGCTGAAAAGCCACAGCAGCAAATAAAGTGCAGCACTTGACCAGAGAACCTAGACACTGTTTTACTTCATTATTCAAAGAAAATTAAACTTACTAATACCAAGTGATTACAACACAAAGTAGGTCTGAGGAAAGTGCTAATGGATATATAGCTCTAACTCTTGATCTCACAAGTAAAGCCATGGCTTTAAGGCCCAAAATCAGACTTGGGCACTTCACATTTGCCTTTTTTCTAACAGCAGAAAGGCAGATTTGTCTTACGTTTATTTGCTACCCCTAAAGGTGATTCATAGGACCAATACTGAAAAATTTACCAAATATTAAGCAGAACAAGTGTTTTATAATTATTTATCCAAACATGATCATTAAATACTTAACATAATACAGGCTATGAGCCCACTACAAAACAATATTCCCTTGGAAAGTTATCCCTTTGCTGGCTATCAATTATTAGATTTGCTTTGTCACAGATGTATGGAAGATGTAAAGGAAGAACATTAACAGGCATTTGTCTGAACTGTTGTTCCAGCTGTTTTTCAGCAGCCTTCCTACAGCACTCACAAAGGACTACTGTATTTTATTAGAAATGGTGACAAGAGCTAAGTATATTTTAAGACTGTGGGGGGTTTTGTGACACAGGACATTAAACATTTTGCCTTTCTCCAGGACAAGTAATTTACTGACTTAGGAGGGAGAGCGTGAGATTAAAATAGTTAACATGCACTTTGCAAAACATGAGCAATATAAAGGAAAGATGGAACACTTGAGACAGAACCACCTGGTTTTGTTATATTTCAAAGTCCTACTGGAATTGTTTTGTTTATACACAGTATTCTGTGCATCTACTGGAAAAACAGGAAAACCTACATATCAAGGAAGTGTGAGCCATTATAAATCCAACTATGGACAAGCTTCACAAAGATAAGGAATCCATTTAAAAGAAACCTGGATTTAATATTTGAGAGAATAAACTGCCTGTAGGAATTTACTTCTTTTTGCTTCCATTTATTTATGTTTTTCCACAAACTAACAGATTTTTAACTCACCCATATTTTTTAAACAATCCTGTGTGTTTGAGAGGCAGCTTTGGTTTGTTAGTTGATAAATTGCTTCTATGCCATGCTCTGATCTTCAAAACTAGTATGAACTAGCATTATTTTCTTCTACTGCAGGAACCTTAATAAGCATGACAAACGAAGTGGAAACCGTGGCCACAAACACATAAGAAAGTAGAAAACCTTTGCCATCTCATTTAAAAATGCACAATATAAAAACACAGCATGTCAGAGTGTTAACCAATAAACCTGGATAAGCCACTTTACTATCTTTGTATCAGAACTTTGGAACTCGAATGGTGTCAGAGAAGGACAGCACTTGAGATTCCAAGCATACTTTTCTGTCAACAGCACATTTCATTATGCTTCTGTAATTATACATTCCCCACCACACCGAGGAAACTCCGGGAAAGGAAACTCCATGCTGGAAAACACAACTGCGAATACCAAGTCTTTGTAATCACTGGACCATGTGTGAAAACACTTTGAGCATTTCCCAGTGCTGGTGACTTGGGAAACATAATATCCAAGTAGATGTCATCTTCAAATAGCCGTAAGATAAAGAGCAGGTTTCATCAGCACATTAGTACACAACCCCC